>QLOH01000310.1:600000-1160108 GCA_026901365.1 Sesbania bispinosa
ACAACTTGCTGATATGGTCGTTACCATGTTAGTTGAGGCAACAATCTTCTTTTTTAACCCAATTTTCGTGAGCTAAGACATTTAATCTACCATTTTTTTAGGTCCATATCTATTCTTCCAACTCTTGACAACCCTAAATTTCATTGTTACACATTTGAGCTAGGTAGATCTCAGCTCAATCAAAGACCGCACTTACTATCAGAAAATGTGAATCTCTGTCAGACTGTTATCACTGTCAGCACCCTCCTTATCACCCTCCCCAATATCATTTTCATCCTTAACACCCTGACTAATGTAACCCTCATTTACAACATCATCCCTATTACCTCATTCAACATCGCCCATACCATCCTCCTCATCCTCTACATATAAAATGCCCATACCATTAATCACAAAAAATCTAGCACAAATTGTGGCATGCACATCAAAAGTCAGTAGGTTGAATTTACTCCTATTGTCCGAAAAGTGTAATTCATTTTTCAATTTTTAGGTTTGAAAAACTATTTTCAATTTATTATGTAATTTAATAAATTATTGAGTTTGTTAATTGACAAATTTGATGTCACATTAAAGTGACAATGCCATATCGACTTCTTTACTAATGGATACATCAACAAGACTAACAACAACTCTAACGACAAGGACTATTTTGAAAATTAATAATTTTGTGAGGATAAAAAACTAAAAGAAAATAGGGAGACTAAAATAAAAATGGGTATATTTTGGAGGGACTAAAAACATATTTAAACATTCTTTTTTCTCTTCATCGCTTTATCAATTACATCCTATAGTGCATTATCTATTTTCTTCTGTTCTCTCTCAATGTTGTAAATTGTACAACTTGTGATTATACAGATACAATTTTTCAAGCAAAATTACAAGTATCCTGAGTTAGTCAGGTTTGTTTTTGCCTATTATGCTATTAATATTCAATCCATTAATATTATTAGGTATGGAGGAACGTAACTAAAACACTCTTTCTAACATATTTTCATAATTGAATAAATATGTATTGGATGAATGTTTATAATTTTGAATTTAAATCAGCTTAATTTTCACTACAAGAATGCGTTGAATTAGATGCGAAACCGTAGCCACGACCCATGGTCATAGCTACGTCGTCGCTACAGCATTAAATGCGCAGCTTAACGCGCAGTTGTGCAATTAATAGGCTGTGACGGTCTGGCCGTCGCTACGCTAAAAAAACTAATTTTTTTCTCCTGAAAATTAAAAAAAATAAACATAGCAACGACCTAACCGTCGCTACGTTTTAATTAAAAATTAAATTTGACGCGTCAGAGTAAATTTTTAACATAGTGACGACCTTAATGACAATTGGGCCGTTGCTACGTTTAAAAACTTACGCGCTATAAAACCCTTCCTTTTTCCTCCTTCCTCCTCCCTCTCTCCCTCCGGCCTCCTCTGTTTCTCCCTCCTTCTCCCTCTCACTCTCTCCCATTCCCTTCCCTACTGTCCCAAACCTTCTCCCTTTCATTTTTCTATCTTTTCCAGCGATTCAAACCTTCAAATAACCCCTAAACCGCCTCCTACCTTCGATCGCAGCCATCCAGCTCCGGTCATCGCCACCCCTGCACCATCCAAGCACCATCCAGGTTAGTTTTGTATTATTTTTTTAATTGTTTTTATAGTAATCATTTAGGGTTTATATAATTTAATCAGTGTTATATATGTTAATTAGTTATATAATTTAATTGGTGTAATATGTGTTAATTAGTTATATATAGACTTGTATAATATTTAATTATTATTTGTGCTTGTAATAATCATTTATAATTTATATAATTAGTCATATAATTTAATTAGTGTTATATATGTTAATTAGTTATATATAGACATGTATAATATTTAATTATCGGTGTTTATAATAATCATTTATAATTTATATAATTAGTTATATATAGACTTGTATATATTTAATTTAATTATTATTGGTGTTTATAAAATCATTTATAATTTATATAATTAGTTATATAATTTAACTAGTTATATAACCTTCTTAAAAATAGGTAAATATGCCGCGTATGCATGGAAGAGGTGGACAGAAGATCCCACCTATTAGAGGGAGGTCCATCCCTCCGGGTGAGCTTGTTGTACAGGCAACTCGCTTACGTCGAGATCATAGGACCAACCTCTCTCTCCTTAAGCAGCTGCCAGAGCAACCTTCGTCGTCTGCCCCTGCACTAGACGTGGTGCCCACCCCAGTAGAGGTTGCCCAATCAGCTGCATTAGTTGGAGCCTTCATGGAGCAAATGAGGTTCATCCCTACTCCGGGATATCCAGAGGTTCCCCCCAGGTAGGTCATCAACTGCCAGAGGATGACTTGCCACATATTTCTGATGAGGAGGGTGAGGGCGACCCCAAGGCTGATGACGAGCCTGATGTACACCAGCCTCCGCACCGGGGTGCCAGCTCCAGTGTCGATCATGAGCGGGACCCTCACGGTAGGGTTATCATCCGACCTTTATGGTAAATGGTGAGTTTCTACAACTTTTTATTTCTTTAATATTTTGATTTTTTACAAGTTGCAGTGTTAACATTGAATTTATTTATTTTGTAGTTGGGTGCCTAACAACCCCCAATCGCGGCCATTGGTGATGTTATCCGATCACAAATCCGGAGTCCTCACTATTTGTAGGAGGTCACCTCGAAGGATGTGAGGGACAAGTGGTGGGAGGAATTTACGGTAAAATGTTTTCATTTTACATTATTTTTTTAACTTGTTATGACATTGTCAAAGGACTTACCCTACAAGTTTTTTCTTTACAGAGCAAAGTTACTTGGACCCCTGAGGACGAGGCCCGGATTAAGAAGGTGTACGAGCAAAGGATTGCTCGACGCCTTAGGGATATGTTGAACAAGGCCTGGACGAGTGGGACTAGGCCCACTTGATGTTGTGAGGAGGTCTGGGAGGGTTTTTTGGCCTACTAGGCCTCTAATGAATTCAAGGGGGAGTTCACTCGTAACAAGAGCAATCGGGCTTCTCGTCGAGGCGGGGCGATCCACACCACGGGCCGCAAGGCCCACATTGAGGTCGCGCTGGACATGGTATGTAAAAACCTACTCTTATATATTATTTTTGTATTTGTCATTAAAATAATTAATTAGTGCAATTTTCTGTGTAGCAACGACAGCTTGAGCGGGATGTAGATCCTGATGAGTTTTTTGTGGCCACCCACACAAAAAGGGTGGTGGCTGGGTAGACGACCGAGCGCGGTCTACAAATGTAAGTCAAAATTATGCTTTGCATTGTTTTTTATATAATTTCATATATTTGCAATAGAATAACTAACTAATTATAATTTTATCTCTACTCAATAGAAAAATTATCATGACCGTCTGAGGGAGGTGGAGTCACAAATGGGGGATAACTCCATCACTGATGGGTCCACCAAGCTACAGATCTGGAAGGATGTTGCTAGTAGCAAGACTCGAAGCCGTTGTTATGGCACCGGGGACTTATCAACCAACATTCGTCCAGGTGTGACTAGCCTCACTCAGGAGTAGAGCTAGGTAACGGGTCGGCCAGAACCGGCCCGCCTAAACCCATAGTTAAACGAACTTAACCGTTTGAGCCTGCGTGTTAAATGGGTCTGCTCTCTTCTGTTCCGTGTAAGTCTGCGGGTTTGCGTGCCAACCCGCGGGCCAGCCCGCATATGTATTTGAAAAAATGGTTTTAATTAAAAAAATTCTAGAAAAAAGCATAAATTTTAGTTTTTTCTTATAAATTACAAATGAATCTTTATAAATTAATTCACTTGAATCCTTAAATCAAAGATTATAAATTAATTTACTAACATCACCATTCACCAAACATAAAGACTAAAGAGTAGAATAAAGGGCTTAAAAATATAATACATAGTCTAATAGTCATGAGTAATCTATCACTCATCAACACAAAAGTGTCAATTGTAAAAATAAACAACACCATTAACAACAATCCAACACTAGAGTTCTAATACAACTAAAATAACATAAGTAGATTTGAAATAAGATAAAAATCATTCATTCATCTTCTTCCAAAATGGTTTACAAGTTTGACCCAACATTGGATTTTTGTGGATCACTTTTTGTCTCAACCACCATACCTTGGTCTTCATTTCCTACAACTCAAATAATAAAGTAAAAATATTAAAATAGAAAGAAATTTATGTATGAATAAAATAAAGATACACATAACATAAATTTCATAACTTGTAATAATTAGGTACCTTCCAACTCAAAGTTTAGTAGCCAACTTCTTGTACATATCAAAGCTTGCACATCATCAGGAAGAAGGGAACTTCTATATTTGTTAAGAACCCGTGAGCCAATACTAAAAGCGGATTCAGAAGCCACAATTGTTATTGGAATGCTCAAAATATCACAAGCCAACAAAGCAAGATCCGGAAAGCGAATCTTGTTTTCATTCCAATATTGCAACACATCAAATTTTGGATGATATTTTGTAAGAAGACTTGGATCATCCAAATAAATGTCCAATTGTGACCTACCACACACTTCTATAGTTTGATTCTCATATTCAATAAATTCCTAAACCAACCAAGAAATTAAAAAGTTATACAAACAAAAAAATGTACATGTATTAGTGAAAAAACCAACAACAATAATAATAAAAATAGAAAGTATAAACTTACATCCATAACTCCTTGAGGAACATTAGTTTGAAAACTATCAACATTGGGAGCAAATTGAGATGGTTGAACTTCAGCATGAGATTGATGATGAGTAAGAGATGAAGAAGATTCCCTACTTGACCTCTTGACATACTCATTAAATAGGGCATACAACTTCACTCTCACAGCTTTTAACTTTGCTTGGCAAGAGGTTGGATCAAGACCACGTTTTTTATAACAATACTCCAAAAATGTAAATTTCATCCTAGCATCAAGAACATTGGCAATAGCAAGCACCACACTATAATCACCCCAATACTTGTCAAATTTCACTTTCATTCTACCAGACATTTCCCTAAGCACGTCATCCTAATTGAGCAAATTTTCATGCAATAGGCACTCAATTTTCCACGCTTGCATGAAATACAAATTAGAAGTTGGGTAAGATGACCCAGATATCAGGGTAGTGATCTCATAAAATGGCTTTAAAAATTGACACAAATTCTACTTGGAGCACGATGCATTACTTCTTTCAATTTCCTTTTTTCACTCTTATACATGTCAATCACATCCATTGTGGTTACATGTCTAGAATAAATCTTGATGTCAAAATTTGCATATTTTATCAATTCTCTAATCCTTCTATATTCAACAAGAGAAAATGGCAGGTCATGCTCAATGATAGCCATTGCTATTATATCACGCACCATTCTTTGATCAACTTTTTTACTTTTTAATTTTGCAGTATGGTCAAGTATAAGCTTACCAACCTCAGAATTAGCTAATTTAGGCACATGTTTACCTTTACCAAGATCACATTGTAAAGTGGATGTCTCATACTTATTACCCCCAGCAGCATATGAATTACCACAACCCTTACATTGTGCCCTTTCCTTCCCATCATTATCAATAATTTTTTCAAAATAATTCCACACATTTGATGAAACATTCCTAGTCCTCTTACTTATAATTTTAGAATCCATATTAATAGGAATAGGATTGGCTTCAGTTCCAGTAGGATTTTTCTTAGTTCCAATAGCTTCATTACCAACAAAAAATTCCATATTTCAGGTTTTACACAGTCCTGCACAATACATATTTTACAGTTTCAAAATTTATTCACAAATTTAAACAGAATACAGTCCCAAATTCTATCTCAAATTTCAAAACACATAATACAGTCCCTAATTCAACAAACAGAATCCAGTCCAGTCACTTCACAAAATTAACACAATCAACACAATACAGTTTCAAACTTCAGTCCCAAATTTAGTCCCAAATTTCATAATGCAGTTTCATAATTCAACAACCAGATCAGTACCTGACTACGGAGCAGATCGGAGCACCAACACTCACAACAAAGGATGAGAAACGGCTATACAGAACAGAAAGCTCAGTTAACCAACAAAAATACAAAAAATGTATACAAAAAACATTGCTGGAAGTGAACAACAGTGCTTACCTTGAAAGGAGACGCCACGAGGAGCTAAACAAGGACACAACTTCAACTGAACGGAGGAGCTTGATGCCGAACGGAGCTGCTGAACGGAGCTTCTGGATGTCGAACGGAGCCGCTGCTGAACGGAGGAGTTGTACGCTGCTGGAGGACGCGAGGAGCGGCGGAGCTGAGCGCTGCTGAACGGAGACGTCGCACTGCTGGACGCTGCTAGACGACGGAGCGACGACGCTTCTGGTCTTGCTCCTGCACTACTGCGACAGAGAGGAGGATGGAGGCCGGAGGGAGATGGAGCGGGAGCGGTGGTTGTGGAGAAGGAAAGGAGATGAAGAAGAAGAAGAAAGAAGGAGAAATGGGAAGGGATTTGGTGAAATACTGAAATTAGGTAACGGTTTTTTTAACTTTTACTTTTAGGATTTTTTTTTCAAAATTGTTTTAGCTGCAAACTACAGTTTATAAAAAAACATATTGGTCCACGGACCAGTCCGCGGGTTTGCGGGGAAACCCATTTAAGACCGCAGGTTACATGGTTAAACCCATTTAGCCCACTTCTTAAATGGGCCTTTGATTTTGTGGTCCAGGCCCGCATGCAGTACGAGTTTTGCGGGCCGGCCCGTGGGCCAAAACCCATATACCCAGCTCTACTCAGGAGTCTCGGGCCTATACCAGCAGGAGCGACGGGTCACAGCGTTCATCTGACGAGGCGCTGCACCAGGAAGTCATTGAAGCAAAGTTGCAGGCTAGCCGAGCTGAAGAGAGGGTTGATCACTGTCAGGCCCAGTACGCACGGTTGGAGGAGGACTTCGCACGACTCCGACAACAGTTGCAGTTAGTGTTGGATGCTCGCAGTGCATGTGGTTCTACCAGCTTCAGTCAAGCTCAACTACACCCGCACTATGATGACAACCTGGATGACCAGCCCGTGGATGAGGATGAGGATCTTGGCCCACGACCACAGCAGCATCGTCGCCGTCAGCCGTGCTAATTTTTTTGTATTATATTTTTCTACACTTTGTATATATACTGTTTATATATATATATATATTATTTTTTAAATGAGTGTTTTTATATTGTCTTTATTGTTTTTCTTTATATTTTACATCGTTAACATATGATCGTTAGCAACGACCTTTGATCTTTTCTGCTAGCGACGACCTTCAGCATAGCAACGACTTTAGCGACGGCAAGCAGACGCTATGTAGCGACGACCGTTTTTGCTCGTTGCTACGGTATTAACAACGAGCATTTTAATGATGTCCTTGTGGTCGTCGCTAATTGCATTGTAGCGACGGTTTTTCCGCTTGTAGCGACGGCCAAACGGCCTTTGGTCGTTGCTAAAAGACGAAATTCTTGTCGTGTTTATAAAACTAGTTTTGTTTAAAGTGATGTGATTTGAATTTGAAAAATTTTATTTTTTAAAAAAGTAAATTTATAGTAAAATTTTGTCAACTAACATAAAAATTATAATTTATCATATTGACTATAACGTGAGTTTAGAGGCTAACTCAATTTTGATTCACAACACTCAAACATATTAACACGAATTTCAAATTAAATTTACAACTTTAAACGTGATACACTCAACGCCTACCCAATCATGCTCTGAGTTTTATGTGTATATGATAAAAAAACCTTAAGTCTATTCATTATTGTTATTTTTTTATGTGCTCATTTACTATTACTTTCCTTCATTCAAATTTTTTAAAAATTATACCATTAACCAGATCAGTTAATTGAAAATTAATCTAGTTGAACTAGTGATTCCAAAATAAAAATTATAGTTTTTGAATTGCATTTTGTAATTTTGTTCCCTCATTAATACTTGGTAGATTTAAATGGTATGAAAACATAGGTTATAACTATTTGCCTATTTTCCCTATATTTGCAAAATAAATATGGAGATAAGATGTAATTGATAAATTACTTCATTATCTATAATTATACACTCTATCCCTCTTTTAAGAATGTATGAATGATCCTAAAAAAAATGTATGGATGATTGAATTAGGTTTTTTATTTTAGAAAATTTTAGAAGATAGTCTCTCAGACCAAGACAATAAAAGTTATGAGCTTAGAAAACACTTATAGAGGACTTACAATAACTCAATTAATTTTAATAAATATTTAAAAAACCTTAAAAAGATTTCAAACTATTTTTTCTCAATAAAAATTATAAAATTTTAACATAAGCTCTAAACTTAATCTTGTTTTGGTATTTTTGGTCTTTGAACAAGGTATTAAAGATAAAGATATTTCTTATAAAATATGTTTGTGAAACTAATCTCATAACTATATTAATAATCATAGGAGGATCCTCGTTATGTGATTAGGGACACCCCCCATAAAAATTTTAATTTTTCTTAATAATATAGGTACATGTCTATTAATTGTCTTTATAAGAATTTTATATGTTTCATAATGCAGGATTATATATGCCATATGTGTATAGGTAAGTGTTTTTCTATAACCTAAAAGTTATAACCTAAAAGTTATAGGTTTCTCACTAGATAAATCG
This sequence comes from Sesbania bispinosa, assembly GCA_026901365.1. Taxonomy (NCBI): domain Eukaryota; kingdom Viridiplantae; phylum Streptophyta; class Magnoliopsida; order Fabales; family Fabaceae; genus Sesbania; species Sesbania bispinosa. Next base: position 608,606 of record QLOH01000310.1, read on the forward strand.
TCTTTAACTAATATCTGATTAAAAAATGGGTCATGTTAACGAGTGTGTTAAATGTATTGGTTAAAGATTTTATATATAAAAAAGTTTTTATTAGAAATCATTGTATTGTTTGTATTTGTAACATTAATTAATGCTACACAATTTAATGAAAAATTCCATTTCCCATTGAAAAATTCAAACTTTTGTCCCCAATTAATTAATTGTTTATACATTCTAGGAATTGCTTAATTTATTTGAATTTTACTCCCTTTTTATGATTTGTGTTGAGATGGTTGTAGTATTGAAAATTTTACCCTTCTTGGAGCCTTTAAATATTCTTCTTTTAAAAAATTAGTAGTATAGTGTATACTTTTTTTTTTTGGATTGGGGGCCTAAAAGCCTAAAAACAATTGGAAAAAGAAACACTTCAGAGACTCTTCTAAAAGAGGTACCGACATAAATCCTCTAAAAAAGTTAAGGAAGGAAATGCAGGACAAACATAAAAAACTTTAAGATGAACATCTAGTTATATTTTGCTAATGCGTCCATTGGCGTATCAACCTCTTGGAAACCATGACTTCATCAAACTTCACTCAAGTGGGAAGTAGCTAATATGATCTTTGTCACTACAATAACACACGAATAAGAGTCCTTGCATATTGAGTTTAGAAGCATAATGGTTGCTAGTGAGTCAGACTCCACCAAAATGTGATTGAATCGTTGTTGCCTTGCTAGTTGAATACCATGAAGAATGCTCTAAAGTTGTACCTGAGTTATGGAAGATCCAATGTTAGAGATGAACACACCCAACTATCCGTGAATAATACCACTATAGGAGGCCCTACCTAAACTTGAGGGGGGGAGCTAGTAGACACATCGTAATTTTGTTTAACCTAACTATCTGGTAAGGGTATCAGTGAATCGACGAGGAACAATCGTTAAGGTTGGGTACAACGATTTTCTCACCCATTTTCTTAGCTAATTGAATCTGGCTAGTCTAGTGGTGCAATTTATCTTTAATAGACGTAGCTACTGACCATTTATTTTGAAAGATAAACTCGTTCATTCTCTTCCAAGTAGGATCTACGACCACTGTAAACGTGATGTGCTAATAAGAGAGGGTGAATGGCCCCTATTGTTTAAGTTAGAGACCAACCACTGTAGAAAAATGGACTAGAAAAAATCCTAATGAAGGTCCAGATCCACTAGACTAGCCGAAACAAGCTTGGTGTGGTGACAATCCCTTAGAGCGTGCAAGATTGTCTCATCATGCAAACTCCACACGGGGAAACTACTTGATAGAGTTAGGTGGCGTCTCCAACTCTTTGCATTGGTGGGTAGATCGTTAGAGGCAACTCTCCAAAGGAAGTGGCAAATCCTTTGTGGCTCATCCCATCTCCAAATCAAAGAATTCATCTGGTTTCTAGGCTGCCAACCACTTCCTATAATGGACTGGTAATGTGAAATTAGAATGAAAAGACCATTAATATTTAAGTGTAGACTCTAGAAAAAGAAGCTGAGGGTCTCAACCCTCCACAAGTTGGTTTCCCAAAAGCACCAAATTCCTCCAACATCATCACTCACCTCTACTAAAGCCATCCAATCCAACTCTATAAGTTTAGCCAACACCTTAGCAAATATGCCCATGGAATGAATCTCAAAGGAAACCATGAAATAGACATTATAAATATTTATAAGGTCTTTAAGAAGAATGACAAAACGCCCTTTTATTTCACCATGCGAGCTTTCCAACACAACAAATTCAATGAGAAATGTTCATAGGACTGGCCTGGATATGCTCTCTTAGCTTGTCCAGACATAAGGCCTCCTCCAACACCATAGGTGGCTGTTTTTCATCTTTGCAATTCCCACCTTGATTGTAGACATGTAGGGGAGTAGAGTTAGGGTTTTGGAACTAAATTCCTCTCTAAATGAAGGTTTCGCTTGGGTAGGATGTGCTTGATCGTTTTAGTGTCTAGCCATAATAGAATAGTGAGAACCAAATCCAGCATAAATTGCCAAGTGTTGTTTTGGGAAAGTTGTTTAATCATCTCAAAGACTATTTTATGCTTCTCCTCCTTATTGCAAGCTTCATGAATGGAAGAATTTCCTTCATTAGGGGTGGGGTATTGATTCTTGAACTATAATATATTTAACCTTCTCCTTTACATCCTTGCCAGGTTTTTTTTGGTTTTATCACTTTTTCACATGATTGGAACATGCTCCATTTATAGGGATAAGTTGGGATTTTCCTTGAATGTGGATTACATATCTGGACAAGGAGAGACTCATGCACGAACGTAACAGATTTGCTCCCAACATTCTGCCCATGGATTTCGGGATGACTACTTTCCTCGAAGTCGTGAGCAAGGCAAATCATGATCCCTGCAGATTTTCCTAGATCCCCTCATCATCCACAACTGGAATTTAACTAACCTTCCTATCTCCCATAGGTCGTTTGCATTTCCTTATCATCATTCAAGTCTCAAAAGTGCAAACTTTCTTACTTGTGGCACTGGTTTCTGGGTCAAATCAACATGCAAGATTGAGGAATTTGGAGCTGGAGATTTGGTTAACTCTAACGTTTGAGTACCTATTTTTGCCGTAAAGGTTTTAGTCGCGTCGCTAATAACTGAGCTAGGGGTAGATTCCTCCACCAAAGGGTTTTGGGATGTTTCAGTGCATTCTGAAGCTTGATGCCCATACTTGTCACATTGGAGATAGATCATGTGGAGACCCTTATACTCTAATCTAAGCACCTGATAAAAAATATGTCATATTAGGAATGAACTCCTTTGATAAACCAACTTCCACATAAATCCTGACAAACTTTCCCCTATAATGCAATGAGGTTGTCTCGTATATCTTAAGAATAGTTCCCAACTTCATACCTACCCTCAAAGGGAATATGCAGTTGTACAACTTAATAGGTAGGTTAGGGATACAAAACCCAAACTCCCACTTTCTTAATCTTTTGCGCCCTCGATAAGAAATATAGTCTTCATCTCTACATAATAAGGTAATGATCGACGATCAACCACGTCCCTTTGAAAATGACACACTTTAGTTTTATTTATCTGAGAAGTGCACCAAATAAAAGTCTTAGGGCATGTCAATTATATGTATAGCACCCTTCACTCCCAATATCTTGGGAAGTTTAGTTTCTTGCACCCGAAAACAAAATTTTCTCCTTAAGAGTTTGATGATTAAAGAGTTATGCAAAGGGTGGCACCATTTGTAACGTCCTAATTTTTAAATCCAAGAATTAAGCTCGTTGGAAGCAAAATTCCCGAATTTTTGAAATTATTTCTCGCCATTTTAAATATTGCATCACAATATCATATAACGTTCAAGTGTCCAATGATTACTCAAACAATATATGAAAACATTAACTGAATACATAAACGCCTCAAGGGTTCAACTATACAAAATTTATATACATCAACTGGGATACCCTCATGCATGTGCCCTTAACAAAATAGAAAGGCCCGAAGGCTACACGTGTACAGTCATATCCCTCAACATAAACAAATAGAATTCTAATCATCAAAATAAACATCCAAATACATCAGGTATCTAAATACATCAAAATGCTAAAGACTCCTAAATATCTCCACGCTCACTACCCTGGTCGGGGTGGAACCTGTGCATCTAAAAGATAACCACAAAATGTGTGATGAGACTAGAGTCTCAGTGAGTAAAGCATGCAGCGGGTAATGTGGGTAAGCAAGCAAATGCAATGTAACATACACAAGTTAAGCATATAAGCACAAGCTCTAACATACTAAATCTCAATAAACATCTCTAGTAATATGCATGTTCTGCATTTCCCGGCAGGACGAGGTCTTATCTCTATCTCTGGGGCTAGACTTGAGCTCAGACTACAAGGAACGTCTCCCTTGGGGTTAATACCCGCCATTACTCTGGGGACCGAAGTCCAAGTTTTACTCTGGGGACCGAAATCCATTAACTCTAGGGGCCGAAGTCCATTATCTCTTTCTTAATCTATGGGGGCTAAAGCCCAAGTGTCTTATTCATTCTCAATATGTGCATAACATGAACCATAGTATTCATAAACATTACAATCAAGGCCATGATAAAACAAAACCTCCAAATCAAAGCCCTAATCAAGGTCTTTAAGCACATAACCCTTAAAATTCTCATATGTTGAACATAAACAAAATCAAACAAATAAACAACCACATACAAGCTCTAGAAAGAAATAGGAAAGAGTAGGGTTCATTGAGGAGTAAATACACAAGATTGGGTGAGAGTGTGTGAGCTTTACTCACCTCAAGGAGCTCAAATGGAAGGGGAAGGAGTTGGGGAAGGTTGGGCGTGAAGATTCTTGGCTTCCTTAAGCGTCCTCTATGCTCCCAAGACAAGCTTCTCTATCTAGAAACCCCTCTCTCTCTAAAAGAAGTGTAGAAGTTAGAAGAATGAATAAGTTTTGCCCTAATTAATGTTTCTAACCTGCCACGCGTGTTCTCGCTCAAGCGAGCCCTTCTCGCTTGAGCGAGGATGCTGAGAAAATTCTGAATTCGCATTCTCGCTCAAGTGAGAAGCCTCTCACTTGAGCGAGAATACTCCAGAGAGCATCCTCCCTCTCTGGATGAATTTCGCTTGAGCGAGACCCTTCTCGCTTGAGCGAAATTCTTCCAGAGAGCACTGAATTTGCTCCCATGTTTCTTGCTTGAGCGAGAGCTTCCTCGCTCAAGCGAGAAACCCATAACACAGATTTTGCAAATTTTACTGATATGCTCGCTCAAGCGAGCCTTTCTCGCTTGAGCGAGAACATCATAACCCAAAGTCCTATTTCTCACTTTTTCCCTTTTTAACTCAGTTTTTCCCACTCATTTCTTAATTCTTTTCACAAGACTATTATACTACACATTTTCCTCTATAAAATTGATTTAAATTCTTGGGATGTTACACCATGGATAAAACTCCTTAGAGTCCCCATCTTCCATGTTGTTGCATTCATCTTCCTTTGGGTTTCATTCCAAGTGGTTTTCTTTGCGCAAAACATCCTCTCTTTCCATGTCATTGCCACAAACCAATATCAAGAGTTTGTTTTTATATGACTTAAAATGATTATGGATAGGCATTGTAATCTCACTACCCATGTCCACATCCATGAACCAGTACTCCACCTCATTGTCTCCATTTGCCCTTACTTTCACCTTTTTTGTACTATTAAATGATAAAATCTACTAAATTATATTTTTTTAATAAAACATAGTAAAATTATTTTATTTAAATATCCGACAACACACTTTAGGGATAATGAATATATAGATAGAAATGGTATGAATCAAATTACACAAGTTAAGTTACAACAATGGTACACCATTGAATAATTTTTTTGACAAAAATTGTATTTCTAAATCTACCGTTGGATTGAAGTTACTATCGTATAGATCAAATCTAAACAATTTTACATTGAACAATTTAATATATCATTGAGATGTATCTAGATTAATGTCATATATATTTTTAAAATGTATGAAAATAAGAACTATTTGATTATCAATTTATTAATTTTAAAAAAGTTTTACAAGATTTAACATAAATAATGAAAATAATAAATAGTTATAATTTAACGCTTGGATTACTAAAAATTACATTTTATTTAAAGTTATCAATAATGATATAATAATCGGGGTAACTTACCTTGGTATAATTAGATTCCTTTTCATATATTTTATCATAGCTACCCTCACCATTCTAAGTATTTTGGGTTAAATTAAGAATGTATGTCATAAAAGTTTTATTTTAAAAAAAGTAATGTTTTCATATCGATCCTATTTATAAGACAATTCTGACTAAATAATACATTTTAAGAAAACATGTTACCACTAATTAATGCATTATTTTTTTAAAAAATTGTTTTACAACATTCCAAATTTATCTCTATTTAAAATTGAGTTTAATTATTATACGTTGTCAATGTAAAAAAATTTACACTGTCATCCAATGATATTTTGCCACATCAGTTAATGAATATTTTTTGTTTTCACCATAGGTATCCCCATTACTAGGAAAAATTATTAGATGGTCCTCGGACCACCACGTTATCCATGGTCCCGACCAATTAACATTTGACACATAACCAAAATTCATGATCCGAGCATGAATTTATTTTTAATCCCGACCAATTTTTCTTATGTGTCAAATGTTAATTGGTCGGGACCATAGATGACGTGGTGGTCCGGGACCATCTAATAATTTCTCCCATTACTAGGGGTAATCCTATTCGGGGATTAGTCACAGTTAAAACTCCTCACCCCTCCCTAAGAATGTGTTTAGTGAGGATCGAACCCGGGAGCTCTTCCCACAATCTCAGTCTGCGCTGGTAACTGAGCCACAATTCTTTGGTGAAATCAGTTAAGGCTTAGATATAGTTAAAGCTCATCACCCCTCCCTAAGAATGTGTATAGTAGGGATCGAACTCAGGAGCTTTTCCCACAATCTCAGCCTGTGTTGCCAAATGAGTCACAATTCTTTGATAACATCAGTTAATGAATATATATGACACCTCATGTGTCATTAAACTCATTAAATGATGTGTCAACACACTACTGAATAACTATATAAAACTATTTGACACTGATAGTGTATAGATATTAATTTATTTAAAATTAAATGTCACTTTTATGGTAATTGTGTCAATTTAAAATCTTTAATAGTCGGTAAAAATAAATATGAAAAAAAATATTAAATATTTTTATATTTATTTATTTTATCTTATAAATATCACCATCAAACTATTTTAAACATTATTTTATACGAATCATAATTGATTTCACGCCATTTTTATATATGTACATTTTAATTATATCACTTTATACGAATGGAAAATGATGTGTTATTGCAGCCAAGCATTATTGTTCATGCCTTTAAGCAATCTGTGACAGTGAAGGTACAATAATTTGTACCTTTCAAACTATCATGCACAATTGCACATGCCATTGAATTTGAAGCTCGCAAATGGCCTATTAGGTTTTCAAAAGCACATGAAAATGTAGTACTCAATATTTAATTTTAAAAATTCAAATAATTTTTGGACTTTCTTAGTCTGATTTAATAAAACCCGTTATTTGTAAAAGTCCAAAAAGATCATAAAAATCACAAAACCCACAAAACTCTGGCAAAACTCCCCAAAAACCCATATAAATATAAAATTTGAGTCTTTAATTTATAAGTGCAAATGATTCTTGAATTTTTAATCTGATCCAAAAAAACTTGCTACCATAGCAGGTCGGTAAGTAACCCGAATTATTAACTTTACATATCACATTCAAACCTATCTTTTAATATTGTTATTTCCTCCTACTCATATTATAATGTTTTTAAAAAATACATACATCTTAAAAAAATTATTAATTATACTAATTATTATGAGAAAATGACTTTGTTTTATTAAAATATTCTTATTAAAATAGTTAGATTAGAACTGATTAATATATTATGCTATAATAAGTTGATATCAATAAATAAAATAATTATTGAAAAAATGTAACCAATACTTTCTTAATATTCTAAACTAACAAATAATTTAAAATAAATCAAAAGCCTCAAAGTAACACGTATTATGAGATGGTGAGAGTAACTTACTTATGTCGCTTTTAAAAGGAAAAAAAAAAGTAAATTAGCAAATGGTTATACAATTTAGTCCTTAAAAAATAGAAAAACTTAATATAATCTATGACTTCTTGCTTTTTATGTCACTATAGTCCAACTGTGTGTTTTTTGTTAATTTTTTTATGATATGTCACTTTTTTTTGTCAAAATGACATGTCACTTTGAGTGACACTGTACCACACTATTTATCAATATATAGTGTCCAATGTAGCACAAAAATGACGTGATTTTATCAAATTTATAGCTTGAAATACTTCAACTCCAACGGTCGCGTGCTTCCCTATTTTCCCTTTTTCTCTCTTTTTCCACTTTCTTTCATTGGAGACGTTATTTTCATCATAAAAAAATCAATGAGAAACATACAATTGGACTGTATTGAAAGAAGAATCAAGAAGCCAGGAATTACATTGCGTTTTTCTATTTCCTATAAACTAAACTACGTTACCCCAAAAAAGTAAGGTACAAATTTATTAGTTTACTCAGAAAAAATATAGGAAACGGGAGACGGAAATATAGCTACAGATGTACTCATTAAGAATCAAATTTGTCTCCAGTTAATCTGAATATACTAGTTGAGTTAAAGTAAATATAAAATTTATATAGGATTTTCTCAAGGATATTGATTAAGAAATTAAAAAAAATATTATTTTAAAAAAATCATGATATTTATTATATTTATTACATTTATAATATTAAATATTATAATTTTAATTAAAAATTTGTAATTATTTAACCTATAATATATTCTCCTTTTTATAAATATTTTTTAAAATTTTAATTTTTTTCTACCTTAAACTGAGACATTTTTTTATTCTAAAATTTTATTTAACCAAAAGAAAAATGTGTCTCCTATTTTTACTAGACAATTCGGCTGTGCTATATCCTTAGATGATCCTTTTCACACTTTGCTTCCTAAGCATTATAATGGGGCGCCAGGACGAGGATGAGATTTTCTCTCCTAGCCCCCACCCTTACAAAGGTCCGGCGTGGACTTAAAGGATGGTGGGTATAAAATTATTGAATTCAATATTATTCCTGTGTTTTCTCGTCGAGTTCGAGAAATTTGAAGATTTTACTCTACTTTATTTTTAGAGTTAAATACGTTTTAAATTATTGAAATATAATTGTAATTTAAAATTAGTGGCTTTAGTCCATCAAAGAGTGAAAATACCTCCTTTTCTTTTATCGATTAAAATTTATAACTAATCTGTAGCAAAATCTGTAGCAAAACTGTGCAATAAGAATTAAATTGATGCATTTTCAATTTTTGAAAAACTAAAATCACTGGTTTTAAATTATAGTGACTAAAACTAAATCTTAACTATATTTCAGGAACTAAAAACTCATTTAATCATTATTTTTATTATTTATTTAATTTTAATAAATTGAATAAATATTTTTAAATAAATAATATATATATATATAATATTCTAATTTAAATAATATATGAAAATAAATAATAAAAATCTTAAAACATAAGAAATTTAAAAATTATATTATATTTAAAAAAACACATAAATTTATCTTTATTATTTAACTATTATTATAATTAAAATTATTTAATTATTACTCCCTCCATTCCAAAACTCTTTTTGTTTAAGGTTATGCGCATAGACCAAGGAAATGATTGATGTGTCTTAATTTAATAACATATTTACTAAAATACCATCATTTAATAAAGGAGGCAAAAGAGAGGGTTGGTTAGTGGGTATATGGTCGCAAGCTCATTAAGTCATCAAAATGCGTTGAAAATATAAAAAATGTTTGAATAATAAAGACTTGTGTAGTTAAGAGAGAGAAAATGAGAATAGTTGGTGGTTGATGTAAGTAATTAAATAAGGGTATAGTTGAAAAAAAAATAATTAATTTTTCTTGGATATCTAAAACAACAAGGGTTTTGAAATTTAGGAGTATGCTAAAACAATAAGAGTTTTGGAATGGAGGGAGTATATCAAATTGGTTCCAAAAACCCATCCCACTTCCCACCACCACCCCACCATCATCATAATCGAATCGGGCTTGAATTTTTCTTAAATATGAAGAATGCGAGTTTCTCCCTATCAAAATCATTGTGTGTCGATCAATGGAGGTTGGTTCAAGTGGTACATGTTTTATTCGTAAGGTCTCGGGTTCGAGTTTTGTGAATAAAAAAAATAAAATCATTGTGTGTCGATCAATGGAGGTTGGTTCAAGTGGTACATGTTTTATTCGTAAGGTCTCGGGTTCGAGTTTTGTGAATAAAAAAAATTCCTAGAACTAACCCTATTATGATATAGATGTTCTTTATTCGAATAGGATTACGTACCGTGGAGAATATATCTGACAAAAAAGAAAAATCATTGTGCGTCGATATCCATATAGATTCTGGTTTGATTGCAATTTCTACCACCCCGCCTTTTGAATTGATGAAAGGTGACATCCTGAAGGGCATATCGAAAGCTCCAAATTTCAACAAGAAATTGATTATTGGTCCATGCATTTATAGCACCAACAAGAAAAAATACCCATTTTCCGCTGACGACCTAAATAAAAATTTTTATTGGAAATAACGGTACTTATAACATCTGTAATAATTAATGATATACATTTTAATAAAAGTTTTCTATAATTTTATTTCTTAGCAAGTACCCTTAAGACACTCGTGAGCATTTTTCTTACTATTTATAAGGTACCTTTTCAAAGTTTTTCATGTTCTTTTTATCATATCTCTAATCCTATTTATAAGACAATTCAGACAAAAACACATATATTAAGAAAAGTAATTAATGCTTTGATTTTCAACAAATTACTCTATAATATTACAATTAGTTTACCCCTATTTAAAATTAAACTCCACTACCATGTTAATTGTGTCACTTTAAACCCTTTAATGGTTAACAAGGGCAATATGAGAATAAACAATAAATGCTTCTAGATTTGTGTACTTTGTCTTATAAATAAAACCATGAAAAAATTTCAAACGTTATCTTATAAATAGGATAAGAAGGAGTAAGTTATTTTACATTTTCAAGAAAACATTTCTTTTCATTTTCCTAATTTACCTTTATTAATTTTAACGATTTTTCTATTATGTGCAACATTGCACAGGATAATGAAACAAAAGTGGAAATGTTTTATTGGGAATTACAACCATTAACCTTACCAATACATTGAGTGTTGTGACAATGCAATATTGCACATGTTAGAAAAACCCTAATTTTAATACCTTTCCAACTATGACATGATAGTGGAGGTAGTTAATGATACTAAATAAGGGTAAAACTAGAAAGTTAAATTACATTTTCAAAACCCAATAAAATTAACTGGTCTTAACCACTTTTATTGATATGTGTGATTTAGTCAACTGTGTCTTATAAATAGGAAGGAAAGAAATATTTAATAACTACTATACGTGACGAGGAATTGATTTTTTTAAAAAAACCACATATATCCTCCACGAGATTGCTGATTTTTTAGTTTTTCATCCTCACAAAATCATTTTTTTTTTCAAAAATGTCCTCACTATTAGACTAGGTTAACAAATTGCTAATGTGGTCGTTACCTTGTTAATTGACCTAACAATATTTTTCTTCAACCCTATTTTCGAACCCTAAGGCATATATTATTTCCCTACCTATCCCTCCAAGTGTGAACAACCCTAATATTTCATTGTTGCACATCTAAGATAGGTAGACCTCACATCAACCAAAGACTGCACTTGCTAACCGGTAACTGTTCTTCGATTGTTATACTCCATTATTTCAAATATGAGATAACTTAATGTCTTAGTAGAAATTTTTGTAAAATGAAATCTTACTCATCAATACCACACAAAAAACCTATATCAAAGGAGAGATAACGTACCTTGATTCCTACGTAAAAAATTACACTTCCAGAGTTCTCTTCACGAAACGAAGCACCTACCCACCGACTCTCTTTCAACACCATTATAAGCTCCAATCGGTACCTTCACATGCACCCTAAGTTCCTCGCGCTCTTTGTTGCTGCAAGCTCAACAAGTAGAAGAAACTAAATCAACATCGTTTAGGGAAAGTAGAGGCTTCGAAAGAGACGATAAATAGTAGGGGCTTGTCTTAGAATTATTTTGCTTTTTAATTTCTTTGTTTGAAAAATTATTTTTTCATTTATTATGTAATATATTAAAGTATAAAATTTATTTATTAAACATCTGGTGCCACATAAGTCTGCGAAAGCCAGGTCAGCTAACAAGGTAACAACATCAACGATATGTTAACTTAGTCCAAATTAACAACGAGGCATTTTTGAAAAAGAAAGATTTTGTGATGATGAAAAACTAATTTTTTTTAAAAGAACTAAAATAAAAAAGAAGTGTATTTGGACGGACTAAAAACATATTTAAGCCAAATTAAAAAAATACATAAGAAACAAAAAATAGAGAGAGAAAGGTGAAATGCCACAACATTGTCACGTTGATTGTAGATTTGTATACAGTTTGTGTAGAATTTGTTTGTATAGTTAGCTTTTCACATCATATAAAAATATGGATTTAATTGATATATACACTTTTGTGTGAAAAGTTAATTTTACATTGGCATCCAATGATGTGTTATATTGATTAAATGATGTGGTCAGACGTCATTGAATGACAGTGTATATCTATTAAACTCTAAAATATATATAATGTGACATATTCATTAAATGATGTGTCATATATTTTTAAATTTTGTTTATAATTAATTAAAAAAAAAGGCACATTATGCCATTTAATACGTTAATAAATAAAATGACTAATATATGATCTATATAATTATTCACAAGTCTCGAGATTTTGGAATTTTTTAAAACTATTTTGATTAGCTTATACCCTAATTATTAATTAAGGCTTATTAATTAATTTGATGTTTATATTCTTTAATAAACTAAGTTTTGTTAACAACATGTTTGGTTTAGATTTTCCCCTATACATAATCAATTCCACAAAATTGATATTAAATCATTTTTGTTCAATGTATTTCATAAAATATACATCACTTATTTTTAACCATACAAACACTGAGCCTTCATCCAGTAGAATAGTGAAATCAATTCTCCAAAAAATCAAATGAGATTTATAATTTATGTATAATTAATTTTAAAATTAATTTTATCTAGCTAAGTGTAAACCTAAAAGGACACTGACAATTTTACATTTTTAACATAAAACACGTATACTTTTAATAAGAGGCTGTTTGGGGTGGTTGTGAGTTTTCAGTTTTTATTTTTTAAAATTTTTAAATCAAGTTTTTACAACTCAAAACAAAAAAATTCAAAATGTTTGTTTTAAAAACTACAAAAAAAAAAGTTTTCAATTGTTGGTTTTGAATTGTAAAAACTTAATTTAAAATTTTTAAAAATAAAAAAACTGAAAACTCGCGGCATCCGAACACGAACAAGCTCTTAGTTTAATTCATATAATTACCTTTTTGTTTATGTGAAATAGTACTAACATCAAAAGGAGAAAAAAAACATGATCGATGACGTGTGACCTTCTAAACTACTTGTATTCAACAAAGAAAATGGCAAGAAACCACAAAATACACTAGCTTCATCATAATGAAACAAAATCATATTTGTGGCTGTGATTGGTGATTAAAACCTTTTACAATGCCAGAAATGGCCAAATTGTTACGAAACTGAACTTTTTTGTGGTTTGGGAGAGAGTAGGCAAATAACCGCAAAACAGTTATGTAGAATCAATACATGTGTATGTTTGTATCCGGGTGGACATATTACATACATGGCAGCTTCATTAATACAATTCTTAAATCAATTTAACAAGAACCTTCAACCTTATTCTCCAAGTGAAGTTAACGGATCAATCGTTGGTGTGTGCTGCAAAAATCTTAACGTATCTGTCATAAAATCTTGGAAACAGAGAGTTTTGGAGGAGACCCTCGAAGATATATCTGTATATATTCTCTTTCGGTTTTCGTGCCCACTTGTTGATTGTTGGCCCCTTTCAACTGCGATTCTAAATTGTGGTCACCACCTACTAGGCTAAATAGTAATGGAGGTGGAGCACAGTTGAAAAGGGGAGGTTAGGGGAGAAATTAAAGAGAAAGTTCATGAGGCACTTGCCGAAAGTAGTCAAAAATGCAAAAGGGCGAAAAGGACGAGAAGAAGAAGAAGAAACCTGGCCTAATTAGAAATTAATGTTTTGTTTGGTGTGATTATGGAAATAAAAAGAAAAGAGATGAGAAGGAGAGAAATAGGTAAGAGATAATGATGATTTAATAATTATTTGATATGAAGGAAATAGATGAGAAATAGAAGAGATATATGAAAGTGGGTTGTTTGGTTTGATTGAAAACATGAAAGAGAAATAGAGTTTTTTTATACCTACTACCCATAAAATCGATCGATTTTGATTTTCCTTGGCCTGAAAATCGTTTTTTCTGCACCAAAGGTTGATTTCTCTGCTTTTCTCATTTGCACTGTGCAGAAATGATTCAAGAGTGGAGCTTACTGCTTTTACCTATTTCTTCATTATTTCCTTGCTTAGCCAAACAATGTTGTAAGTACATTTCACTCCTATTTCATGTGATCCATTTTACTTCTATGGTAATTCCCAACCACGAAAGAAGACCTATAAAATGTGGGTGAATTCTACGGTGAGGTACCTTAATAGGTGTCTCACCGTGTACCCTTGATTTAAAAGTATGTAAGTAAAAAAATATTTTTAAAATTTATAATATGGTCCTCCTATTATTTTTAGAATTTACAATATGGTCCTCCAAAATCAAGGAGTACACGGTGAGACACCTATTAAAGTAACCCACCGTAGAATTCCCCTAAAATGTGTGATATTTGATTTTCCTTTCATATTAATGATGAGAAAAAATACCGGATTAACTTCATTTAATTCATGAGGAACAATTTATAATAACTTACTTTATGGATATCCCTATTCGAATATAACTTAGGCCAATCAATCACCAAAACAAGAGTATCAAACTACAATTTGGAATATAAAATTCAATATAATTTTATTTATTTTTATGTCCGTATAACACTTTCGGCTACACAGAATTTTTCCATCACAAAGGCTGGATGATGATGTGGAATTTTCGTGGGTCTACCAAATGACACGTGGCGACACAATGATTGGAGTTTTTGCCTAGGTGTGACACGTGGCAAGGAGCGGAGCTAACACAGTAGCACAGCGCGCACGCGGGCTTCCAGAAACTTCGGGCAAATTCGTGGCTAGAAATGGCGGAGGAAACTACCGGCCAGCATGAGGCCACGTGTAAACGTGACCACGTGAGCGTCCGACGTGGCACCCCGATGCCGCTGAAAATGATACGCTCCTTTTTATGTAGGGCACTTTCTGCTAAATTCTTGGCTACTCCAAACCATACGCAGAAACACACTCTTTCTCACTCCAAATAGAAAAGAAAAGAAACCGCCAGAAAATTAAAAAGAAAAATACGAAGTAAAACAGTGTTGACTTGTGAATTTGAGTTTCCGTTCTTTCTTTATTCTTCTCAGAATCGCCATGGATAATGGCGAGATAAGTGAAGGAGGAGCTGAGGCTGAGGTGGCATTGCAAGGCCACGGCCGCAATGTGCTGTATATGTGGGGATACCTTCCAGGAGCTATGCCGCAGAGGACGCCGCTCTTGTCGCCGGTTGCCGTTACGTTTTCGGCGTCCTGGAAGGACGTTTGCGGTGGTGGCTGTGGATTCGCCATGGCTATCTCTGGTGCCTTACCTTTTTACAATTCCTATGTTCTTTTTGTTTTTTGCTTGGTTGTTGATTTTGTTTTTGTGAATTAGGGGCTTCGTATTTCCGTCGTCGTTTTTTTCAAAATTGGTTTGGATTTAATCAAGCTGGTTTGGGGAAAATTTTAAAATTTAGCTGATGGAAGCAATTCCTCGAATTGCCACTATTAAATCTTAAGTGGTTTCTAAAGTGATTACTTTAGAATTTGAACTCTTCACATTGCAGATAAAATTCATCTTAGAGCTTTGACTAATTCTTGTAGCACATTTGCATCTGTTGTTATTCTGTTTTGTTCTTCGCAGAAATGAAAATGTGATGTCAAGCTTGAAATGAGAAGTTTGAATTTTGCATTAGCTGTTTCATTTGCAAAGCTCTTTTCCTCCCTTGAGCAAACGACCTTTCTATGTGTCTGACCAAATAGTGATTTTCTTTTTTTTTTTCTTTTTAAATTTGATTAAATAAAGTATGGGGTTAAGAATCATAAATAGAAAGTTTTTGTTGGAAATTATAGCATTGATTGCATTTACAACATTAAATGCTACACATTCTAATAAAATTTTTCTATTGTTGGATCCTTAACAAGTGTCCTTAAGGCAATCGTTAGCATTTAATGCCCGGGTTTTATTTTGTTTGGTTGGCGAAAATCTAAGGAGACAAATTTAAGAGGTTCTTATGCAGTTTGTAAGGCTTTCACTACTTTTTCACTTACACACAACTTTACATATTGTTACCAATCTCTGATTCTTTTGTGTTGATGTTGTTCTACGGTTTCTATTATTGACTGTATTTGGAATTAGGGCCACGCTTTTTCTTTCTTTGACTTCAAGCATATTTGGTTTAGAGTTAAAACATGGTTAACTTAAGTTTCCAATACTAGAAATAGTTGCGTTAGGAAATCCAAACTTGAGTTTGGTAAATTTTAACGCCGAACCAAACACACTTCATTTCTACTCATGTGCATAAGCTTCTTTTCTTCTACCATTATATTTGCATGAAGGATTCGTCATTACTCACATGTTCTTCCTTAATTAGAGTCAGGGAAGCTCATCACATGGGGCTCAGCAGATGATCTAGGCCAAAGCTATGTGACCTCAGGCAAGCACAGGGTAATGCATAACCATATATAATAGAATGATACTCCTCTCTCTCTCTCTCTCTCTCTCCCTTCTCTTTTCAACCAACTAACTTTTCTAGTCTAATTGTAAAGGAAACTCCAGAGCCTTTTCCCCTTCCAACTGAAGACTCTATTGTTAAAGCTGCAGCTGGATGGGGTCATTGTGTTGCTACAACAGGTAAGGTGGATTTCCTTATCTCACCTGCTTGTGAGGGAAAACTAAAACAGAAGAAGGAGAAGAAGAAACATGATGACAACACTGAAAGGAGAAGGCTTGAACTAAAATACAACCTTTAGTTTTGTTTTTCTAAGAGGCTTTTAGTATCCAATACTTTCATAATCATAAGTAACACATCCAATATGGATTCAAATTCAACAAACATCATCCAGTTGGGAAAGAGTTTGTCTTATACATTAAGTAAAGTTTTCTTCCTAGTGTCAAACCCTACAAATATGTTTTTCTGTTTCTTTGCAGAACGTGGAGAAGTTTACACATGGGGATGGAAAGAATGTATTCCCGCTGGGAAGGTATTTGGTGAACAACCAACAGGGGTAAGTCTTGAAAAAGATGTGGCAGGGAAGCAGAGTACATTGTCGACAGAGCAAGGTATGTTTGACATCTTTACCATGACCATTTATACACAGCTAGCTTTCCCTCCCAAGGAGTGGTCTAAGCAAGCCAAGGTGCGCGGAAAAAGAAGTGGGGAAGGAGGAGAACTGCCACGATATAGGATAGAACTCCACAACCCCAAAAGAAAGAAGAAAAGAGTTTTACCCCTTTATGATGAGCCCTCATTCTCCTCTTGGATGTACTGCCTCCACTGATCCCTCCCTGGGAGGGACTGTGATCCCCCCTTCTCAAGAAGGGAATGGTAACTGATGTAGAGTTGTTTTGAAACAGTGAGCCCTCGTTCTCAAAGCTCAAGATCTACTGGAGTTATTGCCTCCAGTAACAGTGGAGAAGAAAGCACAAAGCGGAGGAGAGTATCTTCAGCAAAACAACCAGCTGAAAGCTCTTCATCCAGTGATGATACTCTGACAGCATTTCCTTGCCTAGTTACACTAAACCCAGGGATAAGGATAGCTAATGTTGCTGCTGGTGGACGCCATACCCTAGCATTGTCAGGTATAGACTTCATTCTGGACTATTTTTAAACCTAACTCTAAGATTTTGTGTATGTTATTTTTCCTCCATTGCGTAATTGGTCATGTTTTGGTTAAAGCATCATTTTTAAGTCTGACTTGTCATTGATTCTAATCTTTTGGGAGTTTCAGATACAGGACTGGTGTGGGGTTGGGGCTATGGAGGTGAAGGGCAGCTTGGTCTGGGTTCCAGAATACGTATGGTTTCGACTCCTCATCCTGTGCCTTGTATTGATTCCTCTTCTTATGGTAAAGATAGATCTATAATATTGGCTCGAGGATGCATGGGTTCAGAAGGCCGGAATTTTAGAGTTCCTGGAAGTTATGTAAAGAGAATTGCTTGTGGAGGTCGACACAGTGCTGTAATTACAGGTACATGTGTGTTGTCTATTCAGTAACTTAATGGGGCAGCCTGCATTTTAGATACTTAGGAGAACCTAAAATGAAAATATTCATGTGCTTTGTTTATAATGTTTCAATTTTCAAACTTGTAATTTACTTCGCTGGTGTGAAGTTTGGTGCTTAAAGTGTTTAGAAAGAAAAAACTAGTTTTGCAATGGATAGAATGGTCAGACAAGGATTTATATGATTGATGAGGATAAGGAGACAATATCTTTCTTGACAAATGATCCATAAATTTGTGAATATAACAAGTTATGTCTTTCTGGATACTAGATTAGGAGTTGATGGTTACAGTATAGGAAACAGAACAACTTGCTTAATGCTTAGTCTGTTTCCAAAAACTCTTCTCTTTTATTTATGGTTAATTTCATATATACTGATATTGGAATATCTATCTGCTGAACTGACAGATGCTGGAGCGTTGCTCACTTTTGGTTGGGGACTATATGGACAGGTAAAAATTTAAGGTGAACTAGGGATATTTTTGAGAGATTTTTCTCTACTGGAAGTGCTCATTCTATTTGGCGATGAAACTTGCTGAACTTTTAATTTTATATACTGTCACCAGCATATTCCCAATTTATTTTTATGGCTACCTGACAAAAGCTATTGTTGTAATGGGCATGTTATATTGGATTACATGTGTAGAGCTTTTCCTTTTGAGCAAATTTTGTCAATATTCATTTTAAATAAAATCTTCTGATGTTTGCCAGCCTTTAGTTAGCTCGCTTGGTCCTAATATTAGAAATCACAATCTGGTGTTAAATTCCTCTTGGAGCAGACCATAAAGTTCACCTTCTCGGAACCTAAAATGGAAACAGAGATAAAAAGAAAACTTATCTACTAGGCTATGTAAAACACATATTTTTACATTAAAAGAATGAATAGTTCTTTGATCACTGTAATTTTAAAGGCTGGCTGTCCTTCCCCTATGTTGGATCATCATGCTTAATTCTTTTGGGAAGAGGGTTTAATACTGATTCTTGCCAAACAACAGGGAGGTTTGGCACCTGGAATGAGTACACAGATGTAAGTTGTAACTGATTGTTGCAGGTGCTGGGTAATGGATGCTTAGGATGTATATTTGTGAGTGATTCCATTGACATCTTATTCCAAATTCTTGTAGAAATCAACATAAAAGGAGGGCATTATATAAGGTTAACTAAATATTTATAGAAGACATTTAATCTTAATAATAACATAAAGAAAAAAGATAGGGATTTTGTTTGCTATGATGTGTTTTGCTCTGATTTTCTGATTGCCTTTTCTTTTCGGGAAATGATTCTACTTTTCAGAAAATTCATTATTACAAGAAGACTGCATGTGTTTTCTTGATATGAGATATATCAACCACTGAACTAGTGAACTTCACCTTCCCTTAGCCAGCTCCTCTTAGGTGTTCAATTTATTTTCATGTGAAATTAGGTTTACTTCTTTTTCAGCCATTTTGTCATTCAGATCTTATCATCTCATAGGGTGACCTTTGGTCATGAAGACCACCCCTTGCTCAGAATTACTTCACTTTGCATGTCACCAACATCCTGTATATTTTGCAAGCTAATACTTCCTTGGTATTGAGAACAATATAAAGTGCAACTCGCCCGTGATTAAAAT
This sequence comes from Sesbania bispinosa, assembly GCA_026901365.1. Lineage (NCBI taxonomy): Eukaryota > Viridiplantae > Streptophyta > Magnoliopsida > Fabales > Fabaceae > Sesbania > Sesbania bispinosa. The sequence continues at coordinate 628,223 of QLOH01000310.1, forward strand.
TGTGCTCCTCTGATTTGTCTTATGTAGTTCCATTAGTTTTCTTTGCATGAGAACCAATCTAAATTATACTTTACTCAGTTGAATAAATTCATCTACAACACTGCTCTGATATTATGACCTGTTAACCATTCTTAAGGATCAACCTGTAGGTAAAGTAGAATATGGTCAACAAAAGCAATGTAGATGTTGAAGATGTGGTTCACTCTAACAAGGGATTATCTGTTCTATTCCTTTCCAATATTTTATCTTTCTTGTCATTCTGTTGGTCAATGCATGCTTATGCTTGTTATATTATATTAATGACGTCTTGTTTTGGTCAAGTGTGGGCAAGGAACTACAGATGATGAACTAAGCCCGACTTGTGTATCTTCCTTGTTGGGTATCCAAATAGAGGGAGTTGCTGCAGGACTATGGCATACAGTCTGTACATCTGCTGATGGTGATGTGTATGCGTTTGGTGGGAATCAGTTTGGGCAGCTGGGAACTGGTGCTGACCAAGCTGAGGTATAGTGTGATAACTAATAAGTTCAATCCCATGCATTCCCCACTCGGTTTGTCATTAAAACAAAGCATAATGATGATATTATATCAATCACCAGTGTCCTGTGTTTGTATCATACATGATAATTGCTGTCACCTAAAGCTAAGCATGTGGTATTCATAATTCTATTAGTTGAAGAATTCTGCAAAATTAGTTTTTATGTGTTGACTTCAATTTTGAAGCAGACTCTACCAAGACTAGTGGATTCTCCGAGCTTGGAAAATATGCATGCAAAGAACATATCTTGTGGTGCTCGTCATACTGCTTTAATAACAGGTAAACCATATTATACAGACTTGCTTATGTCCTTTCCATAGCTTCCTAGGCAGAACCAGACTTCCACTATTGAAAACACTTTTGATGTTGCTGAAGTCCATCCCTTTTCTAACAATGGAATCTGGAAGGTGCTATAGATCAAGTACTAAGCACTTTAAATTTTCTCAATTTTTGTTTCATAATCCTTCTTTAATGTACTATTTATCAAGTTTGGTTGAATAACCTGTTGTCAAAACAACTAGTCAGAAAGAGGTGGAAAAAATTTGTCTCTCATATTTATTTTGGCAAAAATGTGGGGTGCTGGTGCTGCTGTGAAATAATGTTGAGGTGAAAAGATTCTATAACTATGTGAAGTCCACAATGACAATGCTGCTAGTCAAACTGAACAATACTTGGAGAGGGTTGATCATGAATGGGTTAAATATAGTCTCTTTCAATGCCTAAGCTCACCTGATTCAAAACTTCCTATCATAGTGTAAATGAATAAGATTGTTAGAGAACTTCAAATTCATATAGTAAATTACTGCTTTTACTTTCATACAGGACTTCAAATGGTGTACACACTGATGTTGTAATTTGTATTTGATTGCCAATTAAAAACACATGGAAATTCACATTCTACTATGAATAGATTCTCATCAGTTCTCTCTCTTTTGTTTCTGTTCTTCAAGAGGGTGGAAAAGTCTTCTGCTGGGGATGGAACAAATATGGACAGGTGCTTATATACACTACAGTTTTCATATGCATCTCTTTATTTCACGTTTTAAATAATGAATATTATTGGAATTCCTACCTGACCACAACCATACTTTTAAGTGATGTGTTGGGTTGTGTTATGGGTATTAGTGGCATTATTGTTGTGGAATCATACTGTTCTAAGTTGTAATTTCTGGGTGTGGCAGCTGGGCCTTGGGGATGTGATTGACCGTAAAATTCCTTCTGAAGTCACCATTGAAGGTTGTGTCCCTAAAAATGTTGCTTGTGGCTGGTGGCATACTCTTCTTCTGGCCGAGTCACCAACTTGATGTCATGGTTGAGTCTCTTGACCCAATTTTGTTAGTTAGTAGTTCTATTGATAGGTGAATCGTCAGTCATGTATATGTAGATACAGTAGTTGTATATATGTGTGCATATATGCTTGTATCCTTTCATGGTGTTAATCACCATGACTGACACTAGTATTTAACAACACCAAAAAGCCATTTCTGGCGTGGAAGGAAATATTGGGTCCTTTACACCTGTGTAACATTCCTCACCACTGTGTATATAAGTATATTCTAATTTGCCGTATAAACTGTCCACTATAATTATATGCACTGTCAACTGGTATTCCGGCATGTAACCGACGGGTAAGGGTGATCCTTCAAATTAGTAGATATAACCTTATTTACGACCCCTTTTTGTTTATAGCAAAATGGATAACACTGTAGAGAGCACCACAGCAATGTTAAACTGTATTTAGCTAGGAATAGTAAAGTTCTTTTATTTAAATGGTAGTTGGATTGATCACGTAAGCACAATCACAAACTTCCAGTTTGAGTTTTGTCATTTATTTTGAGGAAACATTGCACTAGTATCCAAATCTCAACTCAAAACAAGCATAATGAACAGTCACAATAAACCCTGAAGTTTAATGAAATCCTTTCAGTAGCTTCTTAGGACCATCCTCCAAAATGAGGCACATGTTGAACAGGTGATGGAGCAAGCGGTAGTGGTGATGGTGATAGAGATGGAGGCAGTGTGTTGGGTTGTACTGTAATAACAAGCTTTTGCCCAACTTTGCAGTGAACACCACTTATATACCATTTTCTTCCAGGAGTTGCCAATACAATAGCATCACTTCAGTGTAGAAAATGCTTCACTTTCTGGAGGAACTGTACAGCTCTGGAATGCAGTTCCATTTACTCTAAACACATTGTCCTCTCCAATGGCGTGCTTGAATACTAGAAAATGAATATGGTATTAAGCATTATTTGATGATCTTTAGTAGAAGCAAATTGTTTATATTTAATTTGATTAGATTAACTTACCAAGTTTGTCTCCAACACGAAAGATCTTGTCTGCAGCCCAAGCTCTGTAATCAAACCCTGTTGTCCAACTACATATTCCTTCGCTATTGCAATGGATGGGAGGAAGATTGTGGCAATGATCATGAGGATGCTGAGATGACAAAGGGTCATAGCAGATAATTTGATTGCTCTCTTATGAGCCTGTATTGTAGGTTTATCTTTGTGATTTTGAGATCAAAACATTTGTGGCCATGAAAGTATGTATTGAACATATTTATAAGAAGAGATGAAGAGGCAAGAGTATCTAATTATCTATTGCAATGTTGGGGACTGCAGACATGAACGGCTATGGACGGCATGCCAAATTGGAATAACTTGGTTAGCAACGTGCAAGTGCACATATTGTGCTCCAAAGAGTATTTTCACATTTTATTCAGCTTTTTCCATTGATTAGCCTATAGGATAGAACCTATATCACATAACATTACAGTTCAACTCTTTTGTTTTTGCGGTAACATATGTTTCCTTTTCCCAGTTTAATATTATTATAATCCACTAAGGTCGGCTTAGTGGTTAAGGGGTTTGGGTAGTTTAACATGAAGTTTTAGGTTCAAATCTCATTGTTTTCCTTGTACACCGAAAAAAGTTTAATATTATTATGGCTATAATATGACACTTCCGTTATTCGTAACATTTTCCTTTTGCTAAATTGCCATTCACTGTTCATCCTTTGAATATAAGTTAGGGCTTGTTAGCTTTGATAAAATGTGGGACTAAATTCTGTTGGTAAGTTTATGCGTGCACGATTAAGTAATAAAATTTTATCGCTTTCTTTTTCTCTTTTTCTTTCCTCGCAAGTTTCTTAATATAAGCATTTAACAGTCATTTTTTTTTAGTAATTTAGTGCCATCTGTGGGAATGGTGGTGGCTATTTTGGCTCAAAGTGGGAGCATGGTGGTAATCAAAGTTGCCATGACTGATGGAATAAACAAGTATGTCATGGTTGTGCACTCCACGGCACTCTCCACATTCATGCAGGGGGTGGGGAGAATGTAGGAGGAGATGCAGGGGCAGGGGGGAGATGGTGGGGGAGTGGCTGGAGTTGGAGGAGGGGAAACAGTGGAGGGGACAAAATAGGGGAAATGGTCTTGCCATTTAAGACAGTAAAAAATACACTAAGTGACACCTAAGAGAGAACATATCACATTCGCGTATGACACATGCCAATTAAAGGGAATAATTAATTGCATAAAAAAATTTAGAAGGACATTACTAAAAAAAATTTATAGGGACTAAAAATAAAATTTATTAATTTTACGAAAACCAAAAACATATTTTACCCAACCATATTAATCTTATTTATCAGCTATCTCTCCTCAAATAATTGTTGGGCTGTAAGATTGATATAACTATATAAGGGCTATCCTCTCCTGGAACTTTCTCTCCCACCATTTTGGGCTATTTGCTTTTCCGAACCCAAAGGAGACGTTTTTTTTTTTTTTTTAATTTATGACAAAAACAAGAAAAAGATACGATATCAATATTTTTCTTAAAAATTGGAAAGGATCACAAGAATTAAGATGAATAACGTTAGTTTTTCTTCAGACACTTCTCAATTGGTCATCCGTTGATTCTAGCAATGGTTTTCTTTTCTTTTTGGTGCAATCTAAAACATGACAAGTAGGGAACATTCCATGAAAGCGAAGCTGGGCCTAACAGTCAATTAAATTCTCAGAGAAGATGCTCTCAGATCCATGTTTCTGGTACTTTTCCAATTTCACAGTCAATGGCTTCAATTAGGCTATCTTAGGCCATTAATTGGTCTTTCCTTATCACACTGTCCTTTGAGAGTGATATGAATATGATGCAACTCTAAAACAAAATTGCGGTTCCAATTTGCAATTTGCCAGCAACGAACCCTAGACACACATATATAGAAATAGATCATGAAAAAACAAAGTGGAAATATGAATTTGTGGAGGCCTAAATAAATCGATCACCAAATAAATTAGCAATTACATTCAAGGTTGATAATGGGCCTTCAAAAGTATGGCATATTCCCAGCATCAAGTCATAACCTTGCATATATGCTTATTTTCTTATGGTTGACATCAAAGTAGGTGGATCTTGATCTTGAACACTGGTTTTAGTGATTGTCTCTTAATTAATAAAAAATCAAGTAGGTGAGGTAGCTAATATATTAAAATGACTCTTGTTGGTCAGTGTATGTCAAATGGTCAATATTTACCATTGGACACATGGATCAACTGGTAAGGGGTTGTTCCACCTAAACCAGTGGTCTCAGATTTGAGCCCTGGGAATATAATTGTGTTAGATACTCGGAGGGAGAGTTTTGTCGCTCATAGAGGTTTTACCCGACTCAAACATCATTGTCTCGCGTGGAGAATACATATACCAGAATAATCTTTGACAATATAACTGTATATATATAATCTTATGGAAGATATTTAAGAATTAAAAACAATTAAGTTTTTTAATATGTTAAATAGTATATTTTTGTGATTTAGTTTCATAACAAATTCTATTAACATACTCCTTTGGAAAACTTTATTTGTTTTAGATCAGGAAGTAACATTAATTAATGTATATTAAACGTAGGAGTAACATCAAGCAATTGCAGTGTCCATTTTTGGAAGCAGATATGGCGCAGTATGCTCTGAAGGCACTGCAAGCATGTGCGTCAAGTTACTCAAATGAAATAATTAAATGGAATAAAAACCATCAACACATGATTCGGAGTCAGTTTAGCTTCGAAATCAAAGCATTTTTCATAGATGACAGCTTATCTGCGCCATGTGAAGGTTGGAGGCTATAAATGACACACGTTTGTATACATGTTCCCACAAAAATCCAAAATCACACACTCTGGGTTCTGGCTATGTTTGATTTCACTTTTAAAGCTGGCGTTTTGACAAAAGTTTAAGTCAAACCAAACATGCACTAATTATATATGTAGCAAAATTTACTTACATGTCTCAAAAATGCTCACAACAAGAGCATATTGACAATTTTATATTCCGATTTCTAAGTTCAAATATCATTAATTAATGGTAGTTAATTATTTACATAAAAAACACAAAATATGGTTTTTAAAAAGTATTTATTGAATAACAAATGATTATAGGAAGAAATTTTTTGAGTTTGAGTTCACAGTAAATCCTTAATTTTATTGTTATAAAAAATTTTAATTTTTAATATATATTAATAAATTATTTAATATTAAACTTATGTTTTTGAGTTTGAGTCCAGGTTTTTAATTTTATCCAAGCTATATCTCTCCTGAATAAATTAAGTACCTAATATCAAGCACAAATCTTAATTAGCAGTAACACATAGATAATCGGCAGTGGAAATAAATTGTAAAAGATTATTTGGATAATCTCATCGCTCTAAACATGAAGATAAATTGAGATATAGACTAGTTAACATAAAAATATATTTGACTTGTGTATAAATCTTAACTAAGTTATGCAAGAAAAAAAGTAAGAGAGAAGGAGATGCGTGTGGTTTTCGACTTTCATCAATTTTTACGACAAAAAACTACTAATAAAAAAAGAATTGCTAAATATAATGCTGAGATAATGCATTAATTAATGCTGACCAAGATTTTCACCAAAATTTTCTATTTATTGAGCCATTCAAAAGGAGAGAAATTTAAGGTTTAATGTGTTACAATATTATTTAATGATATACTAGTTATACATTAATTATTGAATTTATAATGTATGAAAAATCATATTTATTAAACGATATAATAATAAATTATTAAATAATAGTGTAATTTTTTATATTGGTTAATACATTTTTATTATCCTTGAAAAGTTCTAGAATAATCATTTCCTTTGAATAGTATACTGAAGAAGAGGTAGAAGACAGAATTAAAAATTTAGTATAAAAGGACTAAACATATATAACCTAAAGATATTTTTAAATATATTCTCTTAATTTTGTCATATTTTATTTTGTATAAGTAAATATTTTGTGATAATAAAACAAATTATATTTTCAAAATTTTTAATAAATGAAAGAATGACGTAAAAAATGATTTATTTTGTGAAGTGATATATCGTTAACTAAATATATTAGTACATGGAATGTCATCTACCGGTTCTTACTCCGTGTTGGATGCTGAATTTTGGAGCATCTACCGGGGTATATTACTAGCAAAATAGAGGAGCTACTTATGGAGGCGGATTCAGTGTCTGTTTTATCTCTTCTGGACAATGGATGTCCCAATTCTCATCTGAGCAGTGGGCTAATTGGTTGCATTAAGCAAAATGTGAAATATTTTGAAAATATTAGTTGACAACATACTTACAGAGAAGCAAATGTTGTGGTGGATAGTCTTGCCAAGTTTGGTTTCAATTCTAGTTGTTTCGGGACTTTTTATGCTCTTCCATCTATTAGTATTCTTCCATTTTATGTTTGATGTTTCTTGTTCTCTTTTTTAGAGGAAACAAAAAAACCTTCGATCCTAATCAACTGCTTTCTACAAATAACATCTCTATTGAGAGATGCTAAGCCGACTATTATTATTTGTTGGGGTTCTTAACTTTAATTTGTCACTGGAACAAAATTTTTAAAGATCTTAGATTAGCACCTAGTCCAGTGTTTTTTTTAAAATTATTGTAATTTGTGGGATAAATTTTAGGGTAAGTTGAGTTTCATTTAAGAAATTTTTTAGAGTTGTTTGCCTCACCGATGCTTATTTAAAAAAATTGTTGAAGTTTGTGGGATAAATTGTAGGGTAAGTTGTTGGTTTCATTTAAAAATCTTTTTAGAGTTGTTAGATTGGAGATATAAAGTGATTAAGTTTTTTAAAGTAATAAAAACAATATAGAAGTATGAGAAAGTGTGAAAATTTATAAAAAAAAATGGTTTAAGAAACTTTTGAGTTGTGCCGACAGGAACAGGCCTAAATTAAGGGCTTTGAGGGCAATTACCCCCCACAAAATTTTTAATTTTTGGTTCGTCGCTTGGTGTAGGGATGGAGATAACCTAATAAAAGATTTGAAAATGTAACTTATCTACAAAGATCTCATCAACAACATCTACTTTGGTATAACTAGTCTAGTTGTTTTAAAGGTTTGTGATAATTATTAAAGTCTAACATTGCTTAGAGGTAAGACCAAAATATAATATATAAGTCTTGGATAATCCCCACCCTACAAGGTAGTTTTTTTTAGGAATTGAGTTAGGTCCAGTCTAAAATCTAAGATGGTATCGGAGCATTTCCTAGATAATTTGTTGTTATTGGACCACCATTTGCCCATCCATAGATGTCCACGGTTCATATGTTCGACCATGATTGAGAAAAAGTAATTATATTTATTTTTTATTGAGAAAAAGTAAGTTTGTAGGTGAATAAGTGTATGTTTAACGAAAGTAATTTTTTTATTCCTCTTTAAAAAAACTATGTTTGAGTGTGGACCCACAAAAATTAAGTATATATACATATCAAAAGTAATTCAAATAAAAGTTATTTTCTTAAATTTACTTTTACAATTTTTTTAAATACAAATTTATTCTCTCAAACTTAATTTTATCAAATTTAATTTTATTGAACTTTAAAACAAAAGACACTATTATATCCTCTTAATTTATCCTCCTAATATTGTATAAAGTAAGTATTAAGTAAAAAGAAAAAATATTTAATACTTATTTTATATAGTATTGGGAGGATACATAATTATATATATATTGTTCAGGTCGGGATAGTTGGACCCCCACTTCTGAAGGCCCAAACCACATTCAGATCCGGAGTCCCGACCGGGTCCGACAACGTGGCACTACCGTACAACTCGGCCGGGTCATCGGGCTTATCTACCCGGGTCAACCCTGCTAGATGGAGCGGATGACCCGGGTCCCTTCTATAGGCCCACATGCCACCTTTTACCTATATAACCCTCTACATGTAACGGTACATGTACGTCATTTAAGACCCCCATAATTACTTCTTACCTGTCTAAGATCCCAAACAGACTTAAACATCAGAGTGTCTTTGACAGGTACCCCCATCTCGTCTCGGTCCATACCAGCACACGAGACGAGGTAACATTTCAGTTACGGGTGTCTAGCCTAGTTCAGTTTACCCCGAACATATATATATATATACACACACAAGTGCGTGTGTGTAAAATTTAGCATTTTTAAATTAGTATTTATTTTATTCGTTATATAACTTTTTCATATTTTCTTGCATCATGCTTAAAGTACATGTGAGTTATGGCACGGGTGTTAATATAATAATTAATCTAGTAAATAATAAGACTAATTAAAGCCGTCCAATGTTCCAAAGGAGAGACATGACCAAATCTATTTACGTAGTTACGAGGGAATCAAAAGTCAACACGTATAGTTAGGTCATTAACATAAAAATCATCTCATTCGAGGATCTGAAACTTGAAAGATAAAAGTAAATTGAGCCAATGCATATCTCCCAATGCCATCCATCGTGTTGTTCAAAATCCACCGATGTTATTGGAGTTGGGATAAATACTAGAGTCTAGCTAGTTATGATAGTGAATTTTTCTTATATTTGATTTATAAAAAAAGAGAAGGAAAAGGTACCTTTATTACTAGTTCGGATAAATACACTTAATTTAATACTAGTATAATTTTTTTAATTTCCTTTCACTCACATTTTCTTTCACTTTTTTTATCGTTTCAACTGATCTAAAAAATTGTATTTCTTTCTTTTTTAATTTCTTTTCTTTTATTTCCTTTCATTTTTTATTTTTTCACTTTCACTTTCACTCACTTATTTCTTTCTTCTTTTGCTAATACGTACCTTGTCTTGTCTAGTTTGTCTTAGCCAAACCCAACTACTGTTCTTAATTAATGAAAATATACTTTGATAAATGCTTTCAGTGTTGTTCATTATATATAAATCCAATAACTTCACCTTTAACTGTGAAATACTATAAATGCCTCTAATTGTCACAATTAATTAATATTATAATCCCAAAGACCAACACAATAGCCTTAGATGACCCAAAGGTAATGCAAGTATAAAACATAGGTTTTAAGCATTCTCTTCTACAACACCTAAACTTTCATTTAAATAATATAATTATAGGGGTGGCTCAAGAATATAATAAATACTTTCTTCTCAAAAAACACAGGTCCTATAATTAATATCTTAATTTTTTTATTTAAATGAGTAAATATTTTCCTTTTAAAAAGTTGATCAATCATCACCTAAAAAATAGGCTTCTCATCTTGTTTTAAGTTGTTTTAAAAGGCGTTATCTTAGAATTTGTTTTAGGTTGAGAATGGGATATATATTGATCTCGTCCCTGACAAGTAACAATAGGATCAAAATTTTATGATATTCAAAAAAATTATTGACTGATTATTTTATACCAGGTGAAAGGCCTTTAAATGGTTGTGGAGAATAAATTTTCAGTACTCCAGGAGCACTCATTCATCAGTACTTCCCCTTTATTATTTGATAGTTTTTTTTTTAAATTAAAATTGGGGATGCATAACTAATCATATCAGTTGTTTGATTTTAAATAGAATGAGTACCTACTCTGGAATATTGTAAATTTTTCGGGTTGTGGGGGGCAAAGGGAAGTTTGTTTCCTTCAAGTAAAATTATCTTGGTATATGAGAAATAATGCAAACAAATAGGAAGATTCTTCGGTTTGGATTATATAGTCAATTGATTGAATTAATTTTGAGAAAAGTGAAAAATTCTATTTTTTTCCTATTGTTAAAAAATGATTTTAAATATAAGACCCATAATATATATATCTATATTTTTTTGATGGCTACATTAAAAATAATTCTACTTTATTATTTAAATAAAATCAATTTTTTTTTAAAACTCATTCTTAGAATATTATTTTCAAATGCAAATCAATTTTACTAATCCAAATTATTTTAAAATAATTTTTTAACCCTGATTTATTTATTTCAAAACAAACGGATCAAACTATTTTATCAACCTAAATTGGTTAGTCATTATTATTTAAACACATATTATCTCATCATTAATAAGTATGATTGTGATAAAACCTAATACCAAATTCTTGCAATACTGTGATAAGCAATGATTGGATGATATTGACAAGGTAAAATTTAAATTTAAAAACAAACACTACGTATTTATCTAGAAGGAAAAAAGGGAAAGGAAATTTCGTGCACATTGTATAACCTCCTACAATCGTAACAAACAAGTAAAATGTACCCAAAAATGAAGAAGTAAAATTAACACAAACAGAAAGAAGTGGCCAAAATCCGAAACAACATAGGAAGCCTCACCGACACTAAAAAATGGAAACCCCACGCCCATAGAAAAAATAAAACTATATACATAAATATTGAATTTGGTACCTAATAATTTAATTCGAAAATCCGCAGATAATAAATAAAATGAATGAATAAGAAAAGGTAGTTAGCATTATGGTAGGCGCATGCTATATAAAGACGAAGATGGATGAGACACGGTTGGGGGCTTTTCTTCTCTTCTTCTCTTCTTCTTCTTTTAGTTCTAGATTCCGACTCGCCGTGTTGACTCGGTCCGGGTCGGGGTTTAAGCGCGACTCAGTTCTGAATCTCAATTTTGAATTCTCGCATACACCACGCGCGGATCTAAATCCTCTCCTAGGTAATTTCGTTTGTTTGAGTTAAGGTGATTCACAATGCAATTGTCGTTTTGCTTCGATTTACAAAGTTCCTCGTTGAATTCGTGTTTTTATCTGTCGTAATCAATCAATGCATGTCGTTTCTGAATTCCGATTATGTAATCACAATGTTATGTGTTAGATATTGAATATTGAATTGTGCTCTAATTTCGATTTCTGTTTTAAGCACATTATGTGATCTTTTCTATTTTCTTTTTTATTGAATTCTGCTCTAATTTCGATTTACGCTAGATAATTTCATTGTGCTACTCAGATCTGGTGCTGTGTGTTGTTTTTCTTTTGCTTTGTGTTTGATTGATTTATCTATTCAGTAATTTCACTTCAATTTTCATGGATGTGGGTATGCCTACTGTGATTTCTGACTCAATCTTCTACATAAGATTTCCCTGTATGATTTGTGATGAAAAGAATAGACTAATGAGGAGGACTAAGTCCAAGAGTTTTTCATTTGCATAAACACTGGTTGGATAAACTAATCAGCACAATACAATATATGCTCTTTGAGAAATTTATCCCAGAGAACAATATAAATAACCCGCATTTCCCTCCATCCTGATGTCAACACTACTTGTTCTGTCCAATTCACATGACCTCACTCCATCTTTTGTTTGATATACATATTTTTTTTCACAAATTTTAACCTTTTTTTTTTTGGTTTCAAATGTTGTTGACAAAGTAGACAATGTGGGTTGTAGTAAAAAGGAGAGACTGCTTTGGAATTACTGTTCCCTTACAGCTCTCTTTCCATGCTATCCAACCCAATAACCCTATCTGAAGTGTATTTGGTTCTTCCATGCTGAATTAAAGCATTGTGCTTTACCTCAAAGGATTCTCATGTTGTTTTTATCCAAACACAATCTATATGTGAAAATTGTCTTCCATTGAAAGAAGGAAACAGATGCATACTTTAAACTACCTGTAGAATACCAAATATTTACCATATCATGCACCTTCATTCAAGCTTATCTTTGACACCATTTATCAACCTATGTCAGAATTCAACCATTTTGTCGTTCTCATTAAAAACTTGTGCCGGTGTTTAGCTGGATTTTGTCTTTGTTTTTCATATTTAGCTAAGATTTCGTGTGTGTTTTACTTTCCATTCTAGCTCATAGTTCATGTAGTAGTTGACACGGATCATGCAACGTGACACGTAAATGGATCCGTGTCACACTCAATAGAACACTCGTCAGCTCAGGTTCAACTTATTTGCCAGTTGTTCGCTTGAGTGTTCAATGCAAGTTCTTTCTTTCTCCTAGCATTGATATTTATAGTACACGGTGTAATCTATTTGCTCATATTTCAGATTGCATTCTCTATTGGCTTATCTTGATCTGCTTCTAAATTATAAATTTACAGGTAAAGAAAAGGGCTTATCACAATGAAGGCATTGATTCTGGTTGGGGGGTTTGGGACAAGGTTGAGGCCATTGACACTCAGTGTCCCTAAGCCTCTTGTTGATTTTGCTAACAAGCCCATGATTCTGCATCAGGTAAAGCTATTGCAATTTTTTTTTCTAGAAGTTCTACATCCGTTATGTTATAGAAATAGATTAGAGATATGCTTTGTTGTTGAATGGTTTTACAAATGATGCCTTTTCTTCTTAATAACAGGGCTCTTCAAATTTTTTTTAAAAAAAAAAAAAAAACTTAGATTTGTATCTTCTAGATGTGATAAGAAAAAGCAACTTTTATATGTGTGTGCATGAGTATGTGTTTGTGTGCATCTTTAATTTCTGTTTCCCTTAATATGGCACAATAGACCATCCCACTGATTTATCTTTTCATTTGGCTTGTTTTCAGATAGAGGCTCTTAAGGCTGCTGGAGTTACTGAAGTTGTACTAGCCATCAATTACCAACCAGAGGTAAGGACTAAGGAGGATCACGCCTCTCTTTACAACATTGTTTTAGTCAATGCTTATAGAGATTTCTGTAGCTAAAGTTTCTTTATTTTGACTTTGGTTGCTTCCTACTGCAGGTTATGTTGAATTTCTTGAAGGATTTTGAAGCAAAGCTTGGCATCAAGATCACATGTTCTCAAGAAACTGAACCACTGGGAACTGCAGGCCCCCTGGCTCTTGCTAGGGATAAGCTGATAGACGACTCTGGAGAGCCATTTTTTGTTCTCAATAGTGATGTTATCAGTGAGTACCCACTTAAAGAAATGATTGAATTCCATAAAGCCAATGGAGGAGAGGCTTCCATAATGGTAACAAAGGTAATGGAATTGAAAAAAAAAAAAAAACTGCAAACATATGATACTTTATATACAATTTAGAGCATCCAATATAATTTTTTATCTTGTGTAGGTTGATGAGCCATCAAAATACGGTGTGGTAGTGATGGAGGAGACCACCGGGCAGGTTGAGAAATTTGTTGAAAAACCGAAGTTGTTTGTTGGTAACAAAATCAATGCTGGAATTTACCTGCTGAATCCCTCTGTTTTGGATCGAATTGAACTGAGGCCCACTTCTATCGAAAAAGAGGTGTTTCCAAAGATTGCTGCAGAGAAAAAGCTATTTGCAATGGTCCTGCCAGGATTCTGGATGGACATTGGACAACCAAGGGACTATATTTCTGGCCTGAGGCTTTACCTGGACTCACTGAGGAAGAAGTCTTCTGCTAAGTTGGCCAGTGGCACTCACATTGTGGGGAATGTCATTGTGGATGAGACAGCAAAAATTGGCGAGGGATGTCTCATTGGACCTGATGTCGCTATTGGTCCTGGTTGCATTGTTGAGCCAGGTGTTAGGCTCTCCTGCTGCACAGTAATGCGAGGAGCCCGGATTAAGAAGCATGCTTGCATATCCAGCAGTATCATTGGGTGGCATTCCACTGTTGGGCAATGGGCTCGAGTGGAGAATATGACTATCCTGGGAGAAGATGTCCATGTATGTGATGAAATTTACAGCAATGGTGGTGTGGTTTTGCCCCACAAGGAGATCAAGTCAAATATTCTGAAGCCTGAAATAGTCATGTGAGGTCAATGTTGTTCAAATTGGTAGCATGTGGTGAGGAGGTAGTAAGTTATTGAGTCTGGAATGTTTGTTCGTTTCACTTTTTTTCCTTTTTCTCTTCATCCCATTCCTTTTCTTTCACCTTACAGTGTACAAGTCAGTTTTTCGATTAGCATGAGTGACGCCCTTGCAATGCTGAAAGGCCATAATTGTTGTAAAGGGCATAAGTTTGGTCTTCTGTGCAAAATTTGTGTAATTTTAAGTGTATGTATAGTAATAAATTCTTAATTAGTTGTTTCTCTCTGGTATTTCTAACTCTCTAGCTATAGGCCAAGGACGTATTTCTATCTACATCTTATCAGGGCAATCTAATAAGAATGCTTGGTTGATACATGACATGTCTTGGAAAATTTGTGCAAAAGTGGTTTGGAACAAAAATCTTGTAGTGATCATATCTCTTTTCCCGTTTTCCAAATGTGAATCCAATGGTTGGATGATGTATGTTTCCTATGAATTACACAACATTTAGCAATCGGTCGTGCAGGAATGTTCAAGTGGTGGATATATTTTGCAAAGAATTAGACAATTAGATTAGTTGGTGGCCATTGTCATAACACTGAAACACTGTTTAACAGGTAAATTTCACTATTTTGGATTGATTATAAAAGATTTCCATATTATTATGGGGCCGGCCGGACGAGTGTGGGTGTTGATGTTGATGTGTTTTTCCTATTTCTTGTGGCAGGATCATGTGATGGAGGGTCCATAACACAACAAGATTGGATTGGATTCTTTCCAACCACCACAAAGAAATTGTTGGAACTAATGGTTAGCGTGGCATATATAATATAATAAATAGTAATAATCTCATGAATTCCTATTAAAGAAACTACTGTAATCTCCAAGTTTCAAATTTTATCCAATAGCTTTCATGCCATTTTGCGAAGATATTGTGAAGTGCAAGTATCACTTTTCATAAAAATAGTGATAGGACTGTGTTATCCTTAAATCCTCTTAATATGTATGACCGACAACAATAATATTTACTTATCATTTTTATAATAATATTCTTACGTCACTTTTTTTTTGGTAAGTCACTTTTTTTTAATAATAAAATAAGAAGTATAATTTTCAATATATATTTCCTATTTGGTACAATTACGAGTAGAAATAGTTAAGGCCGTTCGTCGAGGGCCTACAACCCAGTTTTTTTAAGATCTAGTTTGGCTTGACTCGTTTAATAAAAATGTCAGACCTAGGTTTTTGAAAAAGTCTTTTTAATTAAATAGGCAAGGTTTAGGCTTTTTAAAAAGTCTATTAGGCTTGACAGTTGATAGACTAGCTTATTTATAAATAATATTTTATTTATAAATAATATTTTTTAATAAACATAAAAATATATTATATATAATAAATAATATAATAATATACAACTTTATTTTCTTCTGATGGCTTATTTAAAGATAAGCTTGTTGGTTTATTAATGGTATATGTCAGTGACATTTACATTATTAAAAAGTAAGTCTATTAGTTTGTAAACGCACTAGCCTATTTAAAAATAAACTTATTGGTGTATTTAAAAGTCATCATATGAAATATGCTTTTAAACATACTAATATGTCAAACCAAGTTTTGAAACAAACCAGGTCAAGCCTAAGAAAATGGCCTATGACAAATAACAGACTAGACTTGACCCATAAAAATATAATGCAAGTCAGGCTTAGACCCTATAAAATATAGTTTGACTCGGCCTACTTCCACCCCTATCTAAAATCATTTCCCATATGTGATAATGCATGGCCCAAACATTTATGTCTAATTACCTCTGTAGTTATGTCACATGACAAGAACTGAACTTTTAATTATTTGTCCTTGCCTTTTATATTTGTCCATATTAGGAGTTTTTCAACACGATGAGAAGAGGTGGGGCAGGATTTCATATTTTCATTAGTGCAACAGCCTTTGGAGCTCAGGACAAATTAAAGTGTTCCTTACACGGTCATTTCCACAAAGACTTTTCAAAAAGAAAAAAGAATACGAGGCATTGTTTTATGAAAAGCCAAATGAATGAAAGAGAAATGAAAAAAAAAAAGAAAGAAAGAAAAATAAAGAGTGGAATTTACTTCATAAGTGAAGCTTTTAGTTCTGGACAGAAAAAATAGCTCCCAGAAAAAATGCAGCAAATTGAAAAACTTTGAGAATTAATAGTTAATGTGTGGCTTTTAGCACATTGTGATAATATTTTGTAAGCTATATTATAGTTGTATTAGTCTATTTTCGAAACTTTGGACAAATAAATATTGACTGTGTAAGTCCAGTCCTTGAAAAATACACTGACAGAAGGATCACGCTTTTAGTTGTTTCAAGTTCATTGCTCTCTCTGGGTTCAGATGATTTGTTTATATATTGACCGTGATTATAATCAATAAAGAACAAAACTCGAGAGAACACTACAAAACTAGAACCCACTCATTCCTTGGCCGTACCAAACTAGCTCATGGCAGAAAAGTACCAGCAAGATTACATCTCATGATTATCGACAATAAACTTTGCTGTGGTTCATCACAGTCATCACAGCTTAAGACTACATCGCATGGTTCCTTCCTTCTCAGCCTATGATAGAAAATTACAAATACAGCCTAGAAGAAAGAACCAAAACACACTACTGATTTGTTTGTCCTTGCCAATGTCAGAAATGTCTACCTAGAAAACAATCTGTGTGATTATCAAGAAATACATATTCTGGTAAATAGAACAATCACACATGATCATAGATGCGTTACCTTATCTCATGCAATATTATGAAGGACAAATTTTAATTAACAGCCACATCTGAGCTCCCAAGATGCAAGGTAACCTTTTCCGCAATCAACTGTATTTCTTTCACCCTATCTTGAACTAACTTCTGGATTTGCTCTTCTTGATTTGTCTGATTGTCATCCATCTGCACAGTACTAGCTTCATTGGCCTCTGATCGGAACATGACAAATGACGTCTCCTGATCAATATCACTAGGTACTTCAATAAGTTGCTTCCCAGAAGTCCCAGAATCTTTCCCCAAGATATCATACTTCACACGTTTGGAAATAATACTAATAAAGTTCTCCATGTACTTGTCAACAGGATTAAGGCCAATGTAGAGCAAAACCTCCCAACACCGGAGAAACTGCTTCTTGTTAATTTTCAGACTTTTCCTTACATCCTCAATAGCACTGGGAGGTGGGATGAGTAGTGGAGAATGTGTTTTCTTTGATAGTTTTCCTTCCTTCAGAAGTGAAACAGCCTTAGTAACTAAATGCTGGATTGGCTCAAAATGAAGTAGGCGTAGAGTGTCAACACAAGTACGGACATGTTGGAAGTGATCTAATGGCTCTTCTACAGTCAGGTCATAAACATTTTCAGAAATGGCAATATCATTTAGCACTTCTAGAAGGAATCGACCATAACCCTTGTGCTGGTAAGGAGGCAATACCAATATCTGCCATTAGCAAAAGGTTCCATCAAAACTAAGTATAAACATGCACTTGAGAGAATTCTAGTCCTAGAAGAGCATGATACAAGTTAAAACTGATTGAGAGTATAGCATCTATTACTGAATGGCCAGTATATAACATACCTGTCCCAGTCGCAATCGGGAATCATCAGGATAGTGGTAAAATCGATAAACAGCAGTAAAACCAATCAACATACATTGGATCTCTCCCTGCTGATCAGTTTTCTTCTGAATCACCACATACAACTCCCAATGTGGATCAGTAATATCAATAGGACTGCTACCTATATGCAAAAAAGGTTAAAAAAAAAGCAGCAGCTGCATGCAATCCAAACACTGCGTATAGAAGGCATGTGAAGTAGTGGAATGGGTGAAAATTACCATCAACTAGAAGAAGAGTTAGGGGTATTAGGTGACTGTATAGTTGTCCAGTAGCCATGTTGCCTGCTACCAATCGAACAACCTGATTCAGGAGATATACATCAAAATGGAATTCAATTTCACAATACACCTTAAAATATGCATATGCAGACATGAAACACCTAGCTGAAGTTTAAAGGAGAATGAAGACAAAATACAATCTTGTTGCACAGACATTTTCCCCTTGGCTGAACTTTTCCATGTTAAGGGAGGTTGTTCAAATAAGTTAATCACATCTCCTAAAAGTACATTTGGTCATTGGCTGGCCAGAATAAACAACATATTTAAGTGTATCAGACAATTCATAATTTCTCTTATGAACTTTAGAAAAAGAACCAGATAAATTTAACAGCTGCAGATTTGGTAAAAACTACCAACAAATAAGGATGATTAATCACTTAAAAGTGGGTATCACCCTAGTCACGTGTAAAGTTCACTTAACCAAAATAATTCAAGCCTAGTCTATTCATGGCAACAGGGGTGAGTAAGAATGTGGCGAAGAGCCATGTAAAAATTTTCATGACCAGGAGGCTTTCCTTAAGAATAGCAGTATTACACAACAGCATCACAAAACATAAAGCAATAAACATGTATATAGAGGACAGCCAGTCAATGGAAAATTCTTTTCCTCCCATGTACAGGGAAACAGAATCTACTGGAAAACTCATAAGAATGTGCAAGAAAACAAAAAACAAGGCAGTTAATAATAAAATGCTTATTTTCGTAAAATCGAGGTGAAAGTATAAGTGCACATAACAGATCTATTCTGTTACTCTCTTCCCATGTCTCAAAACAGTAATTCAATTATACAATTGCTCAAAACATGGTGAAATTTGAGATGCGCCATGAACGGGAATTTATACAGAAAAAATTCAAACTGTGCCTTCACACTCAAGCAACCTATCTTTTACCTATGGTGCAAAATATTGGGCATAAATTTTAAATACAACCTCAACATTAGAGGTGGCTGAGTCAGCATTCTGATCAGAATCACAAACGTGCCCCTTGAAAGCCTTGTGCTTTAAAACCTCGGCATTTGAGATGCTTGTTCTGCAAACCAATTAAAATTGGCATCCATTCTTTACAATTTTATAAATCAAAAGTAATATATTAAAAATGCAAAGAAACTGTGTACACAGAGTGTTGCTTTTCTTAAGAATGAAAAGAACAGTGAAGGATTAATACCTAACAAAATCCTTATCCACCAAATATTTTTGGAGGAATTCATCCTTGCTATCAACAAGAGTCTCAGCAAAAATTGTCTGCACAAAAGAACAAACAAGCTGCAGTGTCATGGATAAAAGGGGTCAACATAATGGTCACACAGCAGATATTGATGGGTACCTGAAGAGCAGATTTTAGATCTGTGATCCCTTTGCCTCGCTTAAACCATCAAACAACACAAATAAATAAAGTGTCAAAGCCATTATGCATGATGCAAAACAAAAGAAAATTCTGAAATAACCAGTAAGGTAAAAGAAGAATATGCATATTTTCCTTTTTGATCAGTCTAAAGTCCAAATAAATTCAGAACTTACATCAGATGAACTCTGGAATGTAATATCAGCATAGGCATAAAAAGATATGCTGCTAATCCAGATGGTAATCTGCAAAAGAAGTGCAAAACAAACTGAAAAACAAGACATTGTAGACCATGAAACATATGGTTTTTTTTTTTTTAATAAACAAAACTCCAATTATTGTTAAAATAAATCTGACCTTCAAACCCTCATAACCATAAATTTTCCCATCATCATCAAAAAAGCTATTCAAGTCCACAGGATCAATGACAAAACTCTCTGGAGCATGGAATTCCTCTTTGCTCGAAACTGTACAATAATAGCAGGCTTTATATAAACGCGCAAGTCAATTGCCAAATCACAACATACTGACAAGTGACTTGAAGAATTCATGTTCACTCACATAGTCCATTCTAATTTCTTTGGGCTACATAAGAAGAAGGTATCTAGAGAACCCATAAAGCAAATGATTTCTATTTTCATAACAAGCTTTTTCACATCAAAATCTTCAGCCTAAAGATGCAATTTTATAAAATAAGTGCTAAAGCTCAGATGAAAAAGCTTTTTACTTAACATCATTTTGGGCTGACAACACTACTCTCATCTCATAAACTGCAAATAAGAAGATAGTACAAGACCCCAAAAGAAAGAGAGAAAGAAAAACACAAGAAAGGGTCCCATTTTCAAAGGAACCACCTTTCCCTATCCCATAACGGAGTCACATTGCTATCATCCAAAACAAGAGCTGCCCAGTAGCAACACGTGAAAATTAGACATTTTTAGCGTACCTAGAAATATTCTGATACAGTCTTTGGCTTCAACTCCAGCATCTACAAAACGCGAAGAAGAAATATTAACATAAGACGCAGCAGCATGAAGGGAAGGTATCCATACAAAATAGATAAAGACTCACCTATGCCGGAGAACCCAACACGGCGTCGTTTTTTGACATCGTTGTTGGGATCCGAATTCGATCGCTGCTTCTGCCCCATTTGATTTTGGGTTTGCTTCTCAGCTCAACGGAGTCTGAGTCTGAGGGGTTAGGGTTTATAGAGCGGGAAATCAAATGCGAGGGGAAATTATTTTAGGGCTTTTAAATAATTAATCATTGGGCTGGCTGGCCCAACTACAGTAACAAGCGACTGAGTATAAAATTTGGTCAAGTGTCAACTTATAGTGTTTTTTTAAATTATCTACGGGTAAAATTTAGTTTCGACCATATGCCAATTTCTTTCCAAATCTATATTTATGTCAAATAAGCAAACATGGACAATATGTAGTCCTTAATGTTGCATATGCATAATTAACTTATCACGTTAGCTTTCATTGCACATTATTAGTTGTAGTTAATGAAATAATTAGGGAACCAGATCCTCTTTCGTAAGCTGAAACAAGAGAATGTGCAGTTGCATCAATAAGAACCATTAATGAAAAATATTTATTAATCAACGACTCATAATATTTAATAAAACACATTGTTTCGTTAATTGAAAAACCCAGCCATATTCACAAACTTTTTCTGCCTTTGGCTACCATGTCGCCTCTCCGCTCTCACCTATGGTTCGTCGACAGCTCGAAGCTACCTTTGTCGCCTCTGGTTCGTGGTTGAGTCCACTGCTTCTGGTTCGCGATCAACTCTGCTGCTTGCGGCTTGTGTTTCATCAACGAATGGGACAAAGTCACAAATTACAGGCAAGAAGAATATCAAGGATGCAATCAAATCGAATGAGATGGAAGTGAAGTCACGAAGGGGACCGTAGAAATTAGATAAAATCGAGATGAACTAAGGTGAAACTCAAAATGAGAAATCAGACTATTAAATCATAAGTTCGTGGTTGCCTTTGGTTCTTGGCGCCATTCCTGGTTCGTGGTCATTCCTAGTTTGTGTATGCCTTCGCCGCCTCTAATTTTTTCTCATTGCAATATCCCTTTACTGCACAAAAAAGGAAAACTAGTGTGCAATGTTTGGATACATTTATATTATAAAATTAATTAAAAATGAGTTTACCAAGTATTTGATTGTGCTTGAAGCTAATACTTTAGTATAAGAATCTTGGGCATTATGAATTTAGGATGCAACTCATAAATCATAATTTTGAACTTTTGTGCTTTCACTCCCCGGTAGATGATTAGGAGAAAATTGATTGAAACCTAAATGCAGGTGCAACTGAGATAATGTCTTGTTTCATTTGCCTTCCATGGTTGTTTCAGTCTCAGACAGTCTAGCGAGAAGAAGATTGAGAGGTGGAATAATGAAAAAATATGATGAGTAAAATGGTGAGTTTCTTTAAGTAGTGATGTGTGTTATTATCAACCATTGATTAAATTTTAAAGTTAATATACGGTTCATATATGTTCAACATGACCCTCTCCAGTTTTGCGTAACGGGAGAGGATCCGCGTCCAATAATTAGACAGTAAGGATAGAATGACAAGTTTTAAAGTTAACATGTTCATAAACTAATTGTGCAAACTATCTTATACATACAACCACTTTTAAGACTAATATAGTGTTTGGAAATAAGTTGTACCCTCCAAATTCATGTTAATGTAAAGTAATAAGTTTTAACTTTTCTTCAAACACATGTATAAATCAATACAAATGCATAAACAAACATATATTAAGATTATGTTTAAATTGATGAAATGAAATATAATAAAGTGAATGGAATAGAATCATTAACTTCTTTATTTATATTGTTTAAAATATGATAAAATATAATGAAATGAAATAGATTTTTTTCTTCCCCTCAAATTTGTGTAAAATAGGATGTAATAAGTTTTTTTTCTTCATTTCATCATTAAGATATCTAAACAATAAAATAGAAAATTTATTTTATTTTTTTATTTTATTACATTTTCATTTCATTCTCACTTTTCGTTAGATATCCAACCGAATTCGGTAAGTTGTCACTTGTTAGTCATGCCAAATTGTATTATATATTACTCATAATGGGTTATAAGGTTGATAAATTGTTTTTTCTCGCCCTCTTCTTTTTTTTAACTTCAATTTCCAAAAATATCCTTTGTCAAACTTAAATATCTTCCACCTATCTCCGTCATCAATCACATTTCCCATTATCAACCACCATTAACTCCTCCTTCCTTCACTTCATCATAGCATTTTTTTTCTTTGCATTTATTACTTCCACGGTGATTTTTTTTAAAAACACTTTTGGAGCTAAGTTTACTTTCTAAAATGTTTTAAAAAAACTAACTAAAAGTCAAAATTTTTTAGAAACTTATTTTAACAAATGAAGAGAAAATAAAATAAAGTGTGACAAGGAGATGAATTAACAAGGGGTCCAGTGGTAATTAATGGTGGGGAGGGTGATTGATAAATGATAATGGAGATGGTGGGATGAATTTAGGTTAGAGAGACAGCGTATTTTTAGATATGGAGGTTAAAAAAAAAAGGAGGGGTGCGAAGAACAAAAAAGGAGGTGCTAAAAGAATTCCGGAGACGGCCCTCAATATCTACCTAGCCTAGATTTATATGTTAGATGAGTTTAAGGTTTTGGAAGATTTTCCAATCTGAGTTAAACCCTAGCAAAACCCTTGTCTCTGTTTTTTCTCTGGAAATGGCGTTCAACTCGGTTCTTCGCAAGTCGAGTTCTTTGGTGAGGCCTTTTGCTGCTGCGGGTCAATTGATAAGGAAGACCCATCCGGGTCATCGCGCCGTGCTTTTTGCCGCCGTCAACCAGCACCACCAGTACGAGAATTCGTTGGTTCCGAGGCATCCCTTTTCATCAGTGGCTTTCAAGAACAAGCCCACCTCCGACGAGAACCTTCTCCGAGTCATCGAATCCGAAATCAATTGTGCCGAGGAGACCGACGATCACGGCGCCGTAAGTTGCATCTTTTTTCATTCCATAGTTTCATGATGAGAGGATGTTAATAGCTGCCTTTTAATTTTTATTTATAATTTTTTTGTTGACCCAACAATATTGAATAATACATTGTTTTTTATCTATGTTATGCAACATTGAAATTTCAATTGGTGGTTGATAGGTTGAGGAGGTTCCGAGTAATTTTCCTTTTAAGATAGTTGATAGTCCTGGACAGCAGACTGTAACACTTGAAAGAACTTACCAAGGTGAAGAAATTAAGGTTGAGGTTCACATGCCTGATCTTGTTACTGGGGAAGAAAATGATGATGATGATAATGGTGATGGTGAGAGTGAGAAAGCACCTCAATCAAGTGTTCCACTTTCAGTGAGTGTTTCTAAGAAGGGTGGACCCTGTCTAGAGTTTAGTTGTGTGGCTTACCCTGATGAGATAGTTATTGATAGTTTGTCTGTTAAGAATCCTGATCTTGCTGAGGATCAAATTCCTTATGAAGGACCAGACTTTCAGTATGCCCTTCTTCTCTTCTTTCTGGATCCTTTTCTTTTTCTTTTTTTTTTTTTTTAAAATTTACAATTTTATTATAGCTATAGTAAGCCATTGTTTGATTGAGCTTCTTCTATTTTAATGTCTTCTGCAGGGATTTGGATGAGGGTTTGCAAAAGTCTTTCCACAAGTACTTAGAAATTAGAGGAATCAAGCCTAGCACAACCAATTTCTTGCATGAGTACATGATCAACAAGGACAGTAGAGAATACTTGGTGTGGTTGAAAAAGGTCAAGAACTTCATTCAAGCATGAGCATTCACATGTGCTTCAACCATCATCTGAAGAAAGCATGGGCGATAGTGATTTTTTGTCTAATCACTTGCCTATACATTCAAGGGGAAAGATAATCAGATATCCTATCATTGTGGTTTAGCTTTAGTATAGTTCTTATTAAAGGTAGATTATGGCTGAAAATGTTTAGTTATTTGATTTATCTACCTCCGTTCTCGTGGGTGCTTTGTTAAAAAGCTTTTAGCTGGGATTTACAAGCTGTGCTCATTTTTTCAATATATAGATAACCTTAGAGTAAGCTAAGCTTGAAGAGTGGCTTCAAATTTGATTTGATAATTGATGAATACTTTTTTATCGTGTCGTTGTATTAGTTCATTTTGGAATAAATTTCTGCATTTCATCTATGTCTTGCATGCTCTTCCTCTTGCTTTCATTATCATTGAAGTACCTATACCAGAACTTAGGAGCATATGTAGAGGACTAATGGTATGTGAGTCTCTACTCTCTACAAAAGTTTAGCATCTTTAAATGTCCAAAATTTACAAGGCTCCCAGACACTACTCCCCCATGAATTCCTTCCTGTCCTATATGCCATTTGGAATCATACTCTGTAAATAATGTGCAACTCAATTTATTTTTCTTCATTAGTCTTTACATTGGAGAAAAGACCCATGGCCAAATAACAAAATTTTTCCAACTTTTGCTTACACCATTCACAATTTCACACCAACCGTAATTATAGCAAAATTGCTCATAGGATGAAAAGATTTGATTGATCCTAAATTTGTTGCTATCCTAAATTTTTTATAAACCAACAAATAGGAACTTGACCAAGATAACCTAAAAAAAATTGTTAGTATATTATTTCGATGATTTATCCTTGCTTTCTTTGGCTTGCTGCTAATTGAATTTTTGGGTCTGCATTGCTGATGATATTTTGTGCTGGTATTGTTGCTTTTTTTTGGGGTCTAATGGTCAAATTTTTTTTTTTTTTTTCCTGTTTGGAAGTGGAGCTGGATGTTTACTGCTGCAGTGTATAATATATGTTCTGGTTTCTGGTTTAATTTTATCAAAGATATAGGTTGAGTACAGTGTTACTGGTTTGCTAATGTTACTGTTCAGGGTTAGTACCAATTGTTTTACCAAGAAAAAAAGGGTTAGTACCAATTGGTGGATACTTTCATGGATACATATGGTTATTTACTGAAATTGTTCTGATTTGCAAGTGAGTGTACTATGGCACTACTTGTTACTTTTTTTTGTGGTAAAAGGCACTACTTGCTACTGTAACTGTACTATGGTCCACTACTTGCTTATCTTTTAATAATGTACTATTCCTCTTAACTCTTGCTCCAAAGCATGCTAATAGTTGCGTAGATTTCAAAGATAGACTATCTTCAAGAGAAAATGACCCATAAGCAAAAAAGATTAGTTGAAGATAATATTGTATTAATATATCTCAAATACTAAATCCTAAATTCTATTTATATTACTTTATTATATAAATATATTTAATATTTAGTAAATTTATTTTAATAATTAGACATTTGATGGATATTTTTTAGATATATTTAGTAATGGACAATTTACTATAAATTAGTAATATAATTTTGACTTAAAGTATAACAGTAAATGGTCATATTTTAAAGGAATCGAAATTTTGAATATGTATTAATTTATACATGTGTAGATATTTATATTAAACGAAAAAATTCATATATAAAAAGTTAGTTAATTATATCCAAATAATTAAATCATACGAAGATAAAAAAAATTGAAACAAATTTGATTACTTCATTATTTGATTTAAACATGGAACCAACCAATGTATTGTATGATTGCTATTTATAATATTATTAAACAATGATAAAAAAAAGACACTATAGTGTAAAAAAATTAAAATAAACTCTTTATATTCTATTAATTGGTATGTATAATTACATTCAAGTTAATTGGTTAAATACTTCCTCTCCCTTCTTCATTTGAATAGTTTAGCATTATAGTAAAGTCATGCCTATAGAAGGCATTTCTCTGTACAACTTATTAATACTTTAGATAATGAATTTATTTAAAACTATTTGATATTGAAAAACTAAATGAAGTAAAAAAGAATGTAAATTCTTTATATTTATTGCCTTACAATATTTAAATTTTGATCTATGTCAGTGCAAGTTCTTGATAGTTGTTTTTTTTAAAAAAAAATCGGATATAAAAAAAGAATGAGACATATTTAACTAATAATATTGTTGTTCTCATCCTCACTTTTTTTTATTTTGAATTTTTAAATTGAAAAAGAATGGAGATTATATTGAGGAAAATGAGAGGCTGACATGACTAACATAGTTACAAACAATATCTCTATATTGATTACATGAAATGAATTTTACATTGATATTTTTTATTTACTTTAAATTCTAAGTATATATCATAACTAATATTTTATCTCGTGTGAAGTACTTTCACACGGACAACATAACACACACCATCAATTTACTCATGCGAGTCAACATATTAGTTAAGCAATTCAAACTTGAAACAATAAGGGGTTGTTCTCTTCATTTAAATGGAAAATCACTGACATTGACATACATCTTAAAATTAAAATCTCAGAAAAATTGATCTATAAATTCAATTGTCCTTAACAAAAAAAAGAACTACATTGCTTCACAACTGTATATTCCCTACATTTTCTTAGCACAAGCAGAGGACAAATGAATAATAAAACCAAGTGTTTAAGCTGAAAGGTAATTCTTTTCATTTGCTCTTACTACAAAAACAAATGCATTAAATTAACAAAGCCTATCATAAGGAGACAATAATTACTGACTTTGCCTAAAACATTCTTGAAGGAAGAAGCAACAGATAACACAACACCCTGCTTCTGTTTAATTGTACAATTCTACCCCGTAATCTCAAGACAAGCGAAAAGGATACAAAAGGAAATAAAGCAGACACCAGTCAAATCAAGCTGCAAGATCTCTGTGGGTGTAGACAACCCCTCTATCACCGTCTACTACTTGTCCACTTCCTTTAAGAATCCTGCACACACAAAAGACAATGAGAAGTAAAACACGTAGGAAATACCATATCTATAACATAGTGGATTTAATGTAAGGTTATATTTTGTTTAGTGTTGGAACGTGATAAACTCACGTTTCTAGCGCTTTAAATAGTTGTGTTGAGAGGTCGAAACTTGAGTTTGACCACTTCTCAATGTCAAACCAAACATTCACTAAATCATATGTTAGTGTTAGAATTGTATTGTACACTAGAGAGTAATCCCATGAAATATGTTCCATTAAAAACAAGCAGCAGTATCATGGTTTGACTACTTTCATTAATCCTGTAGCAGCTAGCTATTACTATTTAAGATGTACTGTTTACTCTATCAGCGACAAATGAAGGTATGGAATATTAATTATAGTCCTTTATAAGTCAATTTGTCTGTTGGCTACTTATAGACCAATTTGCATAAATCTTTCATTCCTCATGTATCGTGTAATAGTGATCAGTGGCACTCAAGTCCATCATATTAAATAAGAGACTGAATGGAATTGTTAGTCGTAAAGAAAACTACAAGAAATGTTTTGTTTGTCAAGTATTATAATGACTATCAGCACATACCATCTTGTCGTTAACAGTCCTTCAACTCCAACTGGACCCCGAGCATGAATCCTGCTCGTACTTATTCCAACCTATTCATCCCCGAGGGAATTACAAATTAAATCAACCACCTTCATGTGAAAGATTTATTAGAAAGTGCAAACAATATCATACCTCTGCGCCTAGTCCAAATCGTGCCCCATCACAGAATCTTGTGCTTGCATTGTGAAAAACAGCAGCACTGCCAATACAAGACAAACAATATTTACATAACTTCCATTGCACGATATACGATTTTTTCTTGGAAAGTGGTTAATAGTTTAACAGGAAATGTTTGTTTAGTGATCACTGTTGTGTAACTTTGTCAAAGACCATGTAGTGAAATGCTGCAAAGTAGATAACTGAGTGAAATGTCTTTAGTTTTTTCTCTGGATTTATTTTTGATAATTAGAGAAACAAATATGAAACATGATATCTC
Organism: Sesbania bispinosa; assembly: GCA_026901365.1. NCBI lineage: Eukaryota > Viridiplantae > Streptophyta > Magnoliopsida > Fabales > Fabaceae > Sesbania > Sesbania bispinosa. The sequence goes on from QLOH01000310.1 coordinate 656,816, forward strand.
AAATATTACCTATCTACTTGCCGTAGAAACACACCAGCTACTTTGTCATCTTCTGTGATGATGGCATCAGTATGTGCACTGCCATAAAAGAAAGAATAGATTCCATTTGAAATGGAGCAGAGGGAAGAAGACAAATGGAAGCAAAATATGTTTCAACATGTTACTTATCAAAAAGAAAACTGTGACATGCCTTCCATAACGATTTATATGATCAATAGCTGCATACACATCATCCACAATTTCAACAGTGCATGCCAACGAACTGTACTCATGATGAAATGAATGTGCTTGTGGAATATTTAACAAAGAACTTGCCTTTGGTCCTCCATATAACGTAACACCTGCATAAATTTTACATCACTTACCCATTCCAAAATCCTTATGACATAACACCTTAACATACACTATAACAGTCATCCAACTCCCAGATAATTAGATAAGTTTTTCAATCTTAAAAAACAAAATGAATCAGACAACTAACCAATCTAGTAAGGATATAAATAAAAGTCAACACAAGGACAGACTGCAGTCTAAACCTTGGAGGCGCCTTTCATTTTTTCAATTGCCTAGAAGGTCAATTAAAGCGCTTGAATATTGCAGAATCAACAAAAATAAAAATAAAGTTTTTTTGCACTTGGTAGGGTCAGCCTCATGGATCAAATAGCGCCATAATGTCCAATATGTCTAATGACAAACTATTTAAATAAAAAAATCATTTAATGGTTTGACCTATAGTTTTCCTTGTCTCCCTCTACTTTCTAGTTTCAACTATTGGACTATTCTCCATATGGTCTACCTTCTTTATTGGTGCTTAAATGGGTCCTCCACATATGTATAAAGAATAATTCTATATCCTCCTAATACTATATAAAGTAAGTATTAAATGTTTTTTCTTTTTTTGAGATATTAAATGCATTTGCTTTTTATTTAATACTTACTTTATATAGTATTAGGAGGATTTGTAGGAGGATAAATTAGGAGGATATAGCATTTCTCATGTATAAATCACCAAAAATAAGATTCTACCATCTTTTCCATAATCGGATGCTACCTCAACTTTCTCTCTAATGCTTTAATTCTTAGTCCTATCTAGTCTTGCTCTACACATCCATCATAGCTTTCTTACTGGCTTTTTATCACCCAACATTGCAAGTCCTATGAATGTGGTAAAATTTTCCTTTTTGAGTTTGAATGGTACTTCTCTATCATAAATTACACCAGGGGCATTCCTCCATTTCGTCCACCATGCCTAAATCCTATGGTTAGATGTCTACCTCAGTTTTTCTTTGATGGACTCAATACTTAACCCATGGGACTTGTATGGTTTTTTCACCTCTAAGCAATCAATATGCCTCTTGCTAAACTTACATCCCATGTACTGCATTTACTTGAACAAAAGTTATGTGCTTTCAACGCCTGTCTCCATATCTAAAACTTTCCATTTATTTCTTCTCTCAACTCTTCAACTACGACTATATTATCCAACACAAGCATACATCATGGCACTAGCTTTTGTATACGTTCAATAAGCTCATCTAAAATCAAAATAAAAAGATAAGGGTTCCAAGTTGACTCTTCGTGCTGTCCTATAGTTGGAATAAAAATAATGAACATTATTTAAATTTTTGAAGTCTCAAGTAACATTTAAAATTCAATATCACTAACTCACTAAGATCTTTCTGAAACATAATGACTTGGATCTAGAATCCGGAATTACTAACATTGTTATGCAACTGTAAGCACTAAGCAAGTTTCAAATGACCCTTACCATAGTTATCACGATTCATTGATGTTCAATTTCCCAATCAGAATTTCTAGAGAGAATTTAAGAAAACATACAGGATACAGCAGAGCTCCTTATTTGTTTATTTTACAAAATTCAGCTTTGTCATGTCTTACAAGTTACACCCAGTCTGTGATAACCCTCATGAATCTTCCTTTCCTACTATTTATAGCCTATCATCTTAAACCCTTTAACAGTCTAAGGGGGTTACCTAACATATATTATGCCAAGTGGAATAGGTTTCTAGAGGGAAAGCGAGACCTTTATCCAGCTAGAACTATACAAAACCTAACGGGGAGTATGTAGAAATTAAAGAAACATACTGAAGAATCACCTGCTGAAAGAGAATCTAGAATAAGAGTAACTCATTGCCAGAAATTATACCTCCAGTTCGTAAATCAACAATAATGTCATTGAGCCAACCTTTCTCTATTAAATCCTTGTGGACAAGAAGTGTTTCCTAAGAGTTGAAATAAAAAAATAGATAAAAAGTTATGCATGGCAGTTATTAATGAGCAAAGAAAATAGCTAGCAATACTAATCTTGCAATGTCATCAGACACATAATTTACCACGGCATTGCAGGCTGCTGGATAATCTATTTTTGCATCCAGTACAATCCGCCTTGCCATCTCCTTATCAGCAGACTTATCAACATAAATGTGGCAAATTCCATCTGGATTAGTAATAAAGAAGCTTATTATGATAGTCACTGATAAATTCATTTAACCGGATTTACAATACCATAGCATATCAAGCATTGTTTGGGCATTATTATATCAAAACAAGCATAATGGTCTTACCTGCATGACCCAAAACGGGAATTTTAGTGGAACTCTTGATCTGAGAAACAAGTTTATTGCTGCCTCTGGGAATCACCAGATCAATCACGTCATCCAGCTGAAAGTTAAATAGAAAGTGAAGAACGTATTTAGATAAAGGTGCCGATTTTCAAAGTGAATGTTAATAAATCTGAAATCAATCTCAACAGATCAGTTCACTTTAAGTAGTTCAGGGATTTCTGCTCTTGAGGTCACAAGTCCAATAAGTTTTCCACCAACAGAATCTGGTATGGCTTCAGTAATTACCTGCATCTCAGAGATAAAAGAATCACCCCCAAAAATATTTATTAATGAGAGATATGAAATTTAAACAGGAAATATTTTACAAATTATTTTATTTGAAACCAAACTTTGTGCAAAATTGCATTTGATCGCGTAGCTTCCTTGCCTCCTTTCAAGAGAAGCCCATTCCCACTTCGGATTGCCAGGGAAGCTATCTGCTCAAATGTTACAAAGCCACTGGCTTAGAATGTAGATAAACATGTATAATATAGATAGAGATAAACTATCTAACTGCTTTAAGCTTAAAAAATCCACGCACACCATAAAACTAACCCACTACAGATCAATAGTGCTTAACAGTAAAACTTAGATTCATTTAATCAATTAGAAACCTACTCATACCATTCCTATATAAAAAGCTCAATGTATTAGCCCATACATCTAAACAACAAAATATTCCATTTTATTGCTGGTACACTCCAAGTGAAGGCTGGCAGGGTACTTTTAACCTCTCAATTTTACTGTTAGGAACCATATCAATCTCAGTTAAATTTTCATACCCCATGATATCATCCAGCTCATTTGAATATACATATTCATTCAGTAACCTTTAGACAGACCTTCCCAAATATCTTCTGCATGCTGATACTTGAAAAAAACAATGAACAAGGATAGCGAATGAACATAAATGCTGAAGACAACGTGACAAAGTAAATGAAAATGGAATGTTTTTCCTTTGGGAAAAAAATTAACTATGAAACAGAAGGTGAAGAGAGAGAAAAGATAAAATGGGTTTAATTTACCTGTACTAGTGCATCAGGGCGAGACTCAAAAACAATCAGGAGAACTCCCAAAGGAGATGATGTTTTCTCTAAAATTAGCCCATCTGAAACCTAAATAAAAGGATAGCTGTCAGGAACATTTAAGATCAATATTTATCATAAAAAGTTCAGTGCAATCATATCCACAAAAAAAAAAAATGTTTAAAGTTTGAAGTGCCACAAACAACATAATTTACAACCTAGCAGCAATTACAAACACAATCTTTGGACAATTGCCTTAAACAAGGTTGTGAATAACATGAAACCATCTTATCTACTACTAGCATGTTTGGTTTTGTTTATAATCAAGTTACAAATGTGAATCCAGTTCAACACTACTCTCAGTAGCATTGGATTGGATCCGTGTTTCTAACATGATTTTGATGTAATCCAAACATGCTATACAAAGATGTGAAATTAGAATTTGCAGTCAATAATATGCGGAAGGGAAGCTGGTCCTATTTAGACAGTTTCCCCAGCAACTGGGTTTTTAAGCAACCATGATCCAAAAATATATTTCCCGGTCAACTTTTCATTACCTCAGTTTGTTTTAATACTCGGCCAATTGGATCTTCCATGTTTGCAATAATTCGCAAGTTGTTCGCAAGGCTTTCAATCTGTCAGTTATCACAATTTATCATAAAAAACTCTTCAGTTATTCAAAATTTAGATAATTTCTTCTTTAAGACAATTGTCTTGCCTTCCCAGGTTTTAAAGCTAGCCTAGCCACCAAGGATTTTTCATATCCTGCTTGTTGTGCAGCAGTTATATCAGCTTCATTTTCAGTCCTGATCACTTTTTCATTTGCTTCCAGGGCATCAGCAATTTTTAGTAAAATTTGTTTCCTTTCTTCTGAAGATAATGCCTGTGAAGTAAACTTAGGATATCAGAATGTTGAGCTAGGATCATTTCACTAACAGCTCAGTATTATCCATGATCAGTCACACATTTTAAGCATGAAGATAGAAAAAATACCTGAAGCCGTCTGGAACATTCCCTGGCTGCAACAGCCATCTCCCGTGCATCTACCTCTTTTAATGGGGCCCACTCATGTGCATCTTTATGGAAAAGGGTTCCTTTACGTTGTCCTTGGAGAATGTTAATGATACTTTCAGCTGCAAAACCACTGAAAGTAGAAAAAAGAAATGTGACAGAAGGGAAAAAAAAAACAACTTGCAAAGATGAGCTTTAGATAGAGTCTGTGACTCTGTGTCCATACTGAAAATCATAGCATTCTTGGTATAGATCACCAAATGGAAAATAAAAAAGGGCGAGGGGTCAGAAGGGATTCCCTCATTGTGTTTGCGCACACACACATTTTCATTTAAATTTACTAACTTAATACAAGTGGTGGATGAAAAGGCATATAAAGAAGAAACTGAAAGGATAAAGCCTAAAAAGATCAGTAACTGCATTCAAATTAAATAAATATGTTTTATGTTTCATATTCCAAAATTGCTTATGGTTTAGTTAAATAGTCTGTTCATAAGTCATGGCCTAAATAATCTATATCTCATTGAAAATGGCACTGATAAATATAAAGAGGGTAGAGCAATACGCCTTCAACAATGATGTTTTTAAAAAATGTGAAAAAAACAGCAGTTTCAGTTGTAATCTTTCTCAGTAATATAGTATAATATTGCACCTGGTAATAATAACAGGAATGCCAGCTTCAGCTGCATGAACAGCAGCTTTTACTTTGGCTGTCATTCCACCTCTTCCCACCCTAGACTTGTCGCCAAAAGTAATTTCATTCTGATGCTTTTCCTTAATATATGTATGAATAAGCTTTGAATGTGGGTCACTTGGAGGGCCACTATAAAGACCTTCAACATCACTCAACAAAACAAGAAGATCGGCCTTTAACTCCAAGGCCAATAAAGCAGATAAACTATCATTATCCCAAAATATACCAGAAGAATCCTGCAGAAAATGGGTTGGTAACACTATAAGTACTTAAATAGTTAGAAATGGAAGAAATTAAACAAACATTCCAGGAAGCATGTTCCAAAACTTTCAAGCTTAAAAGACACAAGTTCTAGGCTCAAATAAAGTTCAAGTTTAAAATGTTGACCTACAAACAAACAAACAAATGATAGGGAAAATGGGAACAAATAAAGCTAACCTAAAAGTATATTACTTTTATTCTGTAGTTTATTCTCATACCCGACCTGAAATAGAGCAATTCGGGCATATACCAAGAATGCTCGACAACCGCAGAAGAACGTTTTTGAAAAAGAAAAAAATGAGTCCCATATGAAGATTGTCATATGCTTGTGGACAGAATTCTGACTAATGTTTAGCAGGTATACATTAATATAGATAAAACCTTGGGTATAGAATCAGCATTTGAGTTAAAACAGTTTAGAAAAACTATGAAAGGAAAACAAAGATAATTCTGTGTTCTATTTCTTGTCAGGTTGAACCTAGATCATGTCACCTACAAAGACTACATTGAAATTCAGTGAACTAGTTCTGTGCAAAGGAGCAGAGACTCAAGAAACTCAGCTCAAGGATTAAGTTCAGCTTTGTTAACAAATTAGTCAACTGACAAACCTCATATGGAGCTTTCCTAGTACTGACAGCATCATTTTCATTGAATACCGGGATGACTTTTAGTGCTAACAATGATTTCACAGTTTCAGAAAGTTGCATTCTAAAATCTTTATCTCTAAAATCATTGTCTGTCACAAGTAGTTGAGCAGATGTCACGTCGAGCTGCAAGGCAGGTAGAGAAAAGATAAAAACAACTGCACTAAAACCAGGTAACAATTGAAAATGAACAAAGCATTGAAGAAAAAAAAAGAAGTAAAAGAAATTCTAGAGCAGTTTGAGGGAAATGAAAAGGTGAAGTGATAATAATTACTTGGCTGAACAAAGTATCATAAAGAGCCATAAGACTGTTTTGTCCAACGGCAGCACATGCCTTGCCATCAAGTTCAACTTGTGGCTTCTGTAGCTCAGCAAAGCTGCAGTATTACATTAAGGATGCATTTGGATAAGTTTGAAAAGAAAAAGAAAAAAAAGCTACATCATAATATCTATTTAAGATTTTTTTTTAAAAAAAAAAAACTACTCTTTCTAACTTATATCAAAATAGTAAAATAATTTTCTTTTTCAAGGTTCTTAGAGCATCTCCAATAGGGGGTTCTTATTGGGGTCAACTCAGGGAAGCAACCTACATACCATTGGAGCACAATGACGAGACAGCAGAGTACTTATTTTAAATAAGCAACTCACTTTCATGGGTTCTTATTTATAAAAATAGGGAAAATTAATGAATGCGAGGTAGATTGTGGGGTCCATTTAAAATTCTTGTAGAGTTGCTAACATCGGAGTGGAGAGTTGCTTAAATTGTAAAAAGTAAAAAATGGTGATATATATGTGTGAGACCCATAAAATAACTATTAAACTAAAGCTTAACAACTCTTGCAAGTTGCTTGTTGGAGATGGTCTTAGAGCACCTCCAACAAAAGGTGTTTATGTTACTTTTTGAAATAAGCACTAAAACAGTGACTTATTAGAAAGTCATTGTTGGAGACCAACACTTACAAGCACGATGCTTGGGAGCAAATGGGCCTGCATTGCAGCTTTTTCTATCAATAATTATGAATTGATAAAAAAATATAAAGATATGAGGTCATTTGTAAGATCTATATTTAGTAAAATTGTTAGAGTTGCTAAAATTATAAAAAATAAAAGAATGAGTAATGTGTAATGGTGGGACCCACTTGACAGGTGTAAAAAGTAATCTTTTATAGAAAAAATTATCTACTTATTTAGTAAACTAGCACTTTCGTCCTCGACTTTTACAGCGTTTTGCAGTTTCGTCTCTGATTTTACCAAAATAGCACTTTATTCCCTATAACATGCATTTTAGTCCTTAAATTTATTAAAAAACACGCATTTTATCCCTGATTTTATTAAAAAACATACACTTTAGTTCTAAAGTGCACATTTTTAATAAAGTTGGGGACTAAAATGCTATTTTGAAAAAGTCAGGGACAAAACTATAAGATGATATAAAAGTTGAGGACGAAATTGCTGGTTTACTCTCTAATTATTATAAATAAAAACAATTTATTTCTCCATTTTTTTTCTTTCTCTCCTCATCTCTCACACCACAAGTATTATTTCCTGCTGAGAAATAAAGAAAACAAAGAGGGTGGTAATGGAATGACAATGTATAGTAAGTATGTCATACCTGCTGTTAATTAATTTCCTGTATCTGAGCCTTTGGCGGCCAATACCAACAGCACCGGAAGACACCAAAATAATCTCATATCCTAGGGAATTCAATTCCTTAATCTGGCATGCATTTGTTTCATGAATCAATTTGTTGGTATAATTTACTACAGAACAGATAAAGAAGCAAAGCAACATAGAATAGAAGAAGTACCTACCTGCTCACAGAGAGTCCCTAATCTCCCAACAGCCAATCTTCCATCTTGACCGGTAACAACAGCAGTCCCAACCTTATAAAAACATGAAACAATGCCATCATTTCACATTTCAACAAACCAACAAACAAAAAAGAACCAGAGGCAGAGGCTGACTTTGATGACGATGCGTTTAACGTCTTTGAGGAAAGTGCGAGAAGGATCCACAGCCGCCATTTTCCGAGCAGGAAGAGATGGGTTATGTTAGGTGGTGGAATGGAAGTCGTAGACTTTTGGGAGTGGAGAGCGGCGCCAGAGGAAGAAAGAAAGAATACAATAAACAATGACAGCAAATATGTTATGGCTGCTGTGCTGTTACTAACTCTGACTCTCTTACCAATTACAACAGGCCTCTGCCGCATTTCTCTCCTATCCTTCCATGGTTTTAGGGAATTTCACCTTATTTACTTCTCTTACTTTTTTTTTTTTTACGTTCAGGCTAAGGGCACTGGTTAAGCATCTACACGTAGAAGATTTTTGTTGGAAATCACAATATTGATTGCACTGGCAACATTTAATACTACACATTCCAATAAAACATTTTTATTTTTGAATCATTGACAAGTGCCCTTAGGCCACTCGTTAACATTTTTTTTTAACCCTATCTTATCTCATTTCACTATTAATATAGATCAAGAAATATAATAAATGTGTGTATTTTGAAGGGTTAACATAAGTTTTTTATCATCATTATTCTATTTTTATGTTATTAACCAAATGTACTACTCCATTCACCGTTTCTGTGCACACAATTAACCGCACAAAATCGATTAATCAAATATCTCACCCTGTTAACCATGTATACACCGTTAACCTCATTTAAAAATATGTTCACCGTTTCTGGACACAAAAATAACCCCGTGTTAACCAGAGTTACAATTAACCTCACAAATTCAATTAATCAAAAATTTCACTCTGTTAAACCGCCAATGTATACACCATTAACCTCATTTTTAAATATGTTCATCGTTTCTACACACATAATTAACCTCGTGTTAACGGGAGTTACAATTAACCTAACAAAATCAATTAACAAAAAATCATATACTGTTAACCACAAATGGATATACCATTAACCTCATTTTTTAATATGTTCATCGTTTCTGGACACAATTATCCTCATGTTAACAAGAGTTGCAATTAACCTCACAACATCAATTAACCAAAAAATCTTATTATGTTAACCACAAATGGATACACCATTAACCTCATTTTCAAATATGTTCACCATTTATGTCACATCATTAACCTCGTGTTAACAGGGGTTGCAATTCACCTCACAAAATCAATTAACCAAAAATCATTTTCTATTAACCACAAACGGAAACACCATTAACCTCATTTTTTTAATATGTTCACCATTTCGGGACACATAATTAATCTTATGTTAACATAAATGATTAACACAAATTTTATGTGATCATTTATTGTATTTCTTGATCTATATTTTTATTTAATAAGGTAAATAAATAAAAATAAATATAATAATAAGATAAAAAAAATAAAAACTATTTTTTTAGAAAAAGAAAAAGACTAAAAAAAGGGGGACTACTAAAAAAGGGGGGAGGAGGGCTCAAAAATAAAAAAAGGAGTGTGGTAGAATAATGGTAAATTATTGTATTATGTACGTTTACCATTATTCTTTTATAGAAATCCAAATAATAAAAACACTTATATGTTTTTCTTTTTATTACATCACATCACATATCAGATTGATTACTAAATGAGAAGTTGATTTTTACGGCCTTCAAGAGGCGAGTAAGTTATAGGGGAAAATTTGAATCTAAACTAATTCTTTTAAACAAATGGCATTATTTATTAAATTTGTAACTCCACATCAGATGGTGAGAGGTTATAAAATATGAATATATATATATATATATATATATGAGTTAGGATCTGTTGACACAGGTGTCAAACTTTATGAGTTATACCTCTTAATAATTTTTTGTAAAATGTGAATTTAACCAATCCAACCGTTGAATCACATTATATTACCTTCATGATCATGTATATCAAGTTTCAGATAATTTCGACATTCGTAGGTATGTTATCTAATAGTTAGGGGTGGAAGTAGGCCGAGCCGAGCTAGGCTTTGCAGGGCCTAAGTCTAGCCTGCATTATATTTTTGTGGCCCAAGCCTGGCCTGTTACCTGTCATAGGCCATTTTTTTAGGTCTGGCATAGCCTGTTTCAAAGCCTGACCTGACATATTTAGAGATAGATAGTCCAAATATTTTCCTATCTCTAAATATGTCAGTGCGGTTATAAATTAATACTTACTTTTTTATAATGTAAATATGTCACTAACATATACATTTAGATAGGAAAATAAGCATATCTCTAAATAGGCCACAGAAGAATTTAAAAAATTATATATTATTATACTATTTATTATATATTAAATATTTATATGTTTATTAAAAATAATATTATTTATAATAGGCTAGCCTGTCAAGCCAAATAGATTTTTTAAAAAACCTGACCCTGGCCTATTTAATTAAAAAGGCTTTTTCAAAAGCCTAGATCTGACCTTTTTATTAAACGAGTCGAGCCAAACTAGGCCTTAAGTAGGCTGGGTCGTAGGCCCCTGTCGAGCGGTCTGACCTATTTCCACCCCTATTAATAGTAGACTTTTACTTATATTTTAAAAAACATATTATACGTTAAAATAATTTAGTTTGATGAAGTATCAATTAAATTTCGATTTTTATGAAATTTTATAGGCTTGATCTACTTTATAAGAACTTTCAATTCAACAGTTGGATTGGTCAAATTCACATTTTACAAAAAGTTATTAAGAGGTGTAACTCATAAAGTTTGACATCTGGTGTCAACGGGTCCTGACTATATATATATATATTATTCACCAGAAACAATATTTGGACTAAAGAATTTTTTCCCCCTCCACAGAAGGGCTACTGTAGTCTGTGAACAAAAAGGAAAAAAAGGCAACAAATAAATATTTGTCGGCCATTTGTTAGAAACCTGGGATGGGAAAGGAAACTAGGTACCTGATTAGTAGGCCCAATTCCTTGAAATTGTTCCCTCCAGACCAATACACGGTAATGTCCTTTGCCAGTCTTAATAATTTGAAATTTAAAAGGAATCAAGTTTTGGAGGGATTTTCAGACCAACACAGTGTCAGCCAAAATCTATAATCTATAAATAGTTAAATACTGACCAATTCATGGTTTGTTAAAGCTATATCCTCACTTCCTGAACTTCATCTTGCCATGGCAATTGTGTCAGCTGGATTCCATTCGTTGAGTGCTCTTTGTGGTAGAAGAGAAAATTGGAGGCTCAAGGTCAAGGTTATTAGAGTGTGGAAGATGCGCGTCGTTGCAGCCCCTAAAGATCCATTTGCTCTGCATATGCTTTTTCTTTATGAAGAGGTCCTGATTGTATTCACATTATCAGTGTTCCAAATCAGTTAATGGTTGGTGTTATTTCTTCACATTATGTTTCTTCCATTTCATACTATGCTCATGTATTCATCTTTATGTATTATGCAGAGGGGGAACCAATCTGTTCAAAAGTAAAATATGCAGAAGTTTGAACAACTAATCGTGGAGGGCCATGCTTACAAAATCACAATTTTCAGTGTGATCAATAACGGTGGGAAGTTCAGGGCCTATGGGCATGATTTCAAGGTATTGTTTAACGTTAATACAAACGTTGTCCCCTACGAAAATTACTCTGCCTACTCAAGACTGACGAAATAAAGAAGACTAATGGTTTTTCTGAATATCTTTTAGGTGAGTGTTTAGCATTGCTCTATTATCGGTTCATTGTTTGGAAAGTCTTACAATCATGTATTGATTTTTATTTTCCCTGATCAGACTTCATGGGCGTGCTCATTGTTTGGAAAGTCTTACAATCATTCATCTAGCTATAGTTAATTTATATAAGTGTAATTCTTAACAAACTCATTTGCTCTGCCGTTTCATTTTATTCATTTATTGATGTTGGGTATGAATTTAATTGTTTCTTATTTCAGTTCTATTGAGTGCAAAATACAAAACATCTGTTGTGGTTTACATCCTTCTCCCTATGATGGATTTTTGAAATTTACACCAAACATCTATTTAAATACGATAGACGAAGCTTTGTGTTCTTTTTAGTAAATTTTTAGCACAACGACCTATCTTTTTGTAGAGAATCTAAGGAATAATAAAGAAAATGTTGGCTGGCCTTGCTCACTCCTAATAATGCTTTTATTGGAGAGGGTATGGATATGTTTTTCTCTCTTTTACCCTCTATTTTCATCTTAGTTTATGTAATGGTTTGGACAATTGAGGATGGGAAAAAATACTTTATTTTGCAATCCAACCCATCTTTCTTTGTGTTTTTGTTTAATTAAATATTATCATCATTGTGCATATGATGAATCATGGTACTTTCACTTGAGTATTTGTTTTAAATTATTAAATTCTGTATTGCACCTGTAGATCTCTTTGATCCACTTAATGATTTTTCATTAAGCATTTCTCAAACTTTCATTGAATTTTTCAGTTGTTTTTTTATTTTGTAATGTACCATATGGAGTTCTTCTTTTTATCTCGGGTGAAAATTGATCTACATAATTTGTTATGATGACATAGATGATGTTTTCTGCATTCTGTGGTCTATCTATGTAGCCTTGCCAATTGTAGATTATGGAACTGCATTAACATAAAACTCAGTGGAGCCGTATAATGATATATAATGCTCCTGGAGCAAATAAAATGTCTTCACTGAAGGCATGAATTCAGATGATCCTTCTAAGAACCTGTTTTGCTTCAACTCTGACTTAGAGCACTTCAACAAAAATTTAATCATGACCACATGTATTTGAAGGAAGAAGGTTTTGTTCCCTAATTCTAGTGGAGTCTAACAACTCCAGTTGTTGCTGAAAAATGAGCATCATACCAAGTTTTGGTTACTTAACACTTACAATTTGACTTTCACTTTTAAGTAGACAAAGGTCTTTAAGTGACATTTCTCTCTGTTTCAAACCATTAATGAAAACGTAATTTCAAGTTAAATGAAGCTACACTTGATCAACTATGAGACTTCAGGTAAGAAACATCAAAATTAAATCACCCTAGGAACCTAAATCGAGCTAGAATGACAACATAGTTCCTACAAGTTATCTAATGAATAGTGTTCAAAAGTCATCACTCTGGGACAAAAGTAATTATTTACAGAAACAAAATGCATCAGAGGAAGAAAAGTAACTGATTAATAAAAAAGTCATACGTGTTGAGGACATTTTCAAACTACATTTATCCTTCTCTTCTAAAGTTTATGGAGTTATGAGCAATAAGAAATACTACTAGACAAGACAGTCTTGAAAATATAGAATAAAAATGCAATGCATGGCAATATATTTAATGTGCAAATTATGCTTTTATATGTTGCATACGTGCTGTGTAGCAACTACGTGAGACTTGCATGGTGTAAACAAGGCAAACCATGGTTTGATGATAGATTGAATGAAACATATTCATTTTCTCATTCCACCTCCTTTAGGAAACAAATATACAAGCAAAGGTCTAAAAGCTTTTCAAAGAAGGGCATGCAACGATGATAGAAAAGCTTTGAAACTATTCTGCAAACAAGAAGAAATTCAAATAAAACAAAATATAGTTACAGGAGCATAAGGAGCCTACCTAAAGAAAAAAAGCAAAGAAAAGGTAGACAACATGTCAACATGTTTGTAACCACTTTAAAAAGACTGTGTGCTTTAACTCATCACACAATGTCAGTAGTAAATTAGTAATACCTGATATCTAATTTAGCATCTTGTTACCCCTAACATATAAATAAAACGACTTGGACAATGGTGAAAATCAAATAAAAATGCTGCCCATCTTATAGCACAAAATCGCACTTCAGTTTCCTCTTGCATCACCAGAAAGTAAGGTAATTAATTACTGCTAAAACCCCTTTAAATTTTATTTGGATAAAAGAAAGATATTGTTCTAGAGTATTCCCATACTCCCTTTTCGACATCGTCTGACACCTATAAATGAATATCCGACATCATATTACAACACCCGAGGTCATATGACTTGCCTAATGCCTGCGGGAATTGACCGATGTTAATGAGTGTACGATACCGGCATAATTACTTCCAACGCATATGTCGACATGATTAATCACGCATCCGACGTACATTATGGCGCGTGCGTACACCCTCTGATAAGCGCGTGTCGTCGGAAATCACGGAATCTGTTATAACAGTTAACGAACTTTCCCGCCTAATTTCCTCTATATATGCCTCGGATCAAAGCCATTTTGAGGTACGCATTCATTCTAAGTACTGTTACTCTACTCATACACTCACTGACTTGAGCGTCGGAGTCCTTGCAGGTACTCCACCCTTTTTCGGCCCCAGCTTCACCGTTCACCGTCGCCGGATCACCATTGAAGATCAAGCTCGAAGTCACGGAAAGATCATTGACGCCATCTGTGGGAAACGAAAAGCTTTAACGAGATTTTTGTTCTTGGATCTTTCTGTTTCATCTCACGATCTCTTGAATTTCTTTGAAAATCCAAGATGGTAGGAACAAGAAGCACTTCCTCAACTGTCGGAGGAGAAGGAACGGCCCCTCCGGTGCCCGCTGCAACCGCACCAGCTCTTTTCTCTGCGACGACTGGAGTTATCTCTACTACTGCGGGAATTCCTTCGCTGCATCCCGCGACGGCACGCTCTCGTGCTCACCCGCCTCCCCCACCTTCAGGGAATCATGGATCACCTTCTTCTCCACAGGACCAACCTTCTTGTGGAGAGTTAATGGAGTTTATTCACCGTCAAGGAGAAATGTTGGAGCAGTATGCTCACCGGCTCGAGAAGGTCGAGACGGAACGCCACATGGAGAACCTTCACTGCCGACTCGTAAAAGATGAAGCAGGCTCTGAACGCCGTCCCTCTCCATGTCGTCTGGTGGGAGCTTCGCCACAGCCGGAACATGTTTCACCGCAACATAAGTGTCTCCCGTCCTCTCGTCCAACACCACATTCGCCGCAACCGTCAGTGCAATATGTGCACTCTAATTCTTGTCCGCGCAACCGGACAACTCCGGCTCTGGAAGAGTCTCGCCTTATTCCAGAGTACGAAGTGATTCAAGTCGTTATGCCGTTCTTAGAGAGAATAATGCTTTTCCCATTGGACAGAAGGTTTGAGAAGGTCTCGGTCCCGGAGCTTTACGATGGGATGGGGGATCCCCTGGAGCATTTGGATATCTATGAGTCCGCTATGTCAATAAGGAACGTGTCTGGTCCGATAATGTGCAGAGTGTTCCCGCTGTCGCTGAAGAAAACCGCTCTCAGGTGGTTCTAGACACTCCCTTCGAGGTCTATCAACACTTGGGCCGACTTGAGGGCGAAATTCATCACCAGCTTTACTACTAATAAAGTTCAACCAAAGACGGAGGCGTCCTTGAAAAAAATAAGGCATGGCCCTTCAGAGTCACTCCGAGACTACATTAGCCGCTTCACCGGAGAGGCACTACTGGTACAGGGATTGCAGCCCGGGGTACAACTGATGTTGGCCAAAGATAGCCTCATTCCACACTCCCCATTTTGGATCGAATTATCTAAAAGGAAGTCGTCCAGTATGGAGGAGCTCTTGAGCCGAGCTGAAGAATATATAAGCCTCGAAGATGAGGAGCTTGCCCTCAAGGTGAATGACACAAACCTCGGCCAAGGACAAAAAGCTCAAGGTCAAAAGAATGACAAGGGCAACCGGCAAGGGAATAAGGAAGATAAGGAAGTTTTGGGATGATACAATTCTTATACCCCGTTAAACACACCGCGGGGAAAAATTCTGAATGAGATCTTAAACGTCGAGATGTATGAAGCCAGTATGCGTAGGCCAAGGCCCCAGAAACCAGGGCCCCTGACAGACAAATCCAAATACTGCAGAATCCATAAGTCCCAAGGGCATGATACAGACCAATGTCTCAATTTGAAAGACGCGATTGAAGAGTTGATCCGGCGTGAGAAGCTAGACAGGTTTAAAAAGGACCCTGGGGGTTCATCCCAGCGCCCAGAACCTGAAAGTCGGAAGGACGATTACAGGCGCGAGGAACGCCGGCACGGATCTAGCCAACATGAACGCAGCAGGTCGAGGACAAGATCACCTCGGCGGGAGAGGTCCAGCTCAAGAAGGCCCGCAAGGGACCGCTCTCTGCTTTCCAGCTCCCGGAGGGATCATCGGGAGCAACCCACCTTGTCGCGACAGAAGACACCACCCCGGGAAGAGCCAACATCGCCCAAACACCCCGTCATTTATGTCATTGCTGGTGGATTTTCCGGGGAAAGAGAGTCTGGAAATGCAAAAAAGAGACACTTGAAGGAAGTTATGTCGACATCGTCATCATCTCGGTCAGGGCATGGCGGTCAAAGATGGAGACTTCCCCCACTCACTTTTTCAGAAGACGACTACGAACCAGTCATTCCAGGTCACGACGACCCCCTTCTCATCACGGTGTTCATAGCGAATCACGAGGTCCGCAGGGTATTCATTGGCCAAGGAAGCTCTATTGACGTTATGTTCCTCAAAACATTTCATCTTTTGCATATTCCTGAATCAGACTTGTTGCCTTACAAGGGTGCCGACCTGATCGGCTTCACGGGGGACAAAGTTCAGCCTGAGGGCTATGACGAGCTCTTGGTCACTTTTGGTTAACCGCCACTTTCCAAAACCACTAAGGTGCGTTTCCTGGTGGTTGACTGTCCTACCACATACAACGCCATACTTGGCAGACCAACCCCGAATGCCATTGGTGCTATCATTTCTACAAACCACCTGATGATGAAGTTCTGGAGCGATGAAGGCGAGGTCATCAGCATCCGCGGTGATCAAGTGATGGCTCGTTCATGCTACAAAGAATCGTTGAAAATAACCAAGCCGGAGAAACATGCCCCCCAGGGTGAGAAGACTGAAGGCAAACCCTCTTCGACCGGGGTGTTGCTGACGGACTTGGATGTTCGTGAGGATTTAACCGAGACCAGACCTGCCGCAGAAGGAAATTTTCGGTCACTTCAGATTGGCTCCACCGCGGACCAAGTCGTTCAAGTCAGGTACGGGTTATCCCCGGAAGACGATGAAGCACTCTACACACTCATTCTCCAGAACTCATATCTCTTTGCATGGACTGCAGCCGATATGCCAGGATTAGATCCCGACGTCATCTGCCACCGCTTATCAGTAGATCCCAGAATCAAGCCTGTTGGGTAGAGACGCCGAAAGATGTCAGTGGATAGGGTTGAAGCAGCTAACCAACAAGTCTCTGAGCTCGTCGAAGCCGGCTTCATTAGGGAAGTGAAATATGCTACGTGGTTGTCGAATGTAGTCCTAGTCAAAAAGCCAAATGGCAAATGGCGAATGTGTGTAGATTATACAAATTTAAATAAAGTTTGCCCTAAGGATTCTTACCTCCTGCTTAATATCGACCGTTTGGTCGACCAATCTTCCTGCTATCATCTTTTATCTTTTATGGACGCATATTCCGGCTACAATCAAATTCTGATGTATCCACCCGACCAGGAAAAACTGCATTTATGACCGAGGGGGCAAATTACTGCTACCGCATGATACCGTTCGGGCTGAAGAATGTCGGCACCACTTATCAGAGGATGATGAATAGAGTATTCCGGGATCAGATTGGAAAGATCGTCGAGGTATACATCAATGATATGATCGCGAAGAGTACCTCGGATGCGGGTCACGCCCATGACCTCGGTGAAGTTTTCAATCAACTCAGACGTTATAACATGCGCCTGAATCCAAAGAAATGCACATTCAGAGTTTGGGCTGGTAAGTTTCTTGGCTTCATGCTCACGGAACGAGGTGTGGAAGCTAACCCAGACAAATGTTGGGCCGTTTTGGAGATGAAGAGCCCTACATCCGTAAAGGAAGTTCAGCAGTTAACAGGGAGGCTTGCCGCCTTGACCAGGTTCATTGTGAGATCCGCATCTCGGGCATTTCCCTTCTTCCGCCTCCTCAAGAAAGGAAGGTCATTCATTTGGGATGAGGAATGCGAGGAAGCCTTTCAACAGATAAAAACCATCTTGGCATCTCCCCCCGTTTTGACAAAGCCCATGCCCAGGGAAACATTGTTCTTGTATTTATTAGTGGCAGATGAAGCAATTGCCGCCGTCCTGATACGAGAGGTTGATGGCACCCAGTTCCCTGTGTTCTTTGTCAGCAAAGCCCTACAAGGCCCAGAGCTCAGGTATCCCAAGGTTGAGAAAATTTCATTGACTTTAATAACGACTGCTCTCCGACTTCGCCAATATTTTCAAGCTCACCAAGTCGTTGTGCGAACAAACCAACCTATCAGACAGGTCCTACATCGGCCAGATCTAGCCGGACGAATGGTTACATGGGCCGTGGAGTTATCCAAGTTCGAAATCACATATGAATCAAGACAGGCAATAAAGGCTCAAGCCCTCTCAGATTTTATCACGGAACTTACACCGACATCCGTAGTCCCCGACGAATGGTGGGAGCTACACGTGGATGGATCTTCGAACTCGAAGGGAGGTGGAGCCGGCATATTTCTAGAGAGCCCGAAGGGTGTCATCCTCAAACGCTCATTGAGTTTCTCTTTCCCGATGTCGAATAATCAAGCCGAATATGAAGCTGTCATAGCGGGGTTAAGGATGGCATCAGAAGTTGGAGCATCTCGGGTAAAAGTGAACCGTGATTCTCAATTGGTCGTCTCTCAAGTCAAAGGCGACTACCGTGTCAGGGACCCCCTCCTTCTGAAGTATCTCAAAAAGGTTAAAGAGTTATGTTATTGTTTCTCCGAGGTGGAAATCAACCACATCCCAAGAGAAAGGAACTCCAGGGCCGACGTTCTCTCGAAACTCGCGAGCACGAGGTCATCTGGAAATAACAAGTTCGTCATCCAGGAAGTCATACCGGCCCCCACCATGGTCATGTCGCTAGATTCCGAGGAGCGTTGGTATACGGACATCCTAAAGTACCTACAAGACGGTTTGCTACCCAATAATTCCGAGGAAGCATGACGGATCCAGAGACAGGAACCCCATACTACTTGGTTGACGGAAATCTTTACAGGAGGGGGTTGGCACAGCCATTGATGAAGTGTATCATGGGTGAGCTCCTTGAATATGTCATGGCAGAAGTCCACGAAGGTGTATGTGGCCACCATCCTGGAGGACATTCGTTAGCTCGGAAAATACTACGAGCAGGATATTATTGGCCGACTATGGAAGCTGATTGCGTTAACTATGTGAAGAAATGTTCATCCTGTCAAAGACACGCCAACATACATCGAGCTCCAGCCGAGGCCTTATGGTCCATCTCGACTCCATGTCTGTTCTCATGGTGGGGGGTTGACATTCTAGGACCGTTTCCCCCAGCCCCGGGACAACTTAAATACCTCGCAGTCGCCGTAGACTACTTTACCAAGTGGATCGAGGCTTAGCCATTGGCAAAGATCACAACAAAGAACCTCTCAAAGTTCATTTACCAGTTTGTAATCTGCGGATTTGGTATTCCACACACCGTGGTGACAGATAACAGGACTCAGTTCACGGACAAAGGATTCCGCGAACTTATGTCGGATTTCCATATCAATCATATATTCTCATCAGTGGAGCACCCCAAACAAACGGTCAGACGGAAGTCACCAACAAAGTAATACTTAAGGGCTTGAAGAAGCGCCTTGACACAGCGAAGGGACTCTGGGTAGAACAGCTTCCTAACGTTCTTTGGGCTTACCACACTACGCCACGTTCGACCACGGGGGAAACTCCTTTTCGCCTGGCATATGGCGTCGATGCGGTTATACCGGTAGAAGTCGGAGAACAGAGCTTCAGGCTTCATGCCTACGATCCAGGATTCAACGACGGCATGATGCGAGAAGAGCTGGACTTAAGTGAGGAGATCCGTGAAAGAGCCTCGATTCGCGAAGCCGCCATCAAGTTGCAGTCTGCACGACAACATAACAAAACCGTGGTACCGCGAATGTTTGACGTAGGTGATCTTGTTCTAAGGAGAGCCGGCGTCGGCAATAAAAATGCGGCTCAGGGGAAATTGGCAGAAAATTGGGAAGGCCCCTATCGGGTAATCGCCAGGACCGGTACCGGAGCCTACCGGCTTGAAACACTACCCGGGAAAGCCATACCTCGGACATGGAATGCAGATAAACTCCGCAGGTATTTTAGCTAATTCATTTGTAAGACCTTTCTCGGATGTAATTGCTTTTGAGATTATCATTCCGGTTAATAAAATCGATTGCGTTAATTCGCTATGTTTCTGCCGACAATGAGCATTTCGGGCGTAGTCCCTCGACCATCTCGGGCTTGTCCCTTGAGCATTTTGGGTGTAGTCCCTCGACCATCTCGGGCTTGTCCCTTGAGCATTTCGGGCGTAGTCCCTCGACCATCTCGGGTTTGTCCCTCGAGCATTTCGGGCGTAGTCCCACAACCATCTCGGGCTTGTCCTTTGAGCATTTCAGGCGTAGTCCCTCGACCATCTCGGGTTTGTCCCTTGAGCATCCCGGGCGTAGTCCCTCGACCATCTCGGGCTTGTCCCTTGAGTATCTCGGGTGCAGTCCCTCGACCACCTGTGCCCTATACCGAAGTTGGAAGATTGCACTATATAAGTACACAGAAGCCCCGACAGGGCACAACGACCACGATAAGGCTTAGCGAAATGGAGAACAACAATTGTATAAAATAGGGAAACATGTTCAAATTGATGTCATCAAAACAGCCAGAAAAATAGCAATTGTCAGAAATAAAGATGGAAATTTGAAAGGGTTACAACTTAAACCAGCATCCCGGCCCTTCATTCATTTCCACTCTGAGAAGGAACGCCGCCATCGTTGGTGTCGTTATCATCAACAACAAATTCTGTTGCTTCCTTCACCTTATTAGCCCCATCGTCCGCTTTGACCTCCGCTCCATCCTCCTCGCCGTCATCATGTAGCTCGGGAGAGGAAGGTTCCTCGTCCCCGGGTACAACCTCCACTTTGCCAGTCGGCAACACATCGAACCATTTCCCATCTTCCACTGTGCAAAGTGTTGACATACCTCGGGTATTCAACTCCACCCCGGGGTTCAGGAACTTCATTTGTTTGATGACGGCGTAAAAATAGAGCGCCGAGGCATCGATCCACAGCTTTTCTGCGTTCTCCTTCTCGGTTCTCTCCTCCTCGACTGCAGCTCTAGTTCCTTCACCCTCTCCTGCAGGGACTTCATCTCAGTCTCGAAGGCCTTGGCTTGTTCAACTGCAACCTTGCCATCATCCACGACCTTCTTCTTTTCGAGGCTGAGAGTCTCAACTTGTTTAGTGAGGTCAGAAACAGTTTGACCCAACTCATCCTTCTCCTTAGTCAACAACTTCACATCGGCCAAGGCCTTCTGCATTATAAGCTCATCGGACTCCAGTTTGGCCGTCACCTTTTCGAATTCCTTCTTCAGGGGGGAGAATGATGCTAAATCCCTAGCATCCCTGACAAAGTACTGAGCCACCATGGCAGATCTTATTCCCCATTCAGAAACCGCGTTAAGAAGTTTCGTCATCTCCTCGGCCGACTTGTCTTTGAAAAGCATTTGACCTTGCGCCGCCAGGTGACGACGAACTTCCTCAACAGTCATGTCGAAGGGCGAAAGGTCGGCCCCGAAAGATTTAGTATGTCTGCCTTTGTCATGAGCTGAGAGAGTCGAGGAAGAACCTTTGGAAATCACTTGATCAGGCTGCTTAGCCGGGGCCTGAGTGACCGGGATTTGCAGCGCCGAGGTACCCATCGCCCTTTTACGTTTGGGTTTATGCGTCTCCGTGATCTGGGCTTCCTGCTCCAAGCCCTCTTGAATTTCCTTCCTCTTCGCCGCAACTGCATTCTTCTTGGCCAATTTCTCCGCCAACTTGGCCTGCTGTTTCGCCGACATGTTTACTGCAAAATGAAGATAAACTGGGATTAGATCAAAATTCAATAAACAGAATAGGAAAGATGTAATCCGACGTTACCCAAAGAAGCACGGGTAATATCACCACCCTTAGCTATCACAAATTGACAATCTAATGTTCCAAAGTCCTTGACAAAGGATTGAATGGCGTCGGCAATATCTTGCTCCGCCTTCGACAACTCATCATAATCCACTGTATAATCTTTGGAAGCTCCAGAGAAGTGATTTTGATTCCAGTTGGGTTGGATAATTCCTCTACCATCTTTCCCGAGCACATTATCGCGGCCCTTCCCGACCGGCTTTACAAAGACAAATTTGTCCTTAAAATATTTATATGATTCTTGGAAGATTTCGAAAATCTTCCCACCAGCTCCAGCCCGTAGTGCGAGCCAAGAAAATCTATCTTTCCCTTCCTTGACAACTAGAGGACGGAAAAAGTAAAAGAACACATCCACGTGCAATTCGAGCTCCAGGCCGTGGCACAGTAAAATAAAGCTCCTCATAAAGGCCCACCCATTCGGGTGGAGCTGCGATGATGCAACCTCCAGGTGCTGAAACACCTCCAGCTCGAACCACGAAAAGGGAAGCCAGAACCCGAGGTCACTGAACACTGTCCTATACATCGGGATGAACAACTCTTCCCGGAGATTTCCCTGGGAGCAAATTCTTCCATCCTCTCCAGGACACGCCAACTCCCATTCTGCCTTGTTGCTCGGTTGCACCCATTCCACGCTGCAGAACCCCAGTTCCAGAGCCGCTTCGGAACTATACATGCTTGACGTCCCGAGGGCCTCAGTATCGACCCAGGTCATGGTTGCCAGCCCCGAGGGGACTGGGTAATTGGTGGTTGGTGAGGTGTGAACTTTACGCCTTCCCATCTCGAACCTGTTCAAAAGTCCATGGGGCATATTAAAAGATGATGAGTCTGTATGGGGACGCCCTCGGCTTATCCTGGAAAACTCCGCGGACACCACCTCGGGAGCACTCCATTTTTTGGAGAATGCGAGCAGTTTCCAACAATGACTCACGTTGTGCAACCCCACTACCAGCCACCCCGGTGGAGCGCCTACGTACCAAAACGAGGTCCAGGATACTGGGATCCTCGTCTTCCTTTGTAACGATGATCCTGTTTCGTCTACATTCAACAACCAAAGTTCTGGTCCTTGCCCTCGTGATCATGGAATCCCAACAAATGGAAACAAATTCAGAAGAGTAGAAGGAAATGGGGGGCAAAACCGTACCTCTTAAAAGCCTTGTTGAAAGCTCCTTGAACTCTTCGTAGAAATCTGCTACTCCAAAGTTCATACACTGAAGCACAAGAGCAGGGAACGACACTGGCGAAGTTGATAGCAAACAAGGAAAATTGAGGGCAAAAAGGGGATGATGATGAGGTTTTAGAAACTCATAGAAGGATGAAGAAGCTCTCAGAAGTTCAGGGACAAACTAACGAAAGTAGAACCGCCAATCACCTTCCAAATTTATATATTCAAATTCAACAACTTTGACTTGTCCAAAGTGAGAGGCCCACAGGCCCAAAACCACACGATAAAGACACGTGTCAGAAACGGTTGTCAATCAATAGTCACATCAGTTATGTTGGAATGCAAAGAGTCACTACGTCGGATGTTGGGATACAAAGAGTCGTTACCTCGGAGATAATCTCGAACAATATCGGATAATTTGTGTCCCCGGCTTAAACGTGAAGCTGCAACCTCAGTCTTTAATTCATCAAAAGTCGGATACTTTCTGATAAAGATATCCGACTTGTGGGGCAACTGTTCTGGAGTATTCCCATACTCCCTTTCCGACATCGTCCGACGCCTATAAATGAATATCCGACATCATATTACAACACCCGAGGTCATATGACTTGCCTAATGCCTGTGGGAATTGACCGATGTTAATGAGTGTACGATACTAGCATAATTACTTCCAACGCATATGTCGACATGATTAATCACGCATCCGACGTACATTATGACACGTGCATACACCCACTAATAAGCACGTGTCACCGGAGATCATGGAATCTGTTATAACAGTTAACGGACTTTCCCGCCTAATTTCCTCTATATATGCCTCGAATCAAAGCCATTTTGAGGTATGCATTCATTCTAAGTACTGTTACTTTACTCATACACTCACTGACTTGAGCGTCGGAGTCCTTGCAGGTACTCCACCCTTTTTCGGCCCCAGCTTCGCCATTCACCGTCGCCGGATCACCATTGAAGATCAAGCTCGAAGTCATGGAAAGATCAGATATTATTACAAGGAAATACAAAATAATAGAAAAAGACATCTTGCTTAGAGTTTAAAAAAAAATTAAAGCCAAACATAACCATAACAATATAATAATAATAATAATAATAATAATAATAATAAAACCCATGGGAAGTGAGAAGCTGTTGAAACACCTACCCCAAAGCACCTACCCCAAAGCACATCTCAGATCAGGGATTTATATTGAAAAAACTGAAAACTCCAAGTTTCCAACCAAAGAAAGCATAAAAAGTCATAGTAAACATCCTAGATAAAGCCAATTTTTTTCCCAAAACACCAAAATTACTCTTACAATTGTAGCTAATGTTATGCAATATATAGATAAATATGTGCAGCCGTTTCCTTACAATAACACCACACATATGTCAAATGACAAAACTTCATTGGGTCTGTTAAAATGTAACAAGCCATGATTAAGTCAGATGATAAAGCAAATAATTAAGTCAATTCATCATGACCCTGTGCTACTTTGAAATTTCTTTTCAAATATTTATATGTAAAAAATTAATTTTTATTTGAGAGGATAAAAGAGAAAATACAAAGCTTGGAAGGATCAAAAGTTTTACGGTAAGATATATATATTTTTGAAAAAACTTATACAAAACTATGAAATTTAGAACTCAATGTTTGCCTGTAAATATGCATTGAACTTTCACATAACTGGGACTTTATTAATAGGCATCTCTAACATTTTTTATAACAAATGTTTATAAAGTAACTGCAATAATAAAGTTGACCCAACTTATAATTTTATTAATATGATAACATTTAATTAATATATATGTTTGTGATTGGAATCTCAGCTATTAATTTTCAACTTAAATTATAATGTAATATTAAGCAATTATTTATCATACCTATGGTAAAAGCCGTCAAAGTGAGCCAATCCGGGTGAGTGAGTCAAAAAGTGAGCCAAGCTAGGTTGACTCACTTTTTCTGGCGAGGTGAAAAAATACCAACCCGACTCGACCCATCGCGGGATGGTGGGTTAAGTGAGTTGGCTCACCTAATTTAAAAAATTATAAAAATAATAAAAAATGAGTTAAAAATATATAAAAAATGAGCCAACTCACCCAAACCCGGCTCGAACCCACTTTGGCCCGCCAGTTAAGTGGATTGACTCACTTTGACCTGCAAAAATGTGAGCTTAACTTTTACCAACCAACCCACCAGTGAGCTGGGGTTGGACCAAATTGACTCATCAAGCTCAACCCATATTCACAACTCTATCTATGGATTAATTAATAAATACAATTTCAATACATAATATAAACATTAAAAATTTTAAGTTTTTGCTCTTAATTTTTTTGATCCACAAGACAAAAGTGTGTGTATATACATGTGTGTGTAGTATGTGTGTATACACCAAATAGTAATACTTTAAATATACCTTTTTGAAAAAAAAAATCATCTATGCATTACATGACCTACTATATACTACTCTCGATCCTATTTATAAGAAACATAAGACTAAATGATCAAGACTAAGGAAATATCTTGAAATCAACTAAAAACATACATAAAATGTCAATTTTAAACTTTATTCCTTAAATACCTCTAACATTAAATAATTAAAAGTGTGGTAAATTTACTCTTAATTAAAATCATGATTAGAGTAATAACTCATGCTTTAATGCATGGTCACTAAAAATAACCTAATAAATCAACTATAATGGGAACGAGTGAGTACAATTGATAATAATAAATTAAAGATATAAAACAACTTCATAAAAACACTTTTAACATAACTTGCTGACTTGCATTGAACTTATTTCTCTTCGTCCAATTTGTTTTAGGGATATTAATACATTAACTCAATGGTTAACGATCCACAGAATTGTTTTCCTCCAGATGTTGTCGCCCCGTCCCAATAAATTACACAAAACATATATGGGCAACTTCTCTATTTTTAGTATGGTTCTTGACGTTAATAGAGTTACTTGGTGACCATAACATTAAAAACTTAAAACATATATGGGTAACTTCTCTATTTTTAGTATTGTTCTTGATGTTAACAGAGTTACTTGGTGACCATAACATTAAAAACTCAATTGTATTTGGTTTACACACCAGCTACACACTAGTTTCTTTCTATTTGTATAAGTATTTACACCATTGAATGTTTATCAAACCTTACTTTACCTCATTTATAATTACTTCCTCCGGTCCTATTTATAAGAACCTTTATAAGGTGGGTCTTGGTCCTTTTTATAAGAACTTTTTTAGATTGTCCCATGCATTAATTATTATTTGACAAAAATACCCCATTAGTGGAGGTAAGCGTGTAATTAATTAGTAGAGAATGTATGACACAATTGAGTAATTAAATAGAAAGAGAAAGATAATGAGTCTCAATAAATTCAAGGGTAATTTAGGAAATATGATACATATTCATGACAAATTTATTGTAATCAACTAAATTAACCAACTTCCTTAATCCGTGTGAAGTGGTTAAAATGTTCTTATAAATAGGATCGGAGGGAGTATAACCTATGGGGTTGTCCCTCCTTGTAAAAACTCAAGATTACTAAAAAGGTATTACTTTATATTCTAGGCTTCTAGCTATATATATATATATATATATCACAATATTCTTAATTTTTTTATGTCCCGCTGATGAGTGTTCTGAGGGCGGAATCTAAAAATTTTATTGGAAATCAAAGTATTGATTGTGTGTAAAATATAAAATACTTCACATTCTAATAAAAACTTTTTATTTTTAGTTTCTTAACAAATGACCTCAAGACACTTATTAATTAGTGTTTTCCTTTGATGTTTTTTAGTCTAACGCATTGTTTTTTATAATAGAAATCTAACCCACCAATAGATGAATTAGAAATCAGTCAAGTGTCTAATCCATCTTATAAAAAAAAATAATTTGAATTCAAATTTGATAAAGAATAATTCTAATTGATATAAAATGTGTGGTATTGAATTGATTTGAAAAAAAAAGTCATATTTTATCCTTTAGTATTTTTTATTTTTAATTTAATTGAAAATATTTCGGTGAAAACTATGGTAAAGTACTAAGTAATGTGGTACACTGTGGGGTAGTAAAATTGACTAGAAATAGCAGGTAATGGCAAAGTATGTAATAGAATT
Source organism: Sesbania bispinosa (assembly GCA_026901365.1). Lineage (NCBI taxonomy): Eukaryota > Viridiplantae > Streptophyta > Magnoliopsida > Fabales > Fabaceae > Sesbania > Sesbania bispinosa. The sequence goes on from QLOH01000310.1 coordinate 684,238, forward strand.
TTAGTGCTTAATTTAAAACATTTGACATCCAAGGTTGTAATATTTTTTAAAATTTGCCAAAATGGACTCTTTGTAAAGGCTCCCAACATTTGGACTTCCCTATTCATGACAACCATTCTTGATTTTAGATTTGAGCACCGTATATACCTAAACCTTATTTGTGGCTGTAATCACCTTGCATACCCAAAAAAATAGTGTTTGTGACACTACTCTTTTTCAAAGAATAATAATGCCAGCATGGCTATCACTAAGAACGCCCCCCCCCCCCCCCCCCCCCCACACACACACACAAATAAAAAGATACAATTCTTGTGGTCATGTGTGATAAAAGTTCAAAAGAAAGAGTAGCAACAAAGAAAAATAGACTCCAACAAAGGTCTAACGACCCTAATTGCGATAATAATAAGAACAGGAAAATACAATAATAACAAGGGAAAATAAAAGAGGATGATATCTATCCCATGACTCATAGCTTTTAGATTCAATGAAAACCTTCATTTTGTCTTTCCAGTAATGATAGTTTTCACCATTGAAGACAAGAGGACAAGAGTCCGATGTTCTTAGAAAGATGAAGTTCTTGTTTGGATTGGATTCCATATATGCTTGCAAGGATCTTTTCCTCTGCACTTGTAGAAGGGCTCAATCCAAAAGCTAAGCTATGATACCAATTGTTAAATCATGTGGATAGGGAAAACGCAAGAATGAGATTGAATTGTGTTTGTTTTATGCAAAGATGATTTTTCAAACAAGGAGCTTAAATCAATCAGATAGGTTCGTCAAAAGGTTTCCAATAGACTGTTTGTGTCTGTTAGACGATCCTATTAAAATGGTTTAAGAAAACAACACAATTTTTCCAAGTTAGTTCGAACATATTATAAGAAATACCTTAAGAGATAAATAGAGATTGAGAAGAACACACAACATATTTATATTGGTCCACCAAGAATTACACTAATCTTTCACAAAGATTACAACTTGTATCTAATTTTTCCTTCTCAGGCTATTACAACCTAATATATATTGATCTTGTTTCCTTAGGCTAACACTCACAATAAATGAGATGAATAAAGTTTTGGGTAAGTGTTTGATTCTCACAAATTCACTAAGTGAGGATAATGATTGGATCATTATAATACATAGAGCAACACTCAAAATCTCCAAAAAGTGTATAAATTGTATTTACAATAAACGAAACTTAGAGAATTTATGAGGTCGATGAAAAATATTGAATGCTTAAGACACTGAATAATCTCTTCACTTGCCAAAGGTCTCTTAACTAAAGTAAATGATCTTCAATTTTATAGGCAATACAGCCAATACTGACTTAAGTTCTATAAAACATTCTTGCTTTTCTTTCGAATGTTCTAAACACATTAAATGCATTAACATGTTAAGTTATGCAAAAACCTCTATTTTTTAGTCATTGTTCAATCATTGTCTCTTTTTCTAAAAAGTTGTATTTGCATTATGCTTTTCATTCGGAGTGGTTGACTCGTACTTCTTTATGTCATACTTTGTACTCTTTGAGAAACGTTTATTCCTTTGAGAGAGGAAGTATTAGAAACATTTTCACTAAAGTGGAAATAAATCGTCCTTGAAGAATATTTTTCTTTGAAGTCCTTAAGTCTTAGAGTTTTTGTCCAATGAGGCTTGGCCAACCATGTGCTTCAAACACTGAACATGACTTCAAACTCTATCCTTCTTGAACGGTCAAGAGATTTTTAAGAGACTAAATCTTAAGAGATTGTCCTTTCTTCAATACTTTCATACTTAAACAAAATCATTACATATTAACAATCATCTAATCATTCATATCTTCAAGGGACCGAGTCATCATATGACTTGAGACTCAACACTTTAAGTGAGATCTCAAGTTATTGAATTTTAGATCATTATTAAAAAAAAGTAGTCTTACTGCCAAATGGTTCCCTTTTGAGTATCCTTCTCTTCCTCCCAATCTTCTTGCCACTCCATTGCAACAAAATATGAAAACAAAATTCAGGTTATTCTTTACTTGTTCTCTAATCAAGCCTCAAAATCGCCACAATCATTTTTCTCACTTTTCTTTCCCTCACATCAAAAACACCAAAAAAAAAAAAAATCTGAAAAAGTAGTTGGCTTAGGACATCCTATATATTGTGGTGTTGATCAATACCTAGTGTCCTAGAATTTTGATTTCTTAGAGAAGCATTAGGTGCATTTTTCTTATTCTTCCAACTACCCTTACTAGAATGGGGCTTTACCATGAGAGTGATAAGGGCTAAGTCACTATTTTCTTTCTTAAGTTTCTCTTCCTCAATCACACATTTGGTAATAAGTTCAACAATGGTCCATTTCTGGCCAAAGATATTGTAGGTGGCATTGATTTGTGTAAACACAATAGATAGGTATTTTAAGGTGTGTGACACAAGGAAATTATCATTTAGGGGAGAAATGCAATGAATGTACCGATTAAGAAATGTAATAAATATGTTAATTTACATTAAATTTATTATTTATTTTCTTAATATATTCTTTATGTTATCATCTAATCATATTGTCAATTATAATATAATTATTTGTTAAGCTCTCTAATTAGTATTATAATTTAAAATGAGATGATAAAATTTAGCTCAACTGTTATAATACATACCCCTATCACACCTCGAACTGCCCAATTTTTTTTTTTTTTGGGGGGAGGGGGGGTCCGAATGAGGCAAAAAGAGCAAGATCTGATTTATGTTGCACAGGTAAGTTGCCTTGACTTAGCGCCAAACGGCTACTTAGATTTGTTTAAAAAATGATTGAAGAAAATTACGACGTGGTATATTTACACAAATATGCGAGAAGCCCAAACATATAGACGCAAAGACTATACAATCAATGATTGTTTCTTCCCCTTTGACCAAAAAAAATGATTGTTTCTTCCCCTTCGAAAATATTGGTCTTCCACAACCACAAGACTTTTGGCCAAAATGACACGGACACTCAGACCAAGCTAATACAGAAATCGCACTACTCTCTCTCTCTGCAATTCTTCTCAATTCCATTCTAGTAAATCCAAAAAACAAACTAATTCTGCTTCAGACTTTCCACTCACGTCTTGAACAAAGTTAGCCAATGAAACAACGATAGTGTTTGGGTCTTATTCTTCTCTACTGCACCACCTTTAGCTACGCAAAGAACCAAACCTTGATGAAGACTGCCAATGCTATTTGCAATAAAAATGCGGCAATAATCGCCACTGAAAGATCATTGCCATCAATGTAAGACCTGAGGTTTAAGGCAACAAAGCTAGCGGATGCAACACCAGTAACGAGTATTATAAGCCACCGAAGAATCTCAACTGGAATTATCAACAAAAACTGAAAGCATCACAAGTAAAATGAATTAGATAAGCAACGTGAAAGACTACACAAGAGTTAGGTATAATTAGCTAGCTAATGATGTAATTTTTCATGATAATAAAATATCAGTTTGAACTTCAAAAATAAATCATATTATTATATGACAGCAAAGAAGTAATGGTTATCAAATTTGGGCTCGAATATTATTATTATTAACAGAAATAAGAAAATAAATTCATTGGACCTTGATCCATCCTTTGTAAATGGTACTCGCGTGATTAGGGATGTGAGTTCTATCCGGAAGGTCCTTTGACCTGTGATGGAGGAGTGCCTCACTTTGTTGAGGCACTGCCCCTGCCAATTTTTCCTTCAGGCTCACATCCCCCACGCTGGACATGTATACTAGAGAATAAAAATAGATTTGTGCAATGTTGTTTGTCTAAATAATTATACAATTTGCAAATTGGAGAAAGCAAAAACTTACAGAGGAGACGATGAAAATGGTGAGGGAATACCCCCACATGCACCAAAACCTTATAAGGCTAGCATTTGAACCCATATACTGAAGGAAGAAGTAGTATGCCAATGGGACCACTATAGCATAGCCATAGATAGAGCATGCGGCCATATTCATATAACTGACATCAAAGCTCCAAGAGGTACTATTATCTGCATGTTTTTGCATGAGGAACGTAGCAAGATTTCCCAGGGAGGCAAGTACAAAAACCAATGTTGTTGAGATCCATATAAGCCCATATCTATAATAACAAAAAAGAATTGCATTCAGAGTATTAGATACTCATTAACATGCACAATTTATGCTTTATGGGGAAGGGTGCCAAAAATCTGGCATAAGTTCAGCAAATGTCTCCCATGACTAAACACAAATATCTACAGAAATGATGAGACAAGGGGCTGGAAGCATAATGGTGTGGCATTTTCCTTAAAATTGCTATGGAAACTAACAGTTCAATTAAATTAAATTAATTTTTTCATCAAGTACCATATTTCAATATGTAATCCAAATGAGTATCTCAATTTTATTAATTGAAAGTATAAAACTACAAGAGTAAAAAACCAGAACGCACAAATCTGGGTTAGCATCTATCTTGCTGAAAAAGTCTCCACCAACTGGATTCAAGGAACTTATCAATCTGGTTACAACATCATCTGTATCTACATTGAAATACTGTGAGTAAGATGAGACACTAAAGACTCCCCTCCAGTTGTTTGTTGGCTGTTGTTCAAAAGCTTCTACATAGATGAAAAGACCAGAGATTAATAAATGACATTATCATATCAGCAAATGACAATGAAAGCACAAATGGCAGTCTTCCTCAAATCTGATCATAGAATCAATCATGGGTGTGATTTTGTGAATCTTGGCAAAAAATGAACCTAAAATCAAGATCATTCAAAATTCAGAAAACTCATTTGATTAACTGCTGGAACCATGACACTTAGGATATGCAATTATTACTTGAATAGAGCCACAATTAGAAATATTGTTGTAAATGTTAAGTTGTTTTAACGAGAAGCAATTGATGATTCTGATATAATAAGAAAAAAAATGATAATCATGTTAAATTGAAAAGATATGAAAATATAAACATAAACAAAAACTCAAATAAATATGCAATGTTTAATTAGTCAATAATAATTCCTTTTAACTAGAAGAGGCACCTACGATGCAAGTGCAAAGAGAAAATTAAATTTTATTTCATTAAGAGACAGCATGGAAGTTTCTCTCTTTAAGTAGCATGAGGTAAAAGCGGTCACAGTATAACTTAACTCAGTTGAATATTTAGTAGATAATGGAAATAAAATAACTATCTAATTGAACATTCTAAGACAACCATACTCAAGCAGTTAAAATTGGCTTCAAAGCCTGGAAAGAACAAAGGAATAAAAGGAAGAGATCCTCTGCAACCATACTTGGAAGTGTGAAAAAACTAACAAACATATGCGAAATTAAAAGAGAAACATATTAAAGAAATTACAGAAATATACTAATTCTCTCCCCCAATCAATAGCTGAGTAAAGGCCTGGTATTATAATTGGTATTTTTATTTGGAAAAAGCTAACGAGTGCCCCGGGGCACTGGTTAAGAAATCAAAATAGAAAGTTTTTATTGGAGTGTGTAACATTTAATGTTACAGATGCAATTAATGTCGTGATTTCCAATAAAAACCTTCTATATATGCATTCTTAACCAGTGCCCCGGGGACACTTGTTAGGGGGATTGTATTTATTTTACAATTTTGGTATAGTTAAGGATGAAAGGAAAATGGGAACTAATTTAGATGATATAATGCACAAATTTGTAGACAATATCATGTTAAGAGAAAAAGAATCTGCTTGAAAGCTCTAATTAAATTGGTCATTTCCAAGAAAGCTAAAACTAAACAAAGTAAAGTTTTCTCTGCACCATTCATCAACTCACTATAAGGCATATACTAGTTAGAGGCTGCCATCAGGAAACAGCCATATAGACTACAATATATTGCCAAATCATAAAAAAAAAAAAAAAAAAAAAACTCACAAAAAACTAGTATAACATACCAGTAGGACTGCTAAGTGTTTGATATCCCCGTCCTCTATCTCCTCCATTGGTAGGAGGGAATATTTGCATATTTGCACCAGGGACTACATCTATATTCACAAGTAACATGTTTTAGGTGAACTGAATCTTGCAAAGTAGGAAAGAATAGACATATCATTATAAGAAAACAAAACTTCAATGCTATAACTCCATACCCACATGTTTTGTAGTGTTATTATCTTCTTCAGTTATGACAGCCTGAGCACCAAACAGAAAATGCACAAAACCAAACACATTGAAATAAATTAGAACATGTTTAAAAAAACTCGTTGTTAACAAAAACAAAACAAAACAATAGTAATTCAGATTAGACAAGTTCATGCACGAAATTACTTTAACCGAGCATTAGAATTACGAGACCAATTTAGTGTCATGAATCAGCGAGATCGATATAGCGTTAGAAACTTAAAATCATAATCATATTTTAACAGAAGTAATAACGATGAAAGAGCAAGTTGCAAGTTCTCCTACTTAATTTAGAAATGAATTTGCTGCTTAACTTTGCTATTATATCATTATATATTCACTAATTTTGTCTTCTCTTTCCACAATTTTCAATCCACTGGCTAAATTCCACAAAAATGAACTTAATTCCTTGTTAAAAGTACGAGATCAATTTTGTGCACACACGATCGAGCATGCGAGGAATGAATTGAAGTAATAAACGATTAAAATGAAAGAAGCTCACAGGAACTGAACCGAGCAAGTGGCTAGTAGGGAGGCCGGTGTAAGAAGATTCCTCCATCGAAGACAATACAATGCAGAGAAGAGAAAACGCCGCACGCAGCACGAAAATCTCGTTAGTTCAAAGAAGCATTGGAAGCTTCTTTCCGAGTTGGAATCGGAATCGAGCCCTAGATAGCAGAAGAAACCGCTGCTTTTTCGTAGTTTGGAAGGAACGTGCAGGAAGGACTGCAAACAAAATAGTATAGTCTCTGATTTACAGGATTGGACCCCACCTTCAAATTCAATTCGCCGGGCCACATACGCACGAACCTTTTTAGCTTTTTTTTTTAATTAAATTTTTAAAAAGTTAATTATTATTCTTTTTTGCGTTCCCTACACGGGCCGTGCTTTCCAACGAGGCTCACGTGATGTTGGGCCCAATCTATGGGCTCCGGATCTTTCGGCTCAGCTTTTCAACGGATGTGCACGTGCATAGCATGTGGGTTGAGATATTCAATTAGATATAGCTTGGGCTCAGCCGGGACAAACTTGCGAGCCCATGTATTTGACAAAATTTAAAACACAAAAATTAAGATTACATGTCTGAGCCCGGGTTCGAACCGGGGACCTCTAGTGTGTGAGACTAGCGTGATAACCAACTACACCACCCAGACAACATGTTGGAATTATTATCATCTTAAATTATGATACTAATTTTCTCTAAATAATTATTTAATTCTAGGTGAAATGAAATGAAAGTTAAATTTGTTGGATCCTGATAATACTATTTCTTTTACACATTTTTAATTATTATGATTTTTTTTTTAAATTATTGGCACATATTTTAAAAGATAATCAATTTACATGACAAATATATTAACTTTCAAAAAATAGATTAACTATAAAAGCATACATTAACTAAAAGACAAGAAAATGTGTTGCTAGCGTAGTCTAGTCAACTAAAGATATTCTGTGATGCAATTCTATAGTTTGGACATATTGGGGTTTGACCTGTTGTTCATCTTCAACCTTGGAAAGTAACTCAAATTTTGATTACATTGTACAATGTTCCCGTTCAGGACAAGCATCTATGTATTCCTATTATCATTATGCTTCTCAATTGCGGTAGCACAATACAATTCCTCCCCTAATCCTTACCTCTCACCCGCCACCGTCCTCCTCCGTAATTATCAGAAAATGGTTGAGAGTTTCAAAGTGTTCATGTACGAACCAAACAACAAAACCAAACTCAAGTTTGAAAAACCAGAGGAGTCCCTGTTCTACTCTTCATTACAGAACAGCTCCTTCATCACCCAAAATGCCAAGGAAGCACACATGTTCTTCCTCCCATTCTCCAACGACATCTCCACGCGCTCCCTCGCGCGTCTCATCGCACGCATCCGCAACGATCTCCCTTACTGGAATCGCACCCTTGGCGCCGACCACTTCTTCCTCTCCTGCGCCGGAATCTCCCACGAATCGGACCGGAACCTCGTCGAGCTGAAGAAGAACGCCGTTCAAATCTTATGCTTCCCCACACAACATCACAGGTAGTGTTTAGCCGTGTTTGAATCATGCGAATTTATGATTTCATGTATAACATCACTTATCTTAAATATTAATTTTTAAAATAAATTTTATTCAATTTTAAATAAACTAACATTCTATTTTGTTTTGTTTCATATTTTCTTTTTTATAATTTTATAGTATCATGTTTAGGGCTAGCCGAGTACATGAAGCTCAAGTTTAACTCATTTATTTAAACGAGTCAAACTACTTGAGTTTGGCTTGTTAAAAAAAACAAAATTTAAACTTAGTTTGTTTAGCTCATTTATAACTTTATTATTTTTGCTCTTATGAAAATTTTCTTTAAATTATTTTTAAAGTTTATGAATTTAGTATTTAATAAATATTTTATTATTAAATGATAATATAATAATCAAAATATATTCTTAATATACAATATATATATAGTTAAAAAATTCTAAAATATATTTTTTAAAATTTAACCATTAATATAATAAATATTTCAATACTTATTTTTATATATATAGAGTAATTATTTTACTTTATTATTTATTGTAAAAATAAGCTTATAAATGTATGTTTTTTTTTCTAATTTTTATTAATCTTATTTTACTTTAATTATTTATATTAATTAATTGTATATAATAAGCGGACTATTTACGAGTTATTAATGTCAAACTTATAAGGCTTGAACTTAGCTTATTTAAATAATGGAGCCCAACTTTAAGCTTAGACTTGTTTGTTTAATTAAACAAACGAGCTTGATCAAGCATTTAACCAGCCGAAATTAAATAGTTCATGGATAGCTCAGTTCATTTCCTGCCTTGATCATGTTTTGGGTTATTTTATTATTTTTAATATTCGCAAACGCTACACAGGTTTGTTCCTCACAAGGACGTTACGCTGCCGCCACTCTCCAATTCCCACGCGCCGGTCAGTGCGGAGAGATTGGGTGGCAAGTTCTGCGTGGTGGAGTACGGAAACGACGTGTCGTGGGTGGGGGAAGCGCTGCGTTTAGGGTGCGTGCCGGTTGTGGTTACGGAGGGAGTAATAAACGACATGCCGTTTATGGATGTGCTGAGGTGGGGAGAGATGGCAGTGTTCGTGAGAAGCGAGGAAGGAGTGAAGCGCGTGTTAAGTGACACGTGGAAGGAGCGACAACACGAGTATATGAAAGGATTGGGTGTGGTGGCGAGTAGGCACTTACTGTGGAACTACCCTCCTCTGCCGTTTGATGCGTTTAACACTATCATGTATCAGTTGTGGCTCAGACGCCATACTATTAGATATGCAAGCAAAGCATTCAATAATTCTATACTATAGAATATAGATAGAAAATATAATTAATTAAAAGTTGAAGATGTATTAAAATAATAATAAAAAATATTAAAACTCATATTCTAGTTATTTCAATAGTTTTGAACTTTTGATTTGTTATGTCTACACAACAATCAATCAATTACTCTTCAATAAAAATGATGTAGTTACCATGCGGTAAAAATGAATCTACATTTTCTTTGAAGAAAATCACCATCCTGTCCTGAGGATGAACCAATGGAGTGGCAGCGAAGTATCAAATGTCAAAGGCTTGTTGTTGGGTCTGTTGGGACCTTCAGAACCAAAGTGTGCTACTAGCTCTGCAATGGACACTATTAATGCCAGAGAAAAGCCATCATCTGGAATAACATAGTGAATCCTAGCACTTCATGTTTTTCCAAATTATAGTGGAAGCCTATCTTGAAGGAAACTTCAAATTTTGCCCAACGAATCACTTCCTCACTAGTTTCAAAACGTCACCAACAAGGTGTAAAGAACCAGTCACAAGGACCTGATTTATCAGCCAGACAAAGTTTGCCATGTCAGATCTCTGTACTAGGAAGGGATGTATATAATACAATTTAGATTGACTAAGAGCAATCATCTTTTAACTCAAGATGTAAATATTTCAAGAGCAATTTCTAGATATCCCATATTCTCCACTCTGCATACCTACTTTGGGCTTTGAGAGTGAATTGATCAAGTTTATGTTTGGCTTGATGTTGAAAAGTAATTAAACTCAAGTTCAGATCTCTCACCACAATTATTTATAGTGTTGAAAATGTGAGTTTACCACTTTCCAAACTAAGGGATGTTTGGTTTGAGTCAAAATCACATTACAAACGTGGATCCAGTCCAACGCAACTCTCAATAGCGTTGGAGTGGGCCCACATTTGAAACGTGGTTTTGACGTTATCCAAACATGCTGTAAACCAAACATACTCCAAATCTTACAAGTGGAAAATGTTCATAATATACAATCAAGTCTTTTAGGTAAGACAACAATTAGTTTAAAAATGTGAGCTAGATGGTGACAAAACATACAATAATGCGTATCAAATACACACTAATTTAAATCGAATTTTATCATTAAATTTCGTATCTTGTGATATCAGATATTTGCAACTCTAGTGTAATTTATGTCACCTGAAAACGAACTGACTGATTTTGTTGCACTCTGTCCCTAAGCCATTTGATTGCCATTGGCAATGAGGGAAACACTGCGCTATGTTCACAATTACTGGCACTCATTTCCATATCGTCTTTTAGTTCTTCAGAAACTATGTCAGTACATTTACCTGCTAAGCCAAGTGATCATGAACAGATTAAATTCATGAAATATTCTAAAGCTCTAACTTATAAGAAACAACTGAGAGAAGAAAAAAAAACAAGCAAAAAGATTAGTAGAAAAGAGTATGTCATTAATCAATACCTTTGTTGCCTTGCATGAGATTTTCCCACACTCTTTGAAGAGTAAATTGCCATGAAAGATCAACTTTAGAATCAGCCAGTGTTGAAGTCTGGGGTCCAACTTTGTTATACACAGATAAACTTGGTACAAAGAGGGCCTTCTTGAAGTAGACACCTACAATTCCAATTTAATTGTTTCTTTATTCCATGGACAAATAATTTCTTCAGCAAAAAACAGAATGTCACTGGAAAAAATATTTTACATTTACTTCTTCTCCTAATAAACATAAATAATCACAGAATCAATAAAGGAGAAAGCTACTTATTTGCCAAATATTATTAATCTTTAGAAGTTTTTTATTATCTTTGGGCTAAGCCATAATTGGGAAATCATGTTCTAGCAAAATCCAGAGACTACTGACCATGATCAGCACATGTTTTCATCAGGCAAGGAAGAAGCAACTGTGGATCTCGTACGGTCAAACAATTGAACACCAGTATCTGCAAGTAATTCGATGACTTCAATGCAAAAAGTTTCATGAAAAAATTATGCATCAATTCTGTTTAAAAAAATTTAGTAGCAGTTTTGTTCTTATCTCAGGAACTTTTAATTATTAAAAAAACATTCAATGACACCTGATGGCATATGTGACAAGGTTTCTTTGAGAAAAGGAAACATGAATCAATATATGTCAAGAAGAAACATAAAAAATGGGTGTTTCATATCAGATATTGAAACACATTTGCATCTCATTTCTTCTGAGGATTCAACTTAGTTTAATGGTCTCTCACCTCCCAAATGTGGATGACAAATATCAGTAAGGAACAGGGTACAAACTTCCTAAACTTCACAATGAACGAAGATAGAAAAAGTGCAACTATAACTCCTTTTTAAAAAGAGTGAAGAGTTCAGATGCATCACAACCAATGGGTGATTTAGTTAGGATATGTTTGTGAGTTGAATTTTGGAGGGGAAGGAAGGGAAGGGAAAGGTTTATTAGAAGCTCTTCCCCCCTTTGTGTTTGTGAATTTGAGTATATTACAAAGTATTTCCCTCCTCTTCTTCCCCTCCCTTCTCTCTCTAACCCTTCCCTTTCCCTCCCCTCTAAACTCACAAACAAACCCTTAAGGTAATGATGGCTTTAAAGTGATATCTAAATAGAAGATTGTGGTAAGCTTACCAAGAAGAAAGCCAATTAACCTGTCTCAAGTTATATACTTCAGGAAGATAAGGTCTAGGAAGTTTTAATAAATTGGTAATCTGTACTACTATGTTCCTATTAAGAGTAATCTACATGCCTGAAGATAAGGTTGAACACATGACAGGCTCCCTAAATGGTGATTTTCTAAGGGCATCAGATATTACTAACATTAGTTATTCTTAGTTAAAATTATGAACATGGGACATGCTCAACAGAACAGACATAGCATAACTATTTTACAGTGGCATGTCCAACTTTGACTGCTAATTTATCAGGTTATATATGCTTAAAATTTATATAATATCTATTTAAATTGAGATTTTAAATATATACTCTACCGGAGTGGATTTTCTCTGGGCTCCTTTTTCCCCATGGTGCATCTTCACTACTTCATGTGAGAATTTAGAATTATCAGGTTGCTGATGAAACAAGGTCTGGTCCGGGTTGTATTCTTTGATGGCAAGAGAAAACCACCTTGCACATACTTCCATGCTTTCAGGACTATGAGCCCCATCTACAAAGAAAACAAGATCATTTGATCTTTCACTCTTGATGTGTTGGTCAGGAACAATTTGAGCCCTTCCTTGCAAACTTGCACATGTTAACCCTTTTATGAACTGCTCTGGCAAAGTGTCCTTCATGCAGATAGAAACACTTCAGCAGTAAGGCATAAAAAAGGGTGTAAAAAGAATTACTTTTAGAACTTACTGTTTGCTCCAAATAAGTGTCTCCAAGATGCCCAGTCCTTTTCAGCCACGTAGAGCACAATGCAATGGCAAGGCCAGCATTTAAGTATTGGTGCTCACCTTCAAGACCAAGTCTCAAACCATTTAGCAATTTGGCATCTAATGGGGGTACCACTTGAAGAGGTACCTGCAGTTAGCAAGATTAACTTAGCTGATTGAACGCAAGGACCAGAGTCAAACATATTCAATGAGATTGAGGGCAGCAAGAAAAACTATTTGGATTTCATAACCAAAGAAAGACCCTATTTAAAATATAATATAAAACCATTCATGTGTTTTCACCCAATAACTTAAGCTTTTGGAATAATTGGTACATGACATGGTATTAGAGGCTCTATGAAAAAGTGATCAAGAGTTCAATCATTGCTAACCCAACTATTCTAATAAAAAAGGGTTCAATTTTAGCTCAAGGCAAGTGAACCTGTGCATTGTTCACCCTTCAAGCTCAAAGGGCTCTTGCATGGGGAGGCATGTTAAAAATATAATATAAAACCATTCATATATTTTCACCCAATAGCTTTAGATTTTGGGATAATTGGTTCATGACAGACCCATAATGGGTCCAACCCTTCCTTGGACCCCACCATGGCAGGATCTTTATAGCACCAGTTTGCCCTGTTTTTACATCCTGGCTTTCAAAAGATCATTGACAAATGGAAAAGTGTACAAAGTATGAAGACACAACTTGATAGAATATTAGAATGCAATATCAATATGACAAGGCATGCTGAATCAGATTGAAGGCATTTTTCTTTTTCCAAGATAATCCAAAATTCTCAATAATGAAGTTTTAATGATAATATAATACCCTTTGTCACAATAAATAAATGTACTCATACAATATGTTAAATTACCATTGAACTCATCACATGGAATAATAAATTTGCACTTTTAATCCTAAACAAACATTGTCAAATTGTAACCTTTTACTTGATATTGACATTAAAATATTATAAGATTATGACTGGTGATGGGTCATTTTCACAAGAAACAAAACAACCTCATGAAGGAACATACATTTAATTGAGAAGCCTTCTCTTCAAGTACATGCATGGCTTCATCAGGTTGAGGCACTGTAAAAGCTGGAATTCGATCCTAGATACAAATGAACAAATACATAGAAGGCATTTATTAGGAAGAAACACCATATTGTTTATAGACATCAAAAAGGAAATTTTTCTTCATGAAAAAAAGAAGAAAATATTCCACTCCAAAAAATACCTTGAAGATACCAGCCTTCTCACCAGCAATTTCTCCAAGAGTATTCCCTGTTCATAAAATCTAGAATAAGTAAACCCAACTTGCTGAAAAAATTAGTTGCATTGCAACATTATGTTCAACCATATTCTGATGCTTAATGTATATCATATCAATTTTTAAAACATATTTTTATAACTATAGCCATGCATTAAATAGTGATTACCTACTATCCAAAAATAGAAAACTAACCAAGAATCTCCATGTGGTCATACCCAAGGGAAGTTATTCCACACACGATAGGTTTCTGAACCTGAAATATAAACATGTGTACATGAGATTGTTCCTAGACATTAAATGCTCATGCTGTCTTATAATGATAGACCAACAGATTTCTGCTGAAATAAAAACAATATATACCACATTTGTTGCATCATATTTGCCACCTAATCCAACCTCCATTATAGCAACATCTACCTACATAAAAATTGAAAAATAAAGTAACTTTTGTTTATTAATAACAGCATAGACACAAAATTAGTATATCTACCAAACAAGTTTGAATAGAAATTTAAAGCACAGGGATCAAACCTGCTCGGCTGCAAATATTTTGAAGGCAAGTAAAGCCAGAAAACGAAAATAGGTAGGCATTGGAACATTATCATCAGTTCTTTCCTGTGCACCATCAAAATGAGAAGCCAGTTATGTTAATACTATGAGCAAGCACATCAAGTTACAAACATTCTCTAAGAGAATGTAACACATCAATTCCAATCTAACTGATCACTATGTGCTTATTATGCACGACAATGTGCTGGTTCACAGAACGTACAGTGATTCTTCTAGACTCACCATATTGTCAATTAAAACCATATTTTTTTCTTCTTACCCTTTTTTATTTTTATTTTGTTCCAAATGACATTCAAATGGATAGAGCCTCAACAATAACCAACTCAAGCTCAACACTCACAATCTTTTGTTTCTGTTTTCAATTAAACAACACTAATGATCCCATTCTGCCATATGCTTTACCAGCTCACACTGAAGTTTTGTCAAGGGTACCACCAGGCCCAATTATTGCTCTTTCATCACAATTTTCTTCTGAAATCAATGCAAGAACTCAAGAGAACATTCAAACTTCAAAAAGGTTATATACTACAACATAATTAACACAAAATATTCTTTTTATTACTCTTAAGAGAAACTGGAAGACTAATGTACAGAACTGTAAAGCTAAAGTTGGAATAAGTAACCAGCAGTACAAACATAATAGAAAGGCAGTTCGGTTCTGGTTCAAAATAAAAATTTAGAAAATGTATGACCTTGTTTTCCACCTTCTGCCTATACAAACTCAAATGAAATATTTGTGCATGGGAGCATACCTTTAGTCTATCATAACACCACCAGAAATATGCTAAAAATTTCTCTTCACAGATTTCCATACTGCAGATGTGACAAGAATAATGCTAATGAATCAAAATATATAGTAATGTGCAACTAAAGGCACAATATAATGTATTTTTCTTGGTCTAAGAAATTTAATAAAAATAACAATAGTTCAAATACCAAAGAGTAATTCCATAATTTCCAGTATTAACAAATTTATCAGAACTCATCAGCTTAACTAGCATGCACCTTCTACAAAGCAAATGACAGACACATAATGGAGATCAAAGAATCCAAATTGCCCATTTAAAATAGCAAATGAGTTCAATATGAAAAATGACACAAGTTGATGACTGCATAGGAAAAGGCAATAAAATCAACATATGAATCTGAAGCACTCACCCATCTAAACGAAATCTTTCTCGGACATCAATGAGGTGAGGGGATGTAAAGAGTCCAGTGTGAAAACCACAGTTACGCAATATAGATTCTGTGAAGGTGCATGTAGATCCCTGCAGAGCCACAGTTCAAAAGAACAATTTCCATAATTACAATGAGCAATAGAATTACTAATTATGATATAAATAAGCATAGAAGTAGAAATCCATATCCTAACTTTTCTCTAACCATTAGAGGCCACAAATAGTCAGCCAAACATCAACCATATCAACAAACAAATTAAAATTCTCATGATGGCTTCAGTTCCAAGCAACCACCAAAGTACAGAGAAAGTACCTTCCCTTTGGTACCAGCCACATGTATAATCTTCATATTTGAAATCTGCTCATCCAAATCTAGCATCTATGGAATTCCATTTCATTGTTAACATCAATATCCCAACAAAGTGACCAAATATTCAAAATTTCAAACCCAACTCACAAACATTTTACCTTAAGGTACTCAAATAGCACGTCGAACTGATCCCCCATATTGCTACTATCAGCACGAGTGCGTCTAGTGATCAAAGATGACAACGCTTCCAATGCTTCTTCATAGGGAGTCAAAGATGAAGATTTCGGAGACCCATCGTCACCTTCTGCAAAAAGAAAAGACCCCACAACAGAAAAGAGAAGAAAAACATAATAAAAATCAAATTTTTAATTTGAATTGAAGAACCCCAGAAGCGAGAGAATAAATATCAGATTGAAAACGATTGAAATATGAAGTTTGACAGCATAGATAGAGATGAATAGGGAATACCTTGTTCAGCCATGGCGGTTGAGGTTTGAATTGTGAATCAGACAGAAAGTGTGGGTGAATTGTGAAGCAGATAACAGGGTGAAAAATGGAAGGTGGAGTTGAGATTGAAGGAGTGAAAAGGGATAGAAAGTGTTGTCTGTTTGTGATATGATATAAGTCTTACTTTAATTCCATTTGTTTGTTTTTTTTTGGCCAAGTATTGTTGGGGAAACTATAATAACAGAAGGATAACTTCAGGTACACCCTTTCTCTCTCTCTCCTTTGGTAGGGACGTAGGGGGCAATGCATGCGGATCCTTTCCGGCCCTCCAGCCTCTGTTAGTCAATTTTAACTACAGAATGACTAGGAATAAAATTCTATAGTTATTCTATAGTCACTTCATAGTTATTCCGTAACTAAATTTAATCCTAACACGGTGCATCACTAAACAAGAAAATAAAAATAAATTCATCTATTGTTTAAAAGAGTAAGAAAAAAATCTCTATATTTTTTAATAGATAAAAAAATAAAAAAATTGATATAACAATGTTTTTAATGATTATAACACCTCATATGTTATTTAATTTATTAAATGATGTACAACGGATCATTAGATGACAGTGTAAAACTGTTTTACACAGAGTGTATATTCTTTTAATCCTTTAATAAAATAAAAAACATCAATTTAATTTCACATTATATATGATAGACAAATAAATAAATAAAATTACAAATAGTAAAATTATCTTATTATTAAAATCAATGTTTGCTCTACATTTAAGAAAAAAAATTAATTCACGTATTTATTTTCATAATTTAAAAAGTTTTATCTTCACAATTTATACTTCTTTTATAATTTACAGTATATTATCTCTTGAGTTTAATAGGTATTTACTATCAGTGTAAAATAAATATTAGACTTTCATCTAATCATATATTATCTTATCATTTAATGAATATGACACCTCATATGTTATTAAAAATAATAAATAATATGGTAATATATTATTGGATGACATTATAAATTTTTTTAAAACGGATAATACATACCCATTAAATCCTTATCTTTTAATTATTTTATATTTTAATATTTTTATTAAATTTTAAAAATATCATGAAATGCATGTGATAAGAGTTAAGACCTCTAATCCTAAAACTTTTATCAAAACCTAAAGTTTCACTCCCTTTATTATAACATTTTCGCAATATTACATTTTGTGTTATATTATTTTTTGATACATGGAGCCGGAGGCAATTAACACATGAACACTACATATTTAATTTAACAATTGTAGCGTCCTGCCACATAAGTACAAGGCTCTTGTGGAGGGGTATATGTAGAATTTGGAGTCCTAACTCTAACTAGGGCGCGTGATTTGCAAGTATGGATGGAAATAAGTAGAGTCCAATTAGGCTTTTCAATGCCTAAGTTTGATTTGTATTTTAAATTTATGGCTTCAGTTTGACCTGTTTATCTAATATAAGCTTTATTTTAAAGTCTAGTCTATTCTATTTAAAAATCTTACATGACTTGAAAGCATGTTTTAAAGCCTATTTTATGATAAGGTACTCAAATATGACATAATCATGTATTTAAATAGACTTATAAGCTTAAGATACTTATTATATAAGATAATAAGTATATAATAGTAAGATAATATAATAAAAAAGCTTTATATTAATATTTTATTTATATTTAGTTAAAAAATCGACCCATTAGGCTTAAAGTTTTTTTCAATGGTTTGAAGTCTGACCTACTTAGCTATATAGGTTTTTTTAAAAAAACCTTAGCTTAATTTATTTAGTGCCAGTTTGTTTTAAATTCCAACAGTACAAAATCATGATTTTGCAGAATTGATTTTAAATCACTGTTGTCCAACGTACTTCGTAAAATGTGCATTATCTATTTCAACAATTCATTTCTAGAATCAATTCTACTCAACTATAAACCAAACAAACCTTTAATAAATCGGTTTAACCTGACATGGGGCTTGATATAGGCTAGGTCATAGGTCCTCACGAATGACTTCATTTATTTTGTGCATTCTTGCTCCTTTGATTATAGTATTTTCAAGAATTTTCCCTCATCTTTGATTCATCTCATTAGGGAGGATATTTAGGGGGTTGCTTTTTCCCGATCCAATGCTTTGTAAGCTTACTAGTGTGGTGAGTCCATGCAATGCACGGGCCTTTGTTAAGGTGTGTGTTATGTTTGGTCAGTGTGGATACAATTTGAGGTTTTTGTCTGAGATTAATGCCAATATACATACACGAAGAGCTTAACCAAAACTTTAACAGCTGAATATTGTAAGGTATTAATTGTGAAGAATAGAGTATGTTGTAAATTCCATCTTAACAAATGGGACATTTACGAAAGCTAATTTTTAGAATTGAAACTAAACTATGCAGTAGTATATGGGAATGTCATATAATCCTCAGCTTATGTAGGATGGGTTGTTCCAAAATAAGCATCCCCCACTGTGAGTCCGGTAGTTGGGGATGACCTCTCTGGAAAACATAGGGATCCTGTTAGTCAATCCAAGTAACATAGTTCGCCTAGTATCGAGAAAGGTAGTGTGATATAATGTAATACCTCTAAGGATAAGACCAACAACCTGATGAGAAAGAAGTAGTCATATGTCAGTACGCTGCAAAATAGGGAAATTTGATTGGTTACACTTTGGCTTCTATCACAATCTTTTTTTAAAAAACATTATTATCACTTCTAGATTTTAATACTAATCTCAACAAATAAAATTGCATTCATCTATATCAATGCCTAACAATTATACTCCTTTTGATCCAATTTAGAATACATATGAATCTTTTTAAGGTCTTATTTATTATAATTGGGAATAAATTATAAATATTATGAATAAGGAGACGTATATGAACACTCGATTAATTACACTTTGGTTTATCACAATCTTTTTTAAAAAATATTTAGGAAAAAATATGTTTTTCATTCCTGTAGTTTCGGTCAACTTTGGTCTTCATCCCTTTACTTTAAATCCTTTGTTTTTTGTCTCTGAACTTTCTAAACTCTCAGTCCATGGTCAATGACCGTTAGTGAGATCTATTAACCTAAGGAACTAGGTAATAAAAGTTACATGTTAGCCTCAATAGTGAGCCACAAATAGCTGACTCATTTAATTAATCTTCTTTTATTAATTTTTTAATTATTGAAATAACCATAATTATGGAATTAGGTTATTTATCGGGTAAAAATGCTCAGGTGAAAATCCTAATTTAGTAATTTGGGTTATTTTAATAATTAAAAATTAATAAAAAGTTAATTAGATGATCAATCAGTTATTTGTGATTCACTATTGAGGCTGACATGTAACTTGTTAGCCAGCTCATCAGGTTAACAAATCTCACTGACGGGCAGGGACCACGGTTTGAGGGTTTTGTAGGGACAAAAAACACATGATTTAAAATAGAGGGACGAAGACTAAAGTTGACCAAAACTATAGGGACGAAAAACATATTTATCCCAAATATTTATTATCATTTCTAGATTTTAATACTAATCTCAACAAATTAAATTGCATTCACATATATCAGTGCTTAACAATTACACTCCTTCTGATCCTATTTAGAAGACATTTGAATCTTTTTAAGGTCTTATTTGTAAGATAAAGCATAAAAACTTAAAATCATTTAAGGTTTTAAATTGACGCAATTAACGTAACATTAGAGTTTAATTTTAAATAGGGGTAAACTTGGAATGTGGTTAAGTAATTTTTAAAAAATCAATGTATTAATTACTTATATAATTACTTGTAACATATTTTTAATATGTGTTATTTGATCTTAATTGTATTTTATATATAGAATCGGAGGGAGTACAATTAGTTTGAATTAATAAAAAGATGGAATGAAATTTTAAAAATGCTCATAGCTTTATCGAAATTACCAATTCAATAATATTTCAATAACTAATAATAATAAATAATAGGAAAAAATATGTTTTTCGTCCCTATAGTTTCGGTCAACTTTGGTCTTCGTTCCTGTACTTGAAATCCTTTGTTTTTTGTCTCTGAACTTTCTAAACCCCCAAACCATGGTCCCTGACCGTTAGTGAGATCTGTTAACGTGATGAGCCGGGTAACAAAAGTTACATGTTAGCTTCAATAGTAGGCCTCAAATAGCTTACTCATCTAATGAATTTTTTTTATTAATTTCTTAATTATTAAAATAATCATAATTATGAAATTAGGTTTTTATCAGGTAAAATTACTCAGGTGAAAACCCTAATTTAGCAATTAGAATTATTTTAATAACTAAAAATTAATAAAAAAAAGTTAATTAGATGATCAATCAATTATTTAGGACTCACTATTGAGATTGACATGTAACTTTTATTAGTCAACTTATCTGGTTAACAGATCTCACTGACGAGCAGGGACCACGGTTTGGGGGTTTAGAAAGTTTATGGACAAAAAACAAAAGATTTAAAATACAGGGACGAAGACTAAAGTTGACCGAAACTATAAGGACGAAAAACATATTTTTTTCCTAAATAATAATAACAAATTGAGGTTATGAATAATGACAAAGAAATTTAAAAGCTAATCAAATTGTAATAATTAAGTTAAATTAGATTTAGATTAGATTACTTATTGGTGTCTTGTGATATAGTCACCCTTGTAAAACCAACAAATAAAAAGAAATCATAAACCCTTCATGACGTCAATAGGACACGGAATTGTAAACGTTCATGAAACTAAAAAATCTGACAAAGAAATTATAAAGTAATGTGTTATAAGGTGCTGGGCCACGTAAAAAATCATTGGTCCATCAACAAAATAAAATAATGACAATTTAATAAAAAAAAAGTATGAATAGTGAAAAAAAACCAATAAAAAATTAGTCGGATTGTAATATAGTAGATTTTATTTTGGCATGATTATTAGTAAAAAATCCTTGCCAACTTTTTTTTATCTGGCCACCTCATAAAATGTAAGGACTGAACTGAAAACTCATGCCGGCTAGCACTTGATTCATTCCATTTCTTCACGTTATCATCATTTGTTGCTTTCCTTTCCAATGTAACGTATTGAAGCGCGCTAAGAATGCAATTCTGTTAAAATGGAATAGGAAATATCGATAGTTTGGTATAATTTGAGATAAAATGACATAAAATTTGATTATATAGTTTGGTGTATAAAATATAACATAAAAAAGTTATTATAAGTGTAAATATAATAAATATCCTTACTGAACTAATAATTATATTTTTAAAGTAATATTTAAGATTAATTTTTAGCAACTTAATGAAAAATTTGATATTATTGAAAAAAATATTCTTTTAAATTTTTTATAAATTGTATAAGGTAAGCTATGTATTTTATAAATCAGTGAAAGATATACTTAAAAAATCACACTCATTCTTTTGGAGATTATGCAGTATTTCATTGATTTATAAGAGCATCTCTAATGGTACATTTTTTTATTCTTTTTAAAATGGGTCCCACCATTACATATCACTCATTTTTCACTTAAACAACTTTGCTCTTCTATTCTAATGACACATCTCTAAAAAATTCACTATATATACCCCACAAATAACTTCACATATCTATATAACATTAATATTTTAACCAACAATAAATGTGATTTGGACCACAAAATGTACAAATACCAAAGTTTTGGGGTGTTTATATGAGCACTTAGTGCTTATTAAGCAACTTCCTCCAATATATTTTTTAGTTGCTTGATAAGAAAAGAGCTTTAAGCAACTCCCACTTAAGTTGCTCTAAAATAAGATTTAAAATAAGAATATTATTTTTTTAAAAAAAATATGAGAAATTATTTGATTGCAAAAGTAAATATGGAACTCGTACACTGACCATGTTGTCCCACGGGTTATACTTGGTGTTTTTTTTTTTTAAATATGTTTTTAATCCTTATAAAATTAATGAGTTTTATTTTTAGTTCTTAAATTTTTTTTAAAGTATTGTTTCAATTTTATTTTTTGTTTTAAAATAGCATGTGTTATGACGTGTTTTATTAAGTGCTGATGTGTTACATTGTCATCGTATTCATCCTTTCTTGGATGTCACGCTTCCTCTCTCATTCCTCTTTCTTCTCTTCTCCGTAGGTTCCCTCCTCCCTCTCCCTTTTTGAAAACAATTTCATCTTCCTACTCAAATTCAATATTTCTTTTCAATTCTGTCTTCTTTTCCTCTAACAGGGATATGTATTGTTATGCTTTTGCAAAGAAGATGGTGAGATTGATTTCCCTCCGCGGAGTTAATATATTGAAGTGGGCAAGTGAACATGGCTCAATGAGAAGGATGAATGGATCCTAAGTCTGCTAAAGATGGTGAGATTAGATAGAGTTGATAACATGAAATGTTCGACCAAAAAAAAAAGATAACATGAAATGTATAATGGATGGGGAGGGGAAAGGAAAAAATCTTTACTGTGCCAGCAAACCAAAAGAGGGAGAGATTGATTTGTTGCTTTGTGAGATATTTTTATTTGAGTTTGTGTGGAAATTTAGTGGGATAGTCGTGCCCGTGGGCAAGGCGGGATCAGTCTCAAACATGTGTTGGAAGAACAACAAAGCTTGATATGAAGGTTGTGATCTCACTCTTTCAATTATTCAAAGAAGACAACATTGAAAAGAAATATTGAATTTTGAGTAGGAAGATATCGTTTTCAGAAAAGGGAGAGGAAACAGAGAAGAAAGGAGAGAAGGTAGAGTTCAATGAGATATCCAAGAAAGGGTGAGTAGGATGAAAGTATAACACATCAACACTTAATAGAACACATCACCGTAGAGACTATTTTGGAAAAAAAAAAATTGAAATGATGTTTTTAAAAAAATTATTTTATAAGGACCAAAAATAAAATTTACTAATTTTATAGGAACTAAAAACATATTTTACGGTTTTTAAAAAAATAATGTTGTACATTTTAACATTTTCTTAAAATTTTATGTTAAATTAGAGTTTAATTAATATACACCGATGCTATAACAAAATTTACAGTGTCGTCCAATTATGTGTTACCATATCATATAATGAGCATGACATGACACCTCATATATTATTAAACTACTTAAATAATATGACAACATATCATTAGATGAATGTAAAACTTTTTTACAAAATAACATATCCTAAATTATATTGTAAACAATAACATGTAAAAATGTCAATGTCATATAGTCTCAAATCCAGACAGTCTTCCGTCCTTTCGATTTCATAGTTTGTGGATGAACTGTTTTGAAGTCAAACTATTAATAAAAGTTGTTTATGGTATACTTTTACGTCAACGAGATATTAGATAAATGTTGGTATAAAATTTAATAATATAAAAATGAAAGAAATAGAACAAAATTCCTAAGCAACTAGAAGTTTGAATGAGAGTTATGAATTGTTTTTCTTACCACTGAGATTTGGAGTAAAAATAGTGGCTTCGCCTTTGCAGTGCCTACTGCAGAGCTGTCTCGGGTAGTTTCATGCAGGAGTAAGAACTCAAATATATAACCTTGCAAATATAGATCACCCAACAAAGAGCATCCATAGTTAAAAAATCATCATATCTGTACATTTTCAAAGCCCTATTCCAGTAACAAGCAATTCTCATATTTTTCTTCAACCCACCACCTTCTAAAATCTGAGACGCAATCAAAATGCCTATTAACAAGCCATACATTAATTGTTAGTCTGTAAAAGAAACATCAAATCTCACAAGATAGGACAAAGCACTCCGCCAAAGAAAATGTTGCGACCCTATTCACATCCATCAAAGCATTTGTCTGAGCTGCTGGTTTTCCTTACGAAGAGACACCACTTCTTTCATCAACTCGGCTTGGTTTTCCAGAATGGAGTTCATCACGGTTGACATTTCCATCTGTTGAATGAGACAATTAATTAGACAGCAATTAAAAAATGGAAGCCACCATCAATCATTCCATATACACACCTCTTGCAGATGAAACTGTCTTAATATTTCAATATGAAGGTTTCTCATATCCTCATGTATGGATTTCTGAAAAGAATCTAGAGTTTCTTCCAGGGTCCGTTGAAAAAGCTGAAGCGTAAATGAAGACCCTTGTTGTGCATCTGACTGAGATGCTTTCTGTTGTGAGATTATTCCCTATCATAAATTCGACAAATCAGTAACATAAGAAAACTAGAGCAACTAAAATAAATGTATTGACATCTTATCATTACACATTCTATAACTAATTTGCATTCTGAACAACACCGAGACTAACACAATCGATATCATTGAAACCATACATGGCCTGTATTTTACTGAGTCTGAAGCACAGTAGTGGGAGATTCTAGGATGAAGGAAGCAGAGGAAAATGATTTACTGTCTTCTAAAAGCAAACACCAATATATGCATCAGATCTAATTAAGTTGTAAATATTAACATACATTTGTAAGTGGTAGAGAGCCTGATTCTGTTGGAGCAGTTATATCAGACTTCAGCAGCAAGCTATTTAGAAGTTCTTCCCTGGTTTCAGCTCCTGATTTCTTAATCTTAGGTGAACCAACCGAAAGGGATACTCCATCACTGAAGGTAGATGTAGTGCTTATTCTTTCCGCATAAGTAGAAAATCTTCGTGGAAAAGATGACATTCTGGGGGAATCAAGGATTCTTGGGGAATCAACATTTGCCTGTCCAAGGCTGGTTTTTGTATTGATGGAGGACAAAGGCAACGAAGTAGAGAACATGTGATCAGTCAACCCCAATGAAGTCTCCTGGCTTGTAGTGACATCCTTGGCACGTAAATTGGCATAACTTAGGCCTGAACTGGTTAAGGAAGTTATACCTGTTGATGAGGATGTATCCTGCAATCCAGAAAACATTGATACTGCTGTCTGACCACCAGAAGCCAACATCCCAAAACGAGATGGTGCATTGACTGGTTGACGTGGGTAAGTATATTTATCAGTTAATCTCTCACCACCCCAAGCTTCTGGAGGAGTGATGGAAGAATCTTCACTCTTTGAAGACGGAGGAGGAGTTGACCCCACAAGTGGAAAGGAAGATTGAGTAATATCCTACATCAAGTTAGTGTATAATATATAATAAGTCAAAATAGAATAATCTGCCTGGTCAAAAATAAATATCAAGTATTTGGAATGGAAAATAATAGGATTTGATTTGTAAATCAAATCTTATTTTTGGGATGTTTGAAAATTGGAAATTATTTGATTTTTAAACCCCCCATGAATTTCATTGCTTTAAATTTAGAAATCATGCCACCAAATTTTTAGCATTGGATTTGATTTAAATAAATAAACTATTTTACTCTTCCTAACTTTTTCATTCTACCTTTTATAAGAGTATAAATGTAAAATAATAACAATCAAATAAAAGCAAATTATTTCCAATTTTAGTTTATTTCATGTATAGAATTCAAACCAATTCCATTTTCATTTAACAAGAATTCAAACCAAGTTGCATATCATACATGAAAACCTAGGGAATGAGTTGATGAAACAATTTATAAAACAGTCCTAATAGATAATCCTAAGTAGCATGCTTTCCCTACAAATCTAGTTAAATCAAATGCATGAATTAAATCCTCTTAAAAAATTCTAGACCTCAAGAAATTCAATTTAGCCAAGAATTTGGAAAAAGTGACCATGTTGGTGGTACAAATAAGATCTAGGAAAATAAAACTGAAAACTACACAAACCATGTCAACAGTTTGTGGGCATAACGAGTTCTTGGTTGACAAAGTTTAAGAAGAAAAGGGAAAAAGAAAGAGAAATGACCTTTCTAAATCCCCATGATGAGGGTGGGTCTGTTATTTTCCATGAGAATGGAAGTTAATTTGAAACCTACACAACCATTAACTCCCATTCTCAATTGATTCTGACATTCTTTCTCCCATATTTTGAGATTTTTCTTTTAATTAAACTTAAACAAAGTTTGAAAAATATTATTGAAAACCTTGAATGACAACCACACAATTTTTTGAATTTATCTGGGAATGACATTCATGATCATAATGTTCCAGAAAATATCATTCATGAGAATGTAATTATATGACTTGGATAGCAGGATATAAAGATTTGTATCACTTGAAGGTTTATTTATAGATCAGTATTTCACAGAGCTATTAAATTCAATATTAGGGCCAATGGGAGACAATAACCTGCTTGGCAGTTGAGCCAGACTTCCAATCAGATATTGGATGATCACTGATTCCTTCCTCTGAATTTGGAAATCTTCGACTGGATGATGGAAACAACAAAGGTTTCCTATCTGCAAATAAACTATCCTTCTTTATCCCATTTTCATCCCATAGCGAAGGTGTCAGTGGTTGAACATCCACAAGAGGGGAGAATACCTCCATGTCATCCTTGAAGTTATAACTACCACGTGGAGCATGCAGCCTTGACAGGGTTCCACCTGGCCATAAATGGTTCCGTTGTGGTGTTTCCTCTGCAGTAGACATATTTAGTATGCTTGACGTAAATCCACCACTGGATGATGCAAGTGAAGATGCTTCAATGGAGGCACCTAGACGACCAGAATTCCTAGTACCGGACAATGATGTAGAAAGGGAAACGTTTGATGAAGTTGCAGAAGGTAAAGGATCAGGCATAAGGATTGAATCTTCAACTGCATCTCCCACTAGTGCGGTCTCAGCCGTGCAATTTCTTTCATCAACAATAACCGGTTTAGATCTTTGCCAGCATAAGCTTGTAACAGCCTGTTATACACTATAATAATTTAGAGTAAAAAGAGGACACTAAGTTTACAAACATAAATTGGTGGCCTAACATCAGGAGAACCTTTTACCTACTTAGAAAGACTCGTGGATTTTAATTTTTGCATTTGCACAATCAGCCCACATCAGGGAAATAATTCATGTTCACATCTATGTTTAACTAAACATCAGAAACTAACAACTAGAATTTCAGGAATGAATTCTTCATCCATTCAATAATATTTGCTAGTATTGCTACATGTTTAAAAACCTCAGTCTGTCCAAAATACCATAAATCACAGCAAATCAGCAATCAATAAATATACTCGCCATCAAGCATCATTGCCAGCAAGCATCACTGGCGTAGTGTTAAAATACAATGAGAAAAAAGTAGGAAGCAGGTGTCATCTGTTAGTCACAACAGACTCAAAGAACTCTCTTAACACACATCTATCTGTTTCTCATCAACATGAAATTCCATTACCCTTTGCCAATATATTTGAACACCACAAACATATAAATCAAGTGTTCAACAAGGGAATTGCTAAAAAGGCACTGGAAACCAAAGTGTTGCAACTTGCAAGTGAATCAATCTTCTATGGATTATAATGCCTACTTTCCCACACCAGGGACTGAGAAAAAACTAAATGTAAGTAATTATGGAAGCTTAAAGTGGCCTCCATAGTTCCATTCATGATTCAGTGCCAGTTAGATGCAAAATACATCAAGCAGTTCCTAAATGCTTCCACTTCCATGGGTCCATCTTATTGTAAGGTGAGAGAAATATTAGTAATCAACTGACAGGTTTAAATGCACTAAGCCATACAGATCAAGACAACATTGTAGATAAATGAAAAAATTACCTCTGAACTACCATAAGCATGAAGCACAACAAAAGGTTGTGGTTTTCCACGAACATCATAGAATGCCACACGGCCATTGCTAGTTCCAGCAGCCAGCATCCAACCATCATCTCTAAAGGCCAATGAAGAAAAAGGTGCTTCATAAGAAATGCAAGATGATGGCCTTCTAGATCCAGTGTCATAAGTGTATAACTTTTTATCAAGGCCAACACTAGCAATGATCTGTCAATTGGACCAAGATATCAGAAAGCAAAATTATTCTAACCCAAAGAAGGGTCACAATTTCACAGCAGGATGAAACCGTCTCGCTATGTATATAAAATTAAAACAAGCCGTAAAAAATGAAACCTTGTCGTTGGATGGAGAGAAGCTAATACCAGCAGTTGGCGCAGAATGCTGCTTCATCCATGAAACCTTTTTTTTAAAAAAAAAAAAAAGCAGAGGAAAAGGAAACAATTATATACTGTCAAATTGAAAGTATCCATTAGAAATAATAAAAAAAAAAGGAAAGGCAAGAAAAACCTCCTACAAAAAGAGGTAATTGTTAAATTACAATAATACCAAACTGATTATTAGTAGCATGTTTGGATTATAATTATAGTTTACACAACCCAAACTGAGGTTTATCATTTCATCCACAAATAGTATGTTCGGAAAAACTATGGTAGAGTTGTGTTTGAATATGATTTTAGGTCTCAAACCATGGTTTGAGTGGTCTGGAAAAGATGTTTCAGGACAGAAATCAGATGACTCCCCTTTTAGTTACATTTTGTCATTTGGGGTGTTATCCCCTTTCCTTCCTTGTGTAGACCCTCTTAAGTATCGGTCTGCTACCATCCATTCAATCAAACCATGATTTACAAGCTATAATATAATTCAAACATGCTAAAAGATACATAATTATGAAGGTTGTATAAGAGAAAGATGTTGCAAGTTGTTCTCTATTACTATTTTTTGAATGGAGAAGGCCAGTTGATTGCTTCCACTATCAACCAAGTTCATAATTGTTGAATGTTGCAGTCTATGTTATATAGTTATAAACTGAGCATATTGCATACCTTAGGACTGCGACCAGTTGTATCCCATAAATGCACTGTCCCATCATCACCAGCAGTCACAAGTAGGTGACGACTAACCCGGGAATAATCAAGAACTCTCAACATCTGATCTTACAATTTCAAAGATGGGAGATTAGTCCACAAAAACACTTATGCGAAGGCCAGCACCAAGAAGAAGGTTCAAGTTCAACATAGGGGAAAAACCTGTTGATTGGGATCCTTGAGTTCAGCAGCCCTTTGCCCAGAAGCAAGGTTATGAAGTATAAGGTCCCCACCAAGGCTGATAGAAGCCAAATGTTCATCTTTACAATTGTACATTACACCTGTGACAGTATTAGTATGACCCCTTAGCCATTTAATACAGCGTTTCCTCTGCAAATCCCATATTCTTACAACTTGACTACTTCCTCCAGAACATACATATCTAGATGCCTTGTTGCTGAAGCTGAGAGCAAATATAGACTCCTGCCAAAAAAAGGTTAAGAAAATCCGCATGAATCCAGGAAGTAACCCAGAAATAATGAAAAGAGAGTGAATAATTGAGCTGAAATCATGAACTATCAGGACCACTAACACCAGGAAGTGTACAACGAATCAATGAACAGAAAGAGCTTGCTTATGCAGGAATGCAAAGCCAGGCTGGAATCTTGGCCACGTCTGTATTGACTCTTAAAAACTTGGAACAGATACAACATAGACAAAATGTATTACACAAAAGTTATCTCGTCTCTGTTGATTTTTCTAAAAAAAAAAAAAAAAAACTGCCAAAAAGAGTCAACTCTGACATGATAGTATTTCCCCTAATGCATAATTAAACTTCAACCATCTGTTTATTAAATTATAGGTCGAAGAAGATTCTTGTAACTCTTTTTTCCTTTTGTGTGAATTCTCAAAAATACTATAAAATTTACACCAAGAATCTAACATGCAAGTTTATGTTGACAACAACATCGCATCTAATTTGACTTATACTCTTAATACAACCACTTCAAACTGCAGAGAAGACAATGTTTCACCAACACTAAAGCCCAGATGAGGCCTTTAATTTCTGCACAAGACATAACTACATATTCTACATCCAACAGCAAAAATCACCTCAATGTTGTCACCGCTATCAGTACCGGCGACGGGAATGGTCCCCATGCTCTGTCCATTCTTACGCCACAAGGAGATCTTCTTATCATCTCCAGCACTGGCCACAACCAAATCTGTGACGTAACCAAATTCAGTAAAAAACAAATAAAACAGAACCACCAGTAGCTAAATTTTCGAACCTACCACAATTAGGGGAAATGCAAACCCTAAAAAGCCAAAATAAAATGGAGAAATGGACTACTCACTGGTATGGTTCCACTTGACTGAATTGACTTGTGAGCCAGGAGAAGGGGTGAAACTGAGGGTACAAGGATCGCCTGGCTTGACGGAGGCGTCGAAAAGCTTGACGGTGTCGCCGCCACTTGCCGCCAACAACGCCATTGACGGATCCCTCAAAAATTGTCGCTATGGAAACGAAAGTGTCACTGCTAAGTGAATTGGGGAAGGGGAATTGAGGATTCTAGGAGAAGTTTTGAGGAGAAAGGGATGGCAACATTCGCGATTTGGATTTGAAAATGGGAATTGGAAACCCTACATCTACAACTGCATCACAGAGAAAGAGAGAGAGAGAGAGTTTTGAGAGTTCGAAAATTTGAACGACGGAAAGATACGAAGTAGGCGCCTTTATATGGTCTCTCAATCTGGGTATGAAGTGGGAACCCAGCTCTCAATCACTCCACTACCTGTTAGTATACTTTTTAATTTTATTATCAATTATTAATTATTAATCATCATTTACTTCTCTTTTCCTTTCTTGTTTTTTACACTAGATATATATATATATATATATATATTTTCAATTCAAATGTACTAAAATATTAATATTAATTAATTAATATTAATGATATCTTTTTACAATTACTCCTATATCATAAGGCATGCATTTATGTCACATGTCACATTTGCAGTTTTGATTATACCATTATAGTTCTCATTTTTCCATTTATATCTGGTTTGATGGAAATATGTAACAAAATGAAATATACAAAACAGATGCTAATCATGATTTTAAATTTTGATTTGCTAGCAATCAATTAAAAACTTTAAAAAAATAATTTATGTAATAAAAACATTAATGAATTGTTATTTTTATTTTTATAAATAAGATATTAACAAATATTCAAATATCTAATTGTAAGTAGTAAGATAATTGGATTATTTAAATTTTATAGTTTTGTAATAATTTATTCAATGACGTATTACACTGAAAAATTCTGACGTAAAAATCTAATGAGACATCAAAGTTCAATCATTAATTAATGAGACATTAATGTTAAAAGTTTTTTTTAATCCTCTAAAAATCATAGTATCAGTTGTCTTGTCGCATTATGTTCTACGTTCTATTGCCACACGAGAACTCGCACTCGTTTGTAACCTATAATAAACACTCGTTTGTAACCTATAATAAATTCATGACGTCAAAAAAAAATTAATTTTAATTTAGGGAGAAATTAAACGTGACCTCTCTAATTTATTCTATTTTTTTTCACCTAGAAGTACTTCTGCAGAAATTTCATATAATCAGTTTTCCATCTCTATTTCATCAAAATGGACATTTTTAACGTTTGGAAATGGACCCAAAAGGGCCAAAACATTGGGGGATGAAAGGAAAAATCATTTCAGCTTTGATTTGCAGAGTCAAAAATCACCAGACCAGTGCAACCGGGACGGATTGAATAAACAATACACGGTATTTTTTACCAAAAAAAAATATACACGGTAATTAAATACAAATTAAGATTTGTTTATTTCTTAGGTAGAAATATAATTTTATTTTTTACTTTTTAGCTCAAATTAATTTTATTATTAAAACTCATTCATACATGAGTTTTTCATCAAACCTGCAACCCAATACCAATAGAATGGTGTAAAATGGTATAAAGGCATGAAAAAACACTGGTTATAGTGGCAGTCAATCTGAAAATTCCTTCGAATCCAAGCAAAAGAAAACGTAACAAAGAGATGTTCCCTAATAAAAAGGCAACGGGCTAACAACAAGAGTAATAAAGAAAGGGTCCTGCTAACGAGTGCCCTTAGGGCACTGGTTAAGGATCTATATAAAGAAGGTTTTTGTTGGAAATCACAGCATTGATTGGATTTGCAACATTTAATGTTGCACACTTCAATAAAACATTTCTATTTTTGGATCCTTAACAAGTGTCCTGAGGGCACTCATTAACATTTTCCATAAAGAAAACGTAACATAGAGATGTTCCCTAATAAGGTAACAGGCTATCAGCAAGAGTAATAGCATGTTTGGTCATGTCCGAGACCACGTTTGAAACGTGAATCCTGGTCAACGCTACTCCCGGATCCACGTTTCAATCGTGGTTTTTGGGTAAACCAAAGACTAGCACAAAATCGTGATCTAACTGTACAAAATATAAAACAATATGAAACCATAAAAATCCAGCAATGGCAACTTTACTATCTTAAGAAAATTGGCTAGAATCATCAACACAAACGGCTCTATCAGTGTAAATTGATAGTCTAACACTCAGACGACCTTTCAGAGCAAAGGAGGTCAATTCCATGGCCATCATCTACAACACATATATGTACATATCGTGTCGTAGAATAATTAAAAAGAAAGCTAAATAGGAAAAAAAAAAAAAAGAAAAGAAAAGAAGAAGACATAAAAACCTTTGCTTTTATGGCCATCCAACAATGCTTAATATCCTAGAACTAGTACATTGTGCTTACTACTTCACTGGATGGATTATAACATTAAATTTTCTTGTAATCACCTCAGAAAAGATAGAACTGACCATGCAATCTACATCTTCAGGTTTTAATTTAACCCGATCAGTACATCTGCACCAGAGTAAACAAAAAAAAAAAAAGGAAAGGATTAGGGTTAAAAATTAACATGATGAAGCCATGGGATAGGAGTCCATTAGTGCATGGATATTATGCTAACATAAAAAGAAGAAAGGAGCTTCTTTTAGAATTCAAATAAGGGCCAACTGAGGGGATTCCCTACTCTGGATACCAGATGAATAAGAAGAAAATGAATAGTCTACACATTAAAAAATACATAGAAAGTGACACAATGTGTAACAAACTTACTTCAGTTCTGATTTAGTTACTATCCAGACTGCAGAAATTTTAAACAAAACTAAAACTATTACTTACAGAAAAGAGAAATGCTACTTAGTAAGAATCTGTCACAAATCATCCCATACAGTTATTTTACTTTTTCAAAATAAATGAAAATAAAGATGAAACAAAAACTAATCATGGCCAGACGGTTACTAGTAATCAATTTGTAAAGTTTTGTTTCAAAAACTTTCATACCATTTATCATTACTGTACAGAGAAAAATGAGACAGCAAAATATTCATAAGGCATATCTGAAAAATCACAGAACAAACCAGATTCTAACTATCACTGGTTTGTATTGAAGGAATCTAGCATGACTCACAAACTGCAAGGCCAATGGGTAGTGTTATATTTCCATGCAAATGCTAGGTATAACACTTTTATATATCAAAGCAAGCACTATAAGTAATTACCAGTAGGAGTTTGGTAAGAATAAGATAACACAATAGTGATGATAAAGTATTCTTTTCAATATGAATACTCTCATAAATTCTCAGACAAGCCCATTTTCTTTTTATGAATATTATTTTTTGGTCCCCAAGGGGGAGATTAAAGTAAATGACAAAAACTCTAATAGAAGAAAAAGCTCATAGTGGGAACAATTTAGATTAAAATAAGTGTGTCTCTTTTATTATCAACAGGGAATGATTACCTACCAAATAATTTATGTTTAAACTATCCAATGCATATAACTCCTAGTCATAGCAAGAGAAACCAAACCCAGCAAATTCACAATTTTATTTGACATATTGATAGCCATTAATTAGTAAAAGGAATATCACCATTTAAAGTTTAAATTAAACCCAGTCCCACTACTTTATGAATATACTTACTATTTTAGTGATTGTGAATGGTGAAATTGACCTTGGTTTAAAGGACAGTGGTGACTTTGCAAAAGGATCCTTATCTCCTTTCTTGTTAGCTTAGTCGCTGATGTTTTAATCCATCAGACAATCTCAAGGGCAGCGGATACAGGTCATGTTAACAGTACCATAGTTGGTTCAAATAAAGTTAAGGTTTTGTCACTTTTGCTCTATTGATGACATTATTCTCACACTACTCTCTTTTCAAAGGAAGATAGTGATACTTTTATGTCCGCCCCCTCTATTTAGGTTTTGAATGAAGAACCTTATGTGCACCAATAAATTTTTGTTATGAACCTTGAAACCTAGAAATTTAGCCTTTTCCAACCAAGCACAGTTGGCTGCATGAATCAAACAACAACATAATGTCTTGTCATAATTTAAGTCTAGTGATAGACCATTTAACTCTTAATCCCTCTTAATAATTTTACTTATAGTTTTTTTATCTTCTGCTACCTCTAATTATTGGACTATTTTCCATCTAGTCTACCCTTCTTACTGGTGCTTCTACAGGTCTTCTCTATACATGCCCAAATCACCTAAGACAAGACTTCTCCCATCTTTTATACAATGGGAACTGCCCTAACTTTCTCTCTAATGATTTTGTTTCAAATCCTATCTTGTCTTGTGTAACAACTCATCCATCATAACATTCTCATCTCTACAACACTAAGCTTACTTTCTTATTAGCTTTCTACCGCCTAACATTCGATCCCATACAACATTACAAGTCTTAGAGTTGTATGTAAAATTTCACAAGTCTTAGAGTTGTACGTAAAATTTCACCTAATGTTTGAGTGGTCCTGTTCTCTTGCAATTCACACCTAAAGCATTCTTCCATTTCATCCACCCTGCTTGGATCCTTCTCTCTCCATCTCTCCGTCATTTTTTATGATGGACCCAAAGTACTTAAAACACAAGATTTGTGGTATTATATATTCTCCAATTTTCATTTCTAAGCTTGGATTTGTGTTCCTTTTGATAAACTTGCAGCAATATACTTTGCTTTACTTCTACTAAAACAAAAGTCATGTGCTTCCAAGGCTTATCTCTATGTCTCTAGCTTTTCATTTATTCATTCTCTTGACTTTGCAACTAAGATTATATCATCTACAAAAAACAAAACATGCATTGTAACACTGTCTCTTGGATATGTTCAACAAAGTTAAATTGACCCTTGATGCAAACCGATAGTTGTAGGGAAATCTTCTATATTCACACCTTGTGTATATCTTTTATTACTCAATTGTGAGCAATCAAAACTGTCTTCTCTAAAGCCTTCCATAGAACCTCTTTAAGAACCATGTCATATGCCTTTTCAAATCAACAAAAATCATGTTTAGATTTTTTTGCTTCCTCTAATATCCCTCCATCAGTCTTCATAGCAAGTATATAGCTTCCATGGTTGACTATTTCCAACATAAAAAAATTGATATTCTATGATGTGATCTCTTGTCTTAATCTCTACTAAATTACTCTCTCCAAAAGCTTCACAATATAACTCATGAACTTAATCTCCCTACAATTTGTGCAGTTTCAAATGCCACCTTTGTTTATAAATGTAGAGATTAAAGTCCTTCTTCCCTCCTTCAAAGATCTCATAATCTTGGGTTCCAGCTAGGGTATAATATGTAAACATACATTGCATCATACAACATGAATTTTGACCATAAGATGTAATAATATGTAATTCAATGGCTGAGATCAGCCAATTACTCATGATTTTTCTAATTTACATTTTGGTCCCTTAATAAAGGCCAAGTAGAGCATATCCCATTTGGTGCTATACTTTGGCCTAACCCTAATGCTCTTGCAACAGATTGATCATGTTACAAGGATGGTTTCTGGTAGCAAATCTAATGGCGAACTTGTCGAATAGCATATGAAATAGAGAGGAGGCAATGATTCCTGATTATAGCATGGGTTTTGTTCATGTGAAGTAAGAGCAAAGAACAAAGTCATATAATGGCCATTTGCTAGTTGTGTCGCCACCAATCTTCACATTCTCTAATTTGTACTACTTCAACATATTGATTTGGTTCTTGCAATGGATCTGTCTTTGGCGCCTTCTTGTAGTCCTCACCGCCACTCACGATATCTAGGACCTCCTTCCAATGTTTCTGCCTCAAATTCCCTTGCTCAATTCCAGGTACCTCTCACCCCTCAATTAGCATTGCCATCACACCTTCACTCCAACAATTCTCCCTCCCTCTGCTGCCTCCTCGCCATTGTTTCCCTCATCTACAATTGTGCTAGTGCCAATTTGTTTCACAACACCTACAATGCCAGCATCACAACCATCACCATTACCCGACCATTTTCCCTTGGCAATGACGCCAACAATGGGTGGGACTGGATCTCCTCATCATTGTCCATAACCTCCTTGCCCATAACCTCCTTGCCGGTGATGAAAATTTACACAAACAAAGAGCAAGATAGAAAAAAGAGAGAGAATGAAGCTAGGATTTGTTTAACTTAATGATTGACGCTTTTTGACACCCTTTTTTATAGTACAAATAGCTCTTTTTAAGGAATTACATAAAGTATGAGGACTCATTGTTAATAAAGTTAATTTTAGGAACAAGTAAACCTATTATTGCCTGTATTTTCAGGCCATTAGTGTAAAGCACAGGAACCATAGTTATCAATCGCGGATAGCGGCGCGTAGCGGCCGACCCCCAAACAATACCTGAGTCCCAAACAATACCGCTATAGCAGCCGCTATAACCGCTATAGCGTAGCAGGAAGCTATGAGGTTTTGTATAGCGGCAGGGTGCCGCTATAGCGCGCTATTGACTAGTCTGACAGGAAAAACTTAGTGAGTTATCTTATGTCCTTCTCTCCCAGCCCTTTCTATCAAGGTAGTTAAGATCGAGATCTTACTCAAGATCGGAAAGGGGTCTCAAGATCGTAGATCGTGGGATCGTAACACGGATCGTAAGATCCTACAAAAATACTTAATTCATATTTATATAAGATAAAATTTTATTATGATGTAGTGACACTTCTAAAAACATATCTATAAAAGAAAAAGGCATTCCAAAATAATTAAAATATCTTTAAAATACTTAAAAATTTATCAGCATAAAATATAAAAGAAATTAGATTTTAAAATAAAAAAATATATGATAGGAGACTAATAATAAGTTAAATTAAATTGGGCGTCATGGTCCCTCAACTAATATAAGATGCGCCACCTATTAATATGAGTCCTGAGTACGTGGCAAATGAATAAACATAACATGTAAACAGAAAAGAAAACACAAGCTGAGGCCATTTTACATAACAGAAAACGCAGAGTAGTAGTCTAGCAGAACAAAAAACGCAGCAGAGGAATAGTTTCGCAGTTGGAGTCGCACCTACCCAGCACCAGCAGAATATGAAGCAGAATAACAAGCTCCAGCAGAGACAGTTTCGCACCCAGCAGAGGAAGCAAGAGAGAAAGAGAGAGGGCCGCCCCGCCGCGCACCGTCCGTCACAGAGACACAGAGGAAGAAACGCAACTTGCAGGAACGCAGAGGATGAGAGGAAGAATCGCGAATGAATAACCACAGTTCGCAGATGAAGAATGGCTGGATTAGGGTTCAAATCGCAGCTCAAAGGGGTCGAGAACCGGGTCAGAGAAAGCGGGTCATTTAAAAATGTCGGATAAGCTTGCTCGGTGGGATCGCACGATCCCACCGATTTTGCGATCTTGCACGGCGATTTTACGATCTTGCAGCTTGGACGATCTTTTCTGTGATCGGGATCGTTGCTGTTCAAAAAGATCGTCGATTTTACGATTTTACGAGTATACTCGCGATTTTAACTACCTTGCTTTCTATAGCTCAATAAGTATATTATTTGGTCCAACTACCTAATTATTAACCATCCTCTTCAATACTTCTTTACCTCATTCTCAGATTTTTCAGGAGTAGAAATAATCCCAATCCTCATCTCTAGTGTTAAGTCTATTACAGTTCAATGAAAACTCATGTCTTCATTAAAAAATCAAAATCTATGGAACTTCACACAATCTTCATTCTTCAGTCATGAACAAAATTTAAGATGGCTCAAATACCTTTGTCAAATAACACATACTTCCACACATGTACTATGCTAATGAACCTAGAAGAAAGAATTAAGCCATTTAACTATATTTTCATAATAGAAATTTGCTCCTAAAATAATGAGATAAAAACTTTTACATCCACAACGGAGGAACAACAATAACAAGATTTCCTTCTAAGAATGATAATTGTTATTTGATAAAATCAAATTTAAAAAAATCAACTAGACCATAAAATATAATTAGGCAAAGCTTTCTTATAGTTTCATATTTGTTTTATAAATGTTTTTACCAGGTATAATCATAACAAGTAATCTATGAAAATCATCAAAATATCCTGTTGCTGTTTAAAAAGTAAAAAAATTTTCAAAAATAGATAAGAACCATTCCTTCTTTCTAAAAGAAAAGCTGAACCAATGCAAAAACCAGAAATCTTACAAAAACAATATTTTGCACTTTGGGATGTATGTTGGTCAACACTTTATAATACCATAAGAAACAAATGCAGCAATAACCAGACCTTAGTTAATTAAGGAATAGTGATGTGCCGACCATCACATCTTGTTTGACATCGGGAACTTTGCTTTTTTCTCTGCAGGCTTAAGAATCTGGAAAGAGCACATCAAGTTTTCATCCACACTCATCATTGCACCAGCATTGTCAAATTCACCACAGTAGTTTGGAGCTGAAAATA
Organism: Sesbania bispinosa; assembly: GCA_026901365.1. Classification (NCBI taxonomy): domain Eukaryota; kingdom Viridiplantae; phylum Streptophyta; class Magnoliopsida; order Fabales; family Fabaceae; genus Sesbania; species Sesbania bispinosa. The sequence continues at coordinate 723,212 of QLOH01000310.1, forward strand.
TCGTAACAAGTTGCCTGTCGGCAAAGAATTCATACCCATCCTCTACAACCTATAGGAAGATTATAGTGTCAGTTTCCAGTAAAGCACCATAAATCTCAGAGAAAGTGAATGAATGACTTGAAGGAGAGAGGAGGGAGGGGCAAAAAACATAGAGTGACCTGATGAGCACGACAAATAAGGTCCAAGTCATGCTTTGTCAAAAATTCAGCCACCTTATCAGGGCCAAAGGTGTAGGAGACTCCTCTGTCATTCATACCCCAACCTTTCACATCTCTACCAGGATCAGACCAAAGCAAATCACAAAGCAAACCAGTGTCTGGAATAGCAGTTGGACGAGGTAGATTCCTGATTTGATCCAAATTTGTGAGTTCAGGGGAAAGACCACCATGCATGCACAATATTTTATCATCTATAAGGGCTGCCACAGGAAGGCAGTTAAAACAGTCTGTAAAGGCTTTCCAAAGCCTCACATTAAACCTTCTCTTACATTCATCATAAAATCCATATATCCTATTAATGGAAGCACACTCATGATTCCCCCTCAAAAGGAAAAAGTTTTCTGGATATTTGATTTTATAAGCAAGCAAAAGACATATGGTTTCTAAGCTCTGCTTCCCACGATCCACATAGTCCCCTAAAAAGAGATAATTAGCACTAGGAGGCAAACCTCCATACTCAAAGAGCCTTAACAAATCACTGTACTGCCCATGAATGTCACCTGAAAAGGCAAAGAAAAATTTCAACCATACCAGAAAAAGAAGAGTACAGGCAACCTTGGCAAACACACACACAAGTACACACCTAACAACCTTAAAACAACAATCAGCAATCTACAACATGAAATGCATATCTTAAAGAACAAAACGATACAGAAAATTTCAAAAACAAAATTTTCTGACAATTATATGCCCTAAAAACTAAAAGGGAAAACCACATTTTGCTTCATCCCTAACAACAAACCAAGCATACCCTAAAACTAAAAGGTTCTAACTTGCAACAAACCACGGATACCCAGAAGCATGCATTCAGAAAATAAGTAATTTTAAACACAAAAATTTAAAAATAGCAAATTGGGGGGGTTTAAAATGAAAGGAAAGCACAGGGCATTTACCACAAATCTTGATGGGGGCTTCAAGTTCAAGCAAATTGGGTTGTTGAAGGAAGATGTCTCTAGAAGCGACACAGAGCTGCTTGATCTCAGCCTCAGAAAGCTGAACCTGCTTTCCGGGTCGGGCCAATCGGACCTCAGTGAGGCGCCGGATTATGTCATCCAGCACAGCCTCCTCAATCCCTTGTTGTCCTTGCCCTTGTGTGCTCATCGAATCCGATCAACACCTTCTTCCTCTTATGGGGCCTTTCACCAACAACAACGAAGCAAAGGGGTGAACCAACCAAGAACCCTTTCTCTTTTTCTTGGTTTGGTTCTCTCTCTGCCTTCGTGTTACTGTTTGTGTTTGCTCTCCACTATTTCCTTTCAGTATATATATGTATATATATGTGTGTATTATTTTTTATTTATTACTTATTAGCCACTGACTTTTATTTTTCTTTTTTAAATAGTTACTTCTTTATTTTAGATATTAATTTTTTTTCGTATTTATTTGGTTTTCTACTGAGGTAATCATGTGTGTATATCGTTTTTAGTTTTCTGTACTTAGGAATTGACATTGACAGTGTTTACAAAACTGGAACAGAAAAGAGAAAACCCTTTAGCTGATGGGATGAGATATTTTGAGGAACAGTCAGCAAGTGATGTAGATGTTGCTCTCGGGTTCCGGGTTCTGAGTCCTCATTCATCATATTTTATTTTGAGTAAATCGTTAATTTGATACTTGAGAGTGTTGTTTGCTATTAAGTTAGTTTTTGAATTGACGAAAACTAAAAATTAGTCCCTGAAACTGTATTTCATTCGTCAAAGTAGTCTCTCTATTAAAAAAAAAGTACAATTTAATCTCTGTAAGTTAATACTTACTGTCATTTTAATTCTTCAAATTTTAGTACGGAAATTCAAATAAGTCCCTAAAACTAACAAATCACTATCAAAGTAATCCTTGAAAAATTTGTTTTTGTTAACAGAGGAACTGCTTTGGCAGACGAAATACAGTTTCAGAGACTAATTTTTAGTTTCTGCCAATTCAGGGACTAACTTGACAGCGAACAACACTCTCAGGGACCAAATTGATGATTTACTCTTTTGTTTTCATATTGTTTCATTTTCTATTCTTTTTCCCTTTTTATTTAGTATATCATTCGACATATTTTATATTATTCCCTACGTGTATTCCTGTTTTTTATATAGACTTAATTGTATATTTAGTCCCTCAAATTTAAATAATGTATAATTTTGATTTTTAACTTTTCTTTTTATAGTGAATTGAGTCATTTTAATTTCAAAATGAGAAAATATATTTATATAATAATATTGTAAAACAATATAACATATAAGAGATAGAAATCAAAACGGGTAAAATGAGCTACTCGACCCACCTTAGTGTGGGTAGCGGGTTTTTTGAGACCAAGCTAAAATTAGGTCATGTAAAATCAAAGTTCGAGCCCAACCCTATGCAAATAGTGTGCTTGCGCGAGTCAGGTCGGTTTAAACTTTCTTTTAAAAAAAAAAAAAAACTTATTAAAAGTTGTAAAGAATTACATTCTTTTAAAGAAAAAATAACATTTTAAAAATTTAAAAAACTGACAATATAATACACTTATAAAACATACATGAAAAATGAATTAAAAAAATCAGTATTTTACCTTCACGTTACATTTTATTGCTCTCTATATATAAGAAATGGTAAGAAATACGAAACGAATTTTCATATCCTCCTTGTTGTGAGGTTTTGATTGGATAATATTTTTGTATGTTATTATTATTAATAATTCATGTTGATTCTCACAAATCTCATTGTTAGTTCAAAATTCTCAATTGTTCGTAGTAGAAATATTTGTGCTCCTTAGCATTTCTCTCTCTCTTTTTATTTATTTATTTATATATATATATATATATATAAAACCTTATTACTCAAGTTTAATTCATCTCACCAAGCACCGGACAATGGATGTGAGACCTTAATTGACTTGCTGTTTAAATCCAAACTAAAAAATCCGCCTTAAAATTTTGCTTTTTTATTTGTATTAACATATGCGGGTAGCCCTAAGCCCGATCAAGCTACCAGCTCAAACCTGTATTCATTTTGGGCTTATTTTTTTCGGACTAAAAATCCGACAAAAATTCGGGCCTCCAATTTTAGGGTCCACACCCTATAAAAATGCGGGTTCGAGCGGGTCTGTCCGGTCAACTCAGCCCATTTTTCCATGTCTAATAGAAATAGAAGCGAGAGAAGTGTAAGATGTAACAGATAATGTGATTGAGAGAGATGAAGAGAAAAATGTGTTGTATGAAATGTATATATTTATTGTATAAATAAACAGTCTCTTTCAAAATTAACCAAATTCGATCCTTGTGTCAATTGTCTTCAACATAAAACCCTTAAATTCTTATTTTCAATCCGTATAATTGGGAGTTAGTGTTCCTTGTCTAAAAGACCCTTCTGACAACGAAAACTGCTAATAAATTGCTCCTTAACATATGGAAAGTGTTCTCATTCTTTCTCAAGCATTCTCAAGGCAAACATTAATAGCCTTTCATTAAGAACACTTTGAATATAAATATGAAAGCTTGTTGTCATTGAAACATTATGTAGGAGGGTCTTACATTAAACTGGACCAATCCCCAATAACACACTTAACAGGAGTTCAAACCGTGGGGAAAACAAGAAATAACCCACGGTAAAATTATTTTTTCTTGTAGTGCCTTAAGAATGGGCTTTCTTAGATCCCCTTTCACCTACAACTTATCTAATCATAGCCCTGCACCCAATTAGAAATGTGAGAGCCTGAGGCTGACGAGGGCAGGGAGTGATCACCGATGCAAAGAGGCACAAATAAGGAGCGGCTCCTGGCGGGCTTCTAAGCAAAGAGACACATGGATGAACCAAGCCCACACCTGAATGAGAGTGATCCAAATGTTGTGTAGGTATGGGACTGTATGTTTGAGGTTAGCTTAAAGGAAATTGTCGTGGAGAACTATAAAAACAAGATGCATCTTCTTTTTAGAAAGCCCATAACATAAGAACTTCATAGTTAAGTGTGTTTGTCTTGGAGCAGTTTGGGATGAGTGACATTCTAGGAAGTTTCCCAAAGAGTGTGCAAGTGAGGACAAATCATACTGGAAAGACTCGTGTTGGTTTGTGGGGACCCTCATCACTCCTGCAAGCGGCTCGAGGGCGTTATAAAATGGTATCAGAGCTGAGCCTCTCCCATTACAATGTGGTTCGGGGGATGAACCAGGCGGAAGCTGGTGGGCACCTGAGAGCCTGAGGCTAACAAGGGTGGGGAATGATCCCCAATGTAAAGAGGCACGAACAAGGAGCGGCTCCTGGCAGGCTTCTAAGCAAAGGGACACATGGATGAACCGAGCCCGCACTTGAATGAGAGTGATCCAGAGGCTGTGCAGGTATGGGACCGTATAGTTTAGGTTAGCTTAAAGGAAATTGTTGTGGATAAGTATAAAAACAAGATGCATCTTCTTTTCGGAAGCCCATAAAATAAGAACACTATAGTTAAGTGTGTTTGGCTTGGAGCAATTTGGGATGGGTGACCTTCTGGAAAGTTTCCCAAAAAGTGTGTAAGTGAGGACAAAGCATACTGGAAAGACTCGTATTGGTTTGGGGGACCCTTATCACCCCTATAAACGGCTCAGGGGCGTTACAAAATGGTATTAGAATACTTGTGATACCTTCCAAACAACGTTAAGGTCATACTACTTGCAATATAAATTCATGTGAACTTAAGTTTCTTTATAATGTATACTTGTGATGGTTACTATTTGATTTAACTCAATACTATCTTCTAAAGACACCTTCTGATAGCTAAGAAATCTCTTGAGCAAAAAATCAATAAGGAACTCAGTTTTGCAGGTTGAGCAAAAACTTTTCAAAGGTCACAATTCAACCCCCCAACTTTTGATTCTCAATGTAATCTTGTCAACAATTTTCTGACAAACTAAAGCTATTCATTTATGGTGAGAGAGAGAGGAATCCCTAAATATCTCATAGGGAATATTCCTTTAGGGAAGTGACAGTTGTCGAACCTACATAAAATTATAATTAAAATTAACCGATTTGCAAGCTACTAGTAGTATAAGGGTACAAACTGAGTTGAACACTGAAGATCCACTCAAATTAATCCTTCTTAGGAGGGGGCTTGATTAATTACAATAAACTGAAGAAAACAAACATCAAAATAATAACAAAGGTTGAATTAATTCAAGATAAGATCAATGCAAGGAATTCAGAGACTATTTTCATGGTTAATCATTGATTATTAAAAGCATGCATACAAGGGATTAAACCTATCAACTTAGGATCATGTGGAATCTCTATTGTAAGGTCCAAGACCCTCTTGAGCAAATGTTTTAATGACAACAAACTTTCACAACAATATTCTAAGTGTTCTGAATACTTTGGTACTAATGTTTGCACTTGAGAATGTGTGAAAGAATACATGAAATGTTACAGAAGGAAGGTGCAAAGATCAAAAACATCATTTAACATCAGAACATGTGTCTAGAAGCATGTTACATAGAGCTTTCATGTCAAAAGTGATGAAACAAGTTGAAGAAGTAGCTTCTTAGCTTCAAGAAAGTCAAGACAGTTCATCTAAGATTCCAAGAGTATTAAACTGAGTTGTATCAAGCTTCAGAAGAAAAGTTGAAGCTTTGGAAGGATCATTCAAGACCACTAGAAGCATGAGAAGGAGCTTTTCATGAAACCTTACACCTTTTGAATGTGAAAGATCACTTCAGCAATTCAAGCATAGTCATTCCAAATGTTGCTGATGCAAACAAAGCAATTGGAGAAGATCAATATCACTAAAAACACAATTTTGTCCTTAGAAGCAAAACTTACAATTTCTGCAGAAGTATCAAATTCTTATTTCAAATTGCAAACATGTTCAAAGTATCTTTAGAAGCATTGAACAATTTCCCACACTCCTCAAGATATTATCCTTGAATATTTCAAGTTGAAGAACACTCAAAGGAGCTTCCATAAGCATAATTACTTCTCTCACAATGCAAATAAAGCAAGGATAAAAGACCGGAAGCTTTACAAGCATATTTGAAGAAGAAACAGAATTTCTGCACACTTCCAGAAGATGCAGTTTGCTTCAGAAGAAGAAACAGAATTTCTGCAGAAGAAACAAAATTTCTGCACACTTCTAGAAGATGCAGTTTGCTTCAGAAGAAGAAACAAAATTTTGCACACTTCCAGAAGAAGAAACAGAATTTCTGCACACTTCTAGAAGATGCAGTTTGCTCCAGAAGAAGAAATGGAATTCTGCACACCTCCAGAAGAAGAAACAAAATTTCGGTAGAAGTAACAGACCCTCTACAACCTCCAGAAGAAAGAAATAGGCATAACCTGCTGCAATTTCAATTTAAAGGAGTTTAAGACATCTTTTTCTAAAAATGAGAAAATGCCCAGTATTTATGCATGTCTTACTAACTACTCCAGAAGAAGAAAGCTCAAATAGAACGAAATTACTGGCGACAGAAGATACACTTCAGAAAGATTGACCGGTCAAGGCTGAAGAAAAAGAAAATTTGTCCTATGATAGTGACAGCTCCTATAAGGCCAGCTGAGAGCTTGACCACTTCTCCAAGCAATTGCAATGGCTATTTTGACCCCCCAAAACTCTATAAATGCAGCCCCATTCAGCTGGGCAAAATCAAGGAGAACAAAGGGAAGAAATCTAAAAGAGCCATAATGTAGAAATCCCCTTCTAGAGTGAGGTTCTCCTTCAACCACTCCAATATGCAGAGCTGCTGCGCATAATACTTAGAGAGTGTGTTTAGGTTCAGTTTTGTAAAGATTAATCCACTCCATGAGTGTTTTGTGAGCCATATGTAAAAAACACATCTCTTGTTGGAGAGTGTTTGTAATCTCCCAAGCTAACTAGAGAAAGAGTTAGTGTTGGTTTGAGAGGGTGTAGAGCCTGCATAGGCTGAGCAAATAATACTGGTTTTAGAGCCTGAAGAGGCAGCAAAATAATACTTGGAAAAGAGCCTGAAGAGGCTGCACAAGAATACTAGTGGTAAGGTGTACCCAAGGTGATTGTAAAGTTAAAGAAAAGTAAGAAAATCCTACAGGTGTAGGTACTGGATGTAGCCCAAGGATTATGAGGGTGAACCAATATAAAAATCATCTGTGCAATGTCTCTTACCCTTTCTCTCTTTAATTTTTTGCGCATACATCCATTGCATTGCTAGTTATTGTTCATATTTTGAATATTTAGCAAGCTGTAAATCATATTTTGATAAACCTGTTTTTGAATTGATATTTTCATATAAATCACATCCATATAAGTTAAAATACTGATCTGGAAAGTTTCATCACATTATGAATCTGTTTGGTGCTCCAAAAGAACATTTCTTGAAAGTTGTTCAATGTTCAACATTGAAACTTGGGGTTCAAACTACCAGATTTTGATAAACCTATTTTTGAACTAATATTTTCACATAAATTACATCCATATCAGTTCAAATACTGATCTGGAAAGTTTCATTAAATTATGAAACTGTTTGGTGCTTTAGAAGCACATTTCTTGAAATATGTCCATTGTTCAACATTGAACTTGGGGTTCAAATTACAAGATCTTTACAAACTTGATTTTAATAAGATTTAACTTTATATTCTGGTTGTTTACTATTCAAATATCTAATCTGGAAAGTTTCATCAAGTTTCAAGTTCATTTGACCCTTCAGAAGATTGGTTTAAAGTGACAGATTCAATGTTTTGCTTCTGCACAACTGCAGAAACTTTATACTATTCTTCTGAACAGTTTATCTCACATAATCTTATTAGTTATTGGTTAAATAACTATTCTGGAAAGTTTTACAAAATCATTTTACCCTTCAAAAGATTGGTTTAAAATGACAGATTCATTGTTTTGCTTTTGCATAATTGCATAAACATTATATTATTCTTCTGAACCTTATTCTGAGTTGTGTCTACATTAAATACACTATATGGAAGAATAAAATTTGATGATATCAGTTCCTATAATATTACTTACCTTTAAAAAGATAGTTTCAATCAACTCAATTAACATTATACACTAACTACTATCTTCTAGAAGTAACTTCTAATAGCCAAGGTATTCCTTGAGCAAAGATTAGTAAGTTTTTTCAAAGTACTTGTAGGTTGGGCCAAAAGTTTTCAAGGGTCACAATTCAACCCTCTTCTTGTGACTCTCTGATTTACTTCAATTGGTATCAGAGCTCAGCCTCTATGGGTTGAGCATACTTAACCGTGTGAGAGGAAAAGATTCAGGAAGAAGTAATGGCCAACCAAGAAGCATACTCTCAAAGTGTTAATGCAGAATATTCAAGAAATGGACAACTTCAAAAAGGAGCCAATGATGCTAAAAATTGATACAACTCTACATGTGGCTCAAATGGACCTTAAGGTATGTACTACTAAACTTGAACATTATCCTCCCTATGATGAGATGGATTTTGCTTATGATGAATTGAATGATGGTTTAATAAACCTTGAAAATAAGAATATGGAATGGTTTAAAAAGGGGTCTTTTCTATTGAACTTCAAATTGAAACTTTGAAAGTTGAATATGATTTTCTTGAAGAAGATACATTTGTAATTTGTGAAAATGAAGTTGAAAACTGATTTTCAACATTTGCCAAAATTGATGTATCTACTTGCTCTAATTCCATGTTTTGTCAATGATGGGAAAATTGCTATTTTACATGGAAAACTAAGTAAAGTTTATGGCAAACAAATTTCAGAATCTCATCCCAATACCATGTCCATGTTTTTCACAATGATCTTCAAATAATCAAGACATAATTCAGTCTCATTATCTGTAATTATTGTGAACATCATGGTTATATCTCTTGTTTGTGCAATTTTAGAAGAAATATTTATATGAAAGATAAGATGGTATAAGTTGCTAAATATCCTAAGCCCCTGTTTGGTAGAATGGAAATGGGGGAGAAGAGAAGTGAGATGAGTGGAAGTGGAGGGAAATAGACCTATTTCCCTTGTTTGGTGGCACAGTGGAAAAAAGGAGAAATGCATTTTATGGTGGGTCCCACACCAACCCCTTTCACATTTCTCTTATATTTCTCACCTATTTCACTCACACCAAACAACCTACTTTCACATTTCTCTTCTATTTATCACCCATTTCACTCACATCAAACAACCCTTATTTCTCCTCTATTTCACCTCTATTTCACCTCCATTTCTCTTCTTCCCACTTCTCTTCTATTCATTTCTTTTCTCTCCATTTCTCTACTCCCACCAAACAAAGCATAAGAGTTCAACCACTGACATTCAAGGACCCAAGATGAAATGTGTACCAAAATGTCTCCTTAGTAATTTTGTTATGCAGAAAAATTCTCAAGAAGATAGGACTATTGGCCAAAGGAAATACTTCCAAGGCTATGAGAATGTTCCATCCAAAGAAGGAACATGACTCTAGCCAGAGCTTCTCAAAATGCTTGGTGTGAAATCTTCAAGATTCATGATTTATAGAAAGAAGCGATGGGTAAGAAAAAGTACAGTTCAATTGACCAAGAATAAGGTATTAAAGATTTCTATCCCCAATGCATATTCATAGAGTCAATGAATTTGAAGCACGTTCCTAATATGTTTATGCTAAGGTCTTGAGTGCTTGGTAATTGAGTGATTTGACATTTATATGAACATTTTGTTTTAATCATTTTCTTAGTCTTAAACATAAAAAGAAAATGATTAGAAGATCAAAAGTAATATGCTAGTACTGCTAGTTTAAAATTATGATATAGTTACTTTTAATTGAGCATAACTTGGCCTACAGAAGTCTGTTTTAGGTGAAACCAATTTTGTTTGAAAGCTTATTTATGATATTATTAAACTGGAAAGTTTGAAAAATTCATCTTAATCACAAAAGTCCCAGTAAAATTTTGAATACAGTTGTTTTGTCATAAGTTCTGATATAAACTAGTACACTTCAACAAATCATAACTTGAGCTACAGGAATGCTTTTTTAGTGAAACCAATTTTATTTGAAAGCTTATTCATGTTAGTATTAAACTGGAAAGTTTGAGAATTTTATCACAACTACAACAGTCCCAGTAAATTCGTGAATATAGTTGTTCTGCTATAAATTCTGACATAAAGCAGTCCACTTCATCAGATCATAACTTGAGCTACAAGAATGATATTTGAGTGAAACAAATTTCATTGGAAAACTGATTCATATTAATGTTAGACTGGAAAGTTTCAGATTTTTTGAACATCTAAATAATTCCCAGTAAGTCATTAAAGTAGGTTGTTCTGTTATATGATCATATTTGAGCCTACTATTTTTGGATGTTTATAACTTGAGCAAGGAAAATCTTTTTCAAGTGAAACCAGTTGGATTTGAAAGATAATACATAATAGTTTAATCCCATTAAGTATCTAAATTTTTGGTTGCATGGATTTGTATCAGTGCATAAAAAATAGAACTGTCCTATTCTGCACTTTGTGATAAATCAGACAACTTAAATGAATCATATCTTGGGATAGGAAAATCCAAATTGCATGATCTTTGTCTTGTTAGAAAGCTTGAGATCTCTAGTTTATTATGGTGAAATCTCATACTTATGTGAGTTGAAAATGTAGTTTTAAGTACATAAGTCAGTGAGATTTTCATGATTTAAAGCAGTAACTTGCTGATTAGAACATCCTTGAATATATTATCCTAAATGAGATGATTTCTTATGAAAAATTGTATGATGTTTGCTGTGATAAAATATCATCTCTTATTTCAAAAGACTTTTCAAGGTGGGACTTTGATAAACTACTCAAGATTCATATTAGTTTTGTTCTTAACCATAAATGATGAGTCTTTTAGAAGCTTCTGCAAGTAAGTCCAAACTGAAAAATGATCTAATATTGGTTTTGTGAGTTGTGATCATGAAAGGGAGTTTAAGGACTCCTTATTCATAGCCTTTCATGCTTTACAACTCCATAACAGAATAGAATTGTGAAAGGAAAGAATAGGACACTAGAAGAAGTGGATAGAACCATTTTAAATGACTCTAGTATTAAAAATATCTTTGGGCTGAAGTTGTAAGCATCCCATGCTATACTTTGAATATAGTCACTATTAGAAGCGTGTATAAATTATGGAAATGAAGAAAACTAAACATTTTATTCTTGTATACATTTGGATGTAAATGGTAAGTTTGATTCAAATAAGGCTATCTTGCATATTCTTCTACTTCAAAAGCCTATAGGGTATACAATATTAAAAATCAAACCATAGAAGAAAGCATGCATATTATTTTCAATGATTCTAACCTTTCTTCTCAAGGAAAATACAGTAGTAAATTAGATGATGAATCTGATAAGCTCCAGAAGATACCTTCTGAGAATAAAAACTCTCCAGAAGATACAGCAAAACAAGAAAATTTCACAGAAGATTCTGCATAAGATGTCTGCACACAATGAGAGGATCTTCCAAAGAGCTGGAAATTAATTACAGCTCATTCCCATGAACAAATCATTGGGAATACTACATAAGGAGTAAAAACCAGATCCCAACTAAGAGGAAATGAAAATAGTGCAGCCTTCTTATCTCAAGTTGAACCCAAGAATGTGAATGAAGCTCTAGAAGATGATTCATGGGTAGAAGCAATGAAAGAAGAGCTGGAACAATTTGAGAAAAATAAAGTATGGACACTTGTTCCTTCTCCAGAAGATCATTCCATCATTGGGACAAAATGAGTGTTCAGAAACAAGATGGATGAAGAAGGAAACGTGATAAAAAAAATGATGAAATCTCCACTCTTCAAGAAAAGTCTACAAAGGATCTTCTTATAAGATTCAAAATGGATGGAGCCAAGCCAATGACAACTCTAATGCATCCATCCACTTTGCTTGATAAAAACAAATGTGGTAAGTTTGTTTCTGAAAAAGAATACAGAGGTATGACTCCTTCCTTATTTTATTCAATATCAAATAGGTAAGCTGTTGTATTTTCTATTGGATTATGTGCAAGGTTTCTATCTTCTCCTAAAAGAATTTCATGTCATATCTGTAAAGTGAATATTTAGATTCCTTGTTTGAGCTACTAATCTTGGCCTTTGGTACAAGAAAGGAACGAGTTTTGATCTTGTAGGATTCTATGATGTTGATTTTGATGGGGTTAGGATTGAGAGAAAGGGCACAAATGGTGAATGCCAATTTCTTGGTTAATCTCTCATATCATGGATGTTCAGCAAGCAACATACTATTGCCTTATCCACAGAAGAAGCAAAATATATATCGGCAAGTAAGTTATTCAGAAATGTTGGGGGTTAAGCATCAAGTGGAGGATTACTCCCTGAGGTACATTGAAATCCCAATTTTATGTGATGATGCAAGTGTTATAGACCTTTCTAAGAATCTCATGCATCACTTTAGATCAAAACATATTGACATCAAGTATTATTTTATTAGAAATCATGATCATAAGCATGACATTGAACTGAAATATGTTGAGACAAAGTCTTAACTTGCTGATATCTTTTCTAAATATCTTCTAGAAGAAAGATTAAGCTTCATTAAAGATCAAATGCATATGTGTGTGATTAATTGATTGAAATTGTGTGTTCTAAGTTCAACATGAGTCTGCTTTACCTAATCTAGAACACTTAGGAGGTGAATTTCCCCATCTAGAAGCAAAAATCATGCTTTTGAAAAGTTAGAAGAAAAGGTTAGGGTGAAGATGTCTTATTAGAAAGACTAAGATGACTCAACCTCTTGAAAATTTAGGAGCCTATGTAGCCAAGATTAGTGAAAGCTTCTTTTGCTGCAACTTCTAAGTTTAGGTGTGATGGTGAATCCATTTTGGTGGAAATCAAGGGAAACTCAATGTTACTCACACTTTATTACTTTGATGAATCTATACATGTCTTCCATATGACATGTTTCTTACCAAGCCTTTTAGGTTTCACAAAATATCCACTTGATGATGTAGAAAAGGAATAAGATCATTTCTTCTTTGCATAGAAGAATCTATAGAAAGTGCTTCTCATGGGGTGATAAAGTGAAAGAAGAAAAAGAAAGAGGTTACATTGGAAAAAGATAAAGTCTCCATAGGCAAACTTTGGGACTAATATGGTAAACCAGTTCCATACCTCTTCTATATTTCATTCTTATGTCCCATTATCTTATGATAAAGTCCAAGCCCCTATTCTTGATGATTCAAGGATCCTATCTTCAGCGTATTAGTAATGAGAAAGTGTCTTAAGATTGTGAAATATGCAAGAGAAAGAAGTAAGGATTGTGTAGTATCAATTCTAGTTACTAGCAAGTGTTTCTCATGTTCTACCAATGCCTACTTGATCTTAAGATATATAAAAGATTAATACTTGATCTTATTTAGATAATTCATCATATTCTAAGTAGCCTAGGCTGAGAACTTATTCCTTCCTATCATTTTAATGCCCATTTTGATGGATGACAAAAGGGGGAGAAGAATATAAAGATTCAGTCATAACAAATTTCTATCTGAATGGCACAAATTCAGGGGGAGAAATAATTCTTTATTGTTAAAATCTCATTTTTATTATCTGAATGTTATAAATGGCATAAACTCAGGGGGAGATTTAATTTTGTATTGTTAAATCACTTTATTATTATTTCCCTTATTCAGAAAACTTAAAATTTGTTCATGAAAGTTTGTTATCATAAAAAAAGTGGAGATTGTAAGGTCCAAGACCCTCTTGAGCAAATGTTTTAATGACAACAAACTTTCACAACAATATTCTAAGTGTTCTGAATACTTTGGTACTAATGTTTGCACTTGAGAATGTGTGAAAGAATACATGAAATGTTACAGAAGGGAGGTGCAAAGATCAAAAACATCATTTAACATCAGAACATGTGTCTAGAAGCATGTTACATAGAGCTTTCATGTCAAAAGTGATGAAACAAGTTGAAGAAGTAGCTTCTTAGCTTCAAGAAAGTCAAGACAGTTCATCTAAGATTCCAAGAGTATTAAACTGAGTTGTATCAAGCTTCAGAAGAAAAGTTGAAGCTTTGGAAGGATCATTCAAGACCACTAGAAGCATGAGAAGGAGCTTTTCATGAAACCTTACACCTTTTGAATGTGAAAGATCACTTCAGCAATTCAAGCATAGTCATTCCAAATGTTGCTGATGCAAACAAAGCAATTGGAGAAGATCAATATCACTAAAAACACAATTTTGTCCTTAGAAGCAAAACTTACAATTTCTGCAGAAGTATCAAATTCTTATTTCAAATTGCAAACATGTTCAAAGTATCTTTAGAAGCATTGAACAATTTCCCACACTCCTCAAGATATTATCCTTGAATATTTCAAGTTGAAGAACACTCAAAGGAGCTTCCATAAGCATAATTACTTCTCTCACAATGCAAATAAAGCAAGGATAAAAGACCGGAAGCTTTACAAGCATATTTGAAGAAGAAACAGAATTTCTGCACACTTCCAGAAGATGCAGTTTGCTTCAGAAGAAGAAACATAATTTCTGCTAAAGAAACAGAATTTCTGCACACTTCCAGAAGATGCAGTTTGCTTCAGAAGAAGAAACAAAATTCTACACACTTCCAGAAGAAGAAACAAAATTTCTGCACACTTCTAGAAGATGCAGTTTGCTCCAGAAGAAGTAAGGATGCCAAAAAAACCCGTACCCGCGGATACCCTTAGATATACCCGCAATGGATACTCGCATATTTATATAATGGGTGGGGACGGATATTATACTACCCGCCCCGCGGGTACCCGCATATTCATTAAAACGTATTTTTCTATATAAATATATTTAAATATTAGGATTTTTTATTATTTTATGATGAGATATAATTTTTTATATAATTTTATGATGATATTTTTAATATATTAACACGTAATGGTATTATATAATGATTATTTATATATATAGTATGATATTATAATATATTATATAACATTTCCTCTCTGTTTTTTATAAAATTTAAATTTGTAAGTATTAATGGATACCCGTGAATACCCGCAGATACCCGTTACCCGCATGGGTACCCGTTAATTTTAACGGGTATCTATATGGGTAGGCACTACCCGCCCTCGCCTCGCCCCGTTGACATCCCTAAGAAGAAGAAACAGAATTTTGCACACCTCCAGAAGAAGAAACAAAATTTCTGCAGAAGAAACAAACCCTCTGCAACCTCCAGAAGAAAGAAATAGGCAGAACCTGCTGCAATTTCAATTTAAAGGAGTTTAAGACATCTTTTGCTAAAAATGAGAAAATGCCCAGTATTTATGCATGTCTTACTAACTACTCCAGATGAAGGAAGGTCAAATAGAATGAAATTACTGGCTGCAGAAGATACACTTCAGAAGGATTGACTGGTCAAGGCTGAAGAAAGAGAAAAGTTGTCCTATGATAGTGACAACTCCTACAAGGCCAGCTGAGAGCTTGGCAACTTCTTCAAGCAATTGCAACGGCTATTTTGACCCCCAAAACTCTATAAATGCAGTCCCATTCAGCTGGGCAAAATCAAGGAGAACAAAGGGAAGAAATCTAAAAGAGCCATAATGTAGAAATCCCCTTCTAGAGTGGGGTTCTCCTTCAACCACTCCAATATGCAGAGCTGCTGCACATAATACTTAGAGAGTGTGTTTAGGTTCAGTTTTGTAAGCATTAATCCACTCCATGAGTGTTTTGTGAGCCATATGTAAAAAATCCATCTCTTGTTGAAGAGTGTTTGTAATCTCCCAAGCTAACTAGAGAAAGAGTTAGTGTTGGTTTGAGAGGGTGTAGAACCTGCAGAGGCTAAGCAAATAATATTGGTTTTAGAGCCTGAAGAGGCAGCAAAATAATACTTGGAAAAGAGCCTGAAGAGGCTGCACAAGAATACTAGTGGTAAAGTGTACCCAAGGTGATTGTAAAGTTAAAGAAAAGTAAGAAAATCCTACAGGTGTAGGTACTGGATGTAGCCCAAGGATTGTGAGGGTGAACCAGTATAAAAATCATTTGTGCAATGTCTCTTACCCTTTCTCTCTTTAATTTTCTGCACATACATCCATTGCATTGCTAGTTATTGTTCATATTTTGAATATTTAGCAAGCTGTAAACCATATTTTGATAAACCTATTTTTGAATTGATATTTTCACATAAATCACATCTATATAAGTTAAAATATTGATCTGGAAAGTTTCATCACATTATGAATCTGTTTGGTGCTCCAAAAGAACATTTCTTGAAAGTTGTTCAATGTTCAACATTCAAACTTGGGGTTCAAACTATCAGATTTTGATAAACCTATTTTTGAACTAATATTTTCATATAAATTACATCTATATCAGTTCAAATACTGATCTGGAAAGTTTCATTAAATTATGAAACTGTTTGGTGTTTTAGAAGCACATTTCTTAAAATATGTCCATTGTTCAACATTGAACTTGGGGTTCAAACTACCAGATCTTTACAAACTTGATTTTAATAAGATTTAACTTTATATTCTGATTGTTTACTATTCAAATATTTGATCTGGAAAGTTTAATCAAGTTTCAAGTTCATTTGACCCTTCAGAAGATTGGTTTAAAGTGACAGATTCAATGTTTTGCTTCTGCACAACTGCATAAACTTTATACTATTCTTCTGAACAGTTTTTCTCACATAATCTTATTAGTTATTGGTTAAATAACTATTCTGGAAAGTTTTATTAAAATACAAAATCATTTGACCCTTCAAAAAATTGGTTTAAAATGACAGATTCATTGTTTTGCTTTTGCATAACTGCATAAATATTTTATTATTCTTCTGAACCTTATTCTGAGTTGTGTCTACATTAAATACACTGTAGGGAAGAATAAAATTTGATGATATCAATTCCTATAATATTGCTTACCTTTAAGAAGATAGTTTCAATCAACTCAATTGACATTATACACTAACTACTATCTTCTAGAAGTAACTTCTGATAGCCAAGGTATTCCTTGAGCAAAGATTAGTAAGTTTTTCAAAGTACTTGTAGGTTGGGCAAACAGTTTTCAAGGGTCACAATTCAACCCCCCTTTCTTGTGACTCTCTGATTTACTTCACCTATAACGATCCCCATATTCACTACTTAAATAACTCTCACGATTTAATTGATTAAGATTAACAAGATCAAATAATCATCAAATGTTTTGTTAGATCCAAATCAATTTTATAGTCAGAACCCAGTTGATGTTAATAATTAAATGAAACCTTCAATTAAATTTCTTACCCTGCTCTTTAATTGTTGCATGATAATTAACTAATGAAAAGTGCAACATACTTCAATAAAAAATATCAATCAAAACATGTTAACCAATCAAGCTTTGATCAAAGAAATATGAACGTGATGCAAGTAGAAAAACAAAGTAGATGTAATTCAACATGCATGTAAATGAAGATCAAAACTTTAGAACCAAGATGAAAATAAGCTTGGATCCTGGAATTGAATACAAACTTAGCCTTCCATGAAGACTTTACAAAAAATAGATGAATAAAAGTAAATGAAAGACTTAGTAATTTCTACAAGTTGGATGATTTTCTACCTCGCAAGCTCTCATTTTCATAGGAGGTAAAAATATATTTCTATGTTGATCATTCAACCATGACTCAGGATGTTTTGTCCATAAATGGAATTATTGATCGATTATCTATCACTTTTATCCATTACATTGAATTATTCATTCATTATTTCTTTTCCCTAGCTAGCATTTAGCAACTTGTCTCCCACTTGCATCGAAAATTGCATCATTGAGATTGTCAGATTCAAGGAAGTTGTACACTAATGAAATGAAACACTAGATGTTAGCTTTCGAATATCGTTGGTTTGACCCCAAAAGAAATTTTGTAGCCCAAGTTATGGGCCAATCTCTGGGTGTTGTTTAGGTTCTCATGAAAGGATGACTATTCCAACTTCCAAGCCCATCCACTAGACATCAAATTCGGCTTTTGGGTTCAACAAAAAAGTTATGGTATAATTTTCCAATTATGTTGAAAAATGCAACGAAGCCCAATATGAACCTAAATTGAAAAAATATGGTTATGAATTGTGAATTAAGCATAAATGAAGTATTAAAAGGTTAAATTTAAGGAATGATTAATGTGTAAGAATTGTATTTATTGGGAAGCGAACAACCTCTAGAATATGACTTTTCCTTCCACCATGAACTCCACCTAGGTAAACATTAGATATCTGACAGTTAGAAACAAGTCCAATTATCCTTGAGAACTCCTGAAATGCATTTTTAATGAGTTGAATACTTTTTTACTTCTCTTTTACAAAATAAGAGTAAATCATTAGCAAACCAAAGGTTAATAATTTTCTGGTTTGTACACCTGGGATGGAAAGCAAACTCCTCTATACTAGCCACTCTATTGAGAGTCCTAGTCAAACATTCCATTACCAAGATAAACAATATAGGGGATATTGGATCCCCTTACCCAAGGCATTTTCCACCTAGTAAATAACCTATAAAACCTCCATTCATTCCAATAGAGAAACACGTAGCACATATACATTGCGTAACCTAACCAATAAATTTTGGAGGGAAACCATAACCATGTAGCATCTCTTATATGAACTCCCACTCTACTGAGTCATGAGCTTTCCTTAAGTCTATCTTCATCATACAACTAAGTGGAGGTCCTTTTTTGTTAAATTTGCTGATAAGTTCCTGAGTAAGTAGAATATTACAGCCAATTATCCCGCCCTCTACAAATGCACCCTGATTAATTTCAACAATTTCAGCCAACAAACCTTTCAATCTGTTACATAGAATCTTAGATATAATCTTGTAAAGGACATTGCAACAAGTAATAGGCCTATACTCACTAGCATCTTCTAAAATTGAATAAAATGATCCTCAATCTGTTTGGGCTTTGTGATTATATGATTCTATGCATCTGTAACGTTAGCAATCTTAGCCCTATTAGATTTATGCTTGAGACAACATGGAAAGAAGCCATATTTTGATCTTCTATCAAGAATCAGTCTATTTTAGCCTCTTAAGCTAAAAAAACTGTCTTTGATCTTCCTCATCTCCAAATACATCTTGGTGGCTTCTTTCTCTACTGCACGAATCTCACTATTCAAAGGATCTGTTTTTTAATTTCTATTGGTGGCACATCAACATATCATAAACTTTCTCAGTATGATTTTGTATGTTACTGAACTTATTTATGTTCAATTTCTAGAGGTCAAGCTTCAACATTTTCAACTTCTTTACAACTTGAAACATTTTGCACCCTTGAAATCTTTTTTCCCATACTTTTTTTATTATATCCTTGAACTGAAGATCCCTCTCCCACATATTAAAATATTGAAACAACCTTTTCCGGACAAATCATATTAACATCCATACTGATAACAAGAGGAGAATGATAAGATATGGATGGATTTAGCCTCTGAACCTCCACATGAGTATACTTCTCAAACCAAGCTTCATTCACCAATGCTATGTTAATTCTAGATAGAACCCTACCCTACCTATCTATTATTCTAGCTATAGAAGAAACCGAACTATTTCAGATCTTGTAACTAGCATTGCTCCACACATAATTTGAACTCTTCAATTTCATTGAAATGTGCATTGTTACCTCCTAACCTTTCATTTGGATTCAAAAAATAATTGAAGTCCACCATCAATAACCAGGGGTTGATTTGGTATTCTCCAATTCTCATTAGATCAACCTAAAGTGCAGTTTTCTCCCCTTTGTGTTAAAATCATACACCACTCCCCTGGCCTTCCACAACGCAATGTAGAAATTGAGCCCCTGATTCCATCATTATAATCTTGCAAACAATCAAAATTATGCCTCCCTTATGATCTTAAAAGTCATGTAGGAACCCAAAGTCTTGTTTCCAATTATTGAGAAAAATGCTCAAATTTTGATCAATAAGTTTTGTTTCAACCATACAAAATTAGCCTATTTTATTCCTTATCCATAAGGATTTTATTATTCATAAGCAATATTTTTATGGACAAGTGGCCATTAGTAAGCCGTTAATAACAATGTCTTAATATAAATTAGCATGAAGTTGTTATAAAGTGCATGGCCGCACTTGAGCATAATTTAGGAGGTGATTTTCATATTTATGATGGCCCTAATACTTTTGTATTGGTTATTGTTTATATTTCTTTTTTTATATGTCTAGTTTTATTGATATAATGGTGAAAAAAGATTTATATATATATATGTATGTATGTATGTGTATACACACACATATATATATTAGCATAGACTATACCAACATACCAAAGAGTTGTGGTTTAGTTGCCAACGCAGACTGAGATTGTGAGAATAACTCCCGGGTTCGATCCCTACTAAACACACTCTTAAGGAGGGGTGAAGAGCCTTAACTATGACTAAACGACCATCCCTAGTAATAGGGGATACCTGTGCATCACATTGGTCCACTCTAAAGAAAAGAAGCATACATAATTTTGGGTTAGCCCATTTGATGCTTGATTTAGCATTGGCCACCCAATTAGTTTGGATGATATAGAATTGTCAAAATTGGTCGATCTTCAAAAGCCCACAAAATTGTAGAGATCATACATTTATTTTAAAACTTCAAATAACTTCCAAACTTTTTAGCTCAGCCTGATAAAGTACGCTGCTCGCTATATAATTTACGAGCTTTTTAGCTCGACTCACAAAAACCTACCTTGTTTCATGTTGAGTCGGGTAGCTTGAATTGACAGTTTTAAGATAATGTTATATTTTAGCTTCAATCGTTTAAACAATGATTATGACTCCACTCTTAGCCCTCGTTTGGTGAGGGAGAAGTGTGCAGAAATGAAATAGTGAGTCGAGAAATGGTGGAGAAATGGCTTGTCAATTGTGTTTGATGCATTGTAGAAATAGTGGGGAAATATTAAAAGGTAGTGGGCCCCATTACTTTTTTGTTTCTTCGCAAGATAGCCGAGAAGAGCGAAGAAATAAACCTGCTTCCTTTCTCACATGTAAGCTTCATCAGTTGAAAAAAAAAAAACACTTGCACATAAAGACTTATACCCCAATCAGAGCGTCTTTGTCCACCGTGTGGATGCAAATCGTGGCATCCCACTTCCAGAAATCACGAGATCTGTTCCGTTATTGTGTTTCCACCTTCCCCACTTCCATTGTGGTCCAGTCAACACTACCCTCGCCAATGCGAAGCACCACCAACCCTCATCGGTCAGCACAACCATTGTGGGACGTCAGATATTGACCCAGCTACGATGCACCACACCCCTCACCAGTCCATCGATCAAACTACACCACTGATTTCCTCACCACGATCTTGTGTAGAGGCAGCATCTCTTCGTCCTCCATCGCCGCATTGTCATCGTCATCGAGCCCGTGGCGCCTCCATCGTTGTTGACATAACCGGAACGTTGGAGGGAGTATTTAAGGATAACGAGAAGGAAAATATTTTTTTTGAATTATCACGTGCGCATATAAATTGACATTGGTGCAGCAAATCGATTTGCATTGGCATAATAATCGATTTTCTGCATTTGATTTGGGTTTAGCAAATTCTGACTAAAAAAAATCGATTATTTTGAACACATAATCGATTCCCACAACAATATTGGCGATAATATTTTACAAAATTAATAAAAAAAATCAATTTCTTTTACATCTCTTCAATTAAACCAAATAACTCACTTTCACATATCTCTTTTATTTCTCATCTATTTCTCTCACACCAAACAACCTTAAAATTATCTTTATCTATTCTCTATTTCTCTCTTTCCCACTTCTCTTCTTCTCATTTCTCTTCTTTTTATTTTTCTAATCACACCAAACAAGGCATAGTCATTTCATCAATACTATGTTTCCAACGGAACCAAACTCGAAAGTTTCAATTGATCACCCCCCAATTATTGACAAAATGGGCAAACAAAATTTACCATCTTTCATTTCTTAAAAACTATTTTTCATTATTATTATTTACCCTAAACAGAAAGTAAACAGGGCAAAAAGGCCCCAACATAATCAAATTAAGAGGAAATTGTGGGCATCATGAGCCAGAAAATCTGCAACCATGTTGCCTATCCTGTAGGTATATACTACTATATAACTATAGCCAGTTGGACTTGTCATGACGCGTGCACAAGTTAGTGAATGCCACGAATCAAGGGACGATTTTAAGGACAACGTTCACAAGTTGTTGGATGGCAACGCCTCAATCAATACTCTCCGATCCCAAGACAAGGGTGTGAAGGCCCATAAATCAAAAGTTAAGTCCTTAATTGCTAGACCCCAGATTTTGATTGTAAAAACCAAAGATCCATGCATCAATAATGCTGCTACTTAAGAACAATAGAACATTACCCACAAACAGCTTTAAATTTGAATCATCCAGAATCAATTATGTATAATTGATTTTAGTGCCCGTTTGGTTTAAATTTTGAAGCATTCAAAATCAATTCTACATAATTGATTTTAAATCACTTCCGTTCAACATACTTCGTAAAGCGTGCATCATCCATCTCAACCATTCATTTGTAGAATCAATTCTACTCAACTGTAAACCAAACGGACTATTAAATCACTTCCGTCCAACGTGTTTCGTAAAGTGTGCACACTTATTTTCAACCATTGATTTCTAGAATCAATTCTACTCAACTGTAAACCAAACGAACCCTCCATTCCATATGCCCCAATCTTCACTGAGCTCTGAGCCATCACTTGTATTTAAAGGTCCGTTAACGAGTGGCCTAATAAAGATTTATAAAGGTAAAGTTTTTATTGGAAATAATAGTATTTATTATAGGAAAATGCTAACGAGTGCCCTAAGGGCACTCGTTAAGGATTAAAAATAGAAATGTTTTATTAGAGTGTGCAGCATTGAATGTTGCAAACGCAATACTGTGATTTCCAACAAAAACTTTTTTTATATAGATCCTTAACCAGTGCCCTTAGGGCACTCATTAGCAAGACCCTTTATTATATATGTGACATTACATATCATATATTTCAATAAAAACTTACTACTAGTACTTTTGATTCCTTATCAAAGGTCACTCGTTAGCATTTTTCATAATTAAAACTTAATTCAGTCATTGTCAGGGAAGCATCGCTGGCACATAAATTAATAAGCTGATCGGGAGATGGAGAAGTAAAATTAGAATTTTCATTTTCTGGTAAATGATTGTTTTCGTCTCCGTAAGAGGAAAAGCGCAGCAGAGAGACTACAATCTCATTATTTAATTACGTATTGGAGGGAAATAAATAAAGTCAAATTACTTAAATTTGAATATAAGTGAATGTAATGTAGCCCTATTTATTTACGTATTAGTATAAAAGCCTTTTATATTTGGAAAATATTACCGAGTAAGCTTAGGATAATGGTTAATAAAACAAGAATAAAAAATATTTAATCAAAAGTAAATAATTTAGAATTTAATTAATATACATGTCAATATAAAAAAACTTACATTGTAATTTAATAATGTGTTATTACATCATTTAGTTAGCATGATAACACATGCATTATTAGACTCAATAAATGATGTGATAATTCATTATTGGATATCAGTGCAAAATGCTACTAGTGTACGTATATCCCTTAAATCTAATAATATATTATATTAAAAATATAAAAATTGTATTTAATTTTTTATTAATTTAAAGTATTTATCAAAGTATATAATTAGTTTTACTTAACCTATGTTTCAGGTTAGGGTTATGAAAAGAGGTTTTTCTTTGTTTGTTTTTTTTGTGTGGTCAAGGGTTGGTACCGTGCGTTCGCACAGGTAAATTTTGGTCTTTTGGGTTTATATAAAAATAAATCACATAATATTATAGTTGAAATATTGAAAAATCAATTTTATATTTATAATAATAGTTTAAGAAATGAGTACAAATTAGTGAAAATAAAGTCTATATTTGCAAAAGTAAAAACCTCAAAATTGAAACCAACCAATTATAGTCATTCAAAATTCCATCATTGCCTACAAAAATACAATACTGCTTGAAATAAATTAAACATCACAAAAAACCTCTTTATAAACCACATTTTTCTATAGAAGATCAAGTATTTCCATCTTCATCTAAGATTAATATTTTTAAACTTTTTCTTAACCTCACTCTAGAGACCGTAGCATATAATTACCCATGTGTAAACAGTGGTTTTGGAAGAAAAAAGCCAACATGTGACAAAGATTGTCCATGACTTTTATTAATGGTCATTCCAAAACACAATGATATTGGAAATTGCTTTCTTTCAAATCTAAATGGAAATTTTGGATCAGAAGGAACCATATTCATTCTTGGAATATATATCTTGTCTACAATATTGGTTCCAGTGATAACTTTTGCACCAATAATATTCTTTCCTAATTCATTAACTATTATCGTTGTACCATTACATAACACACTTACAAAAACACATGAAATGTGATATCCACGTATTACTTATTAAAAAATCATAAATATAAAATATATCCCTTAAGGCTTTATTTACGGTGGACCAACAAAAATATGGTGTATGGATACACTAAATAGTATATTCCATAAATAATGAAATTTAAACTATTAAAGGTATAATATAAAGATATCAAGACATTTATAGATATTATAATAAAATTATTACGTAATCCTTGCATTTAATATTATCTTTTAATGTATTTTTATTAATCTATAGAATACTTTAAACGAAAAAGTTTAAATCTTTAAATCATAAATGAATATATATATATATTAATATCTAATTTATCATAAATAAAAATTTACATTACATAATGATAAATATTTTACATGATAGCTTATTAAACAAATATATTTTTTAACAAATTATTAGGTAAAATATCTTAAATAATTTTTTTTTCAAATCTTTTTACATACAATTTTATTTATTTTTAATTAATTAACCTAAAAGTGATTTTTACAATTATCAGATAAAATCATCTTAAATGATTTTTTTCAAATATTTTACATATAATTTTATTTATTTCTTAACTAAGTGAGTGATATAGTATTTATTAATATAATAATTGTCAAAATAAATATTTACATTATAAGGAGATTAAAACATTAAAATAGTAAATAAAAATGTATGAATCTTTAAATAGCAAGTGAACACATAATAATATATAACATTTCATAATTAAATATTTATCTTACACAAGAATGAATATTTTTCATGAAAATTAATTAAATTAATATTTTTTATAAAACTATCAAGCAAAATGTTCTTAATATATTTTTTCAAATATTGCGCATATAATTTATTGAATTGTTAATTAAATTACTAAAAGATTACTTATTTTTAAAAAATTATTTTATGTTCATTGGTAAATATTTATTTCAAACTCTAATAAGTCAAAACTTCTCTGCCACAGATTAGAAGACTTTGCTCAAGAAAGGAAAACAAAAGACAATTTTCTGGGAAGTTTTCAAAAGTGAAGCACAAACAAGGAAACACGTTCTACAATATTGTTGTGGTTCAGAATAACACTCTCATTACCCTTAGCTTTGTGAATTCAGTTTTTACGCTAACATTAAAGCTACAGGGGTTAAATAGTGATTGAGAAGCTTGGCTTTTTAAAAGTATTTTCTTTAAGAAAAACTCTTTTTTAAAGCTTCAGATAATAGAGCAATACTTTAGATAACTTTTAAAACCTGTGTGAAATCTTTAAGACGTTGTTTTTTTAAAGTTTCATCTGAAAATGAAAAGTTGTTATAAACACAATTCAACCCCCTTATTGTGTTTACTTGTGTTTCTACATTAATTTAAGTTAGATCTACTATCTACAGTTTAAAAAGGATTGTCTGAGACTGTAGATGACTCCTTAAACATTTTTTTCCTTTTAGAAACCAATTTTAAGAAATGTTTCCTTCTAATATGCACACTTAACCCCAATTTGAATAGTTTAATATAAAGATAATATAGTGAGATGATGGTTAAGTAGATCACACTTAAATTTTTCTATATTCACTCTCAACTTTCGAAAAGCTGTGTT
The DNA here is from genome assembly GCA_026901365.1 of Sesbania bispinosa. NCBI lineage: Eukaryota > Viridiplantae > Streptophyta > Magnoliopsida > Fabales > Fabaceae > Sesbania > Sesbania bispinosa. The sequence continues at coordinate 749,262 of QLOH01000310.1, forward strand.
AAGTGTTAGATTAATTTAATTAATGTGACCCATGTATTTTAATAGTCTTACTTTAATAAAAGTGTGCTCAATGTGATGATTGTTGACCCAGTATGGAAAATAGAGTTAAGAAGGGGTTATTTTAAAATCCTTCTCCTCTTCCATTTTAAATATAAGAGAAGTTACCAAAATGATTAACTGTGTGAGAGAAAACTTCCTAACCATCAAGGAGTCTGAAAAGTGAAGAAAAATGGGATAGAAAATTGATCATCAATTTTCACAGAGAATTCAAACAAGAGCAATTATGGATCCAGGTAATTAAGTCTCTTTGTCACTCTCATTGTTGTATGGGTATGTGAGAACCATGGAATTCAAGATCTTGTGTAGTTTCCATAATGTGAATCCTAGAAAACTATCATAATAGAAATTTACTTTAAGTCCTTAACACTCAACAAATGTATAAGCAATGCAAGATAAAATAGTGAAAAACTTAAAAAAATAAATGAGCACTTCAAACTGGTGTTATTATACGGGACCGACCCGGTCAGTTCAACTGGTTGGATCGGAAACTGGACCCATGGCCGGTCCGATCAATGTACCAAATCATATTTGCTTATAAACTGGCCATGGCATCATCAACTTGGTCTCGAACTAATGAAAATCATATAAACTGACCCGTTCTCATGTTCTACTTCTGTTGGATTGAAAGTTGGAATAATACATGAATTCAAAAATACCTTCCGCTAGAATCGAATGCGTGAACACATGCAGGACCAACATACTACAAACGAACTCGGTAGCTATTCATTGAGTTGCTTTTTGTAACTTTAGGACAAATTACTCTTACTGAAACATAAACACACAACTAAAATATATTTCATATTATAAAATATAAATTTCAATTTCAATTTATAATTTATATTATTAAGCATGAATATACTTTCATAATTATGATCTCATATTATTTTATTAGTTAAATTTTTATATAAAATTTAAAAATATATTAAATTATTAATAAACTGTGAACTAATATTCGAAGGCTTATTGTGTTAAAATATATTACCTTCGTCCCTATTTAACTGCCCATTTATAAACTCAATGCAATAATAATTACATCTTTCTCTATGGTACTCTTATGTTAATAAATGACCCACTTTTAAAAAAATAATGAGACCCAATTGTATTAAGAGAGATAAAGGGTAAAACTGAAAGTTTAAAATTTATTCGCATGACAACAAGAGTAATAATTGCATTCCTTAATATGTGTGTTTTTTATTCAAGTGGACAGTTAAATAAGAACGGAGATAGTAATTTTTATGAAAAGTATTAAATAGTTAAAAGAATTAATTTAATAAATTTTTTGAAGAAGGAAAGTATAATAAATTTCTGTCTATTTTAATTAAAAAATAATTTAAAATATCAAATAAATATCATTCATTAAAGAAATATTTTTTATCGGACAACAATCTTAAAAAATCTCTTTTTTATTGGATTATTTTATAAATATATTTATCGGATTATTTTATAAATGTTATAACCTTTATTCTCTTTCATTTATACCCTATTGATTCTTGGTCCATCGGTGGACAAATGTTGGTTTGGACCACTGTAAAAGCCACCATCGCTTAATAGTATAAAAAATATTTATATTAAAACAAAACACACACATACAAAGGTATCCCATCTTATTTAGAAATCAAGATAAATTAATAGAAAATCAATTTTAGTATAATTAGCTTTTTCTTTGACAATCTCAAATCAATAGTACAAACCAAGATTCTTGCTCATATCTGAATTCCATCTTTTCTAAATCAACTACTACCAACTTAGATCGATATGATGAATAAGCACCAAATTCGCCACACCTGCGGACTCTCAACATAACCTTTGTATTTCCATTAGATTCACAATTTGAACAATATCCTTTTATTAAATGGAATTAATTATAGTTCTAAAATAAAGACTTTTCATATACCAACCAACGGGATTGGTTCAAGTGGTACATACTTGATTCCCCTTAAGCAAGCTCTCAGGTTCGAGCTTTGTTGATGGAAAAAATCTCCGCTGGGAGAGTTAGCCCCACCAGGCTTGAACATGATTGCCCCCGTGGAGGATACCTGTGGTTCACACAAAAAAAAAAGACATTTCATACAACATTGTTTCTTGATATGAATCAGACTTCCAAAACCTATGTATTCATATGAGTTATTAAAAGTTGATTATCTTTATTTTCATAAAAAATGTCATCCCCATGTGATATATTTTTGCTCTTAAATTATTATATTTCATAAAGAATGATCATCCTCCCATGTGATATATTTTCAATTTTAATAAGTCGTTCATTTTATTTTATCAAAATTTACTTAATTCTTTATAATTTTCACATTTAATAAATATTTTTTTAAATAAATTTAATTTGTTTAGTAATTAATAATTTTAGTGTTACAGTATTTAGCGAACTTTTAAAGTTTGATATTTAATTCTTTTTAGGTTAACTTATAAATTTAGTAAATTTGTCTCAATTGTTTATCAAGTGGTTTCCCAATTTATAATTAATTAAATATAATTGTTTATTAAGTTCTTCATTTTTTCAATTTTCTAAAAATGCTTATCACATTACTTCCTTCAAAATATTTCTTAAAAAAATTATAATTGTCTAAATAAAATCACTCTATTCGAAAATATATTCAACAATTATATAATCAATTAAAAGTTGATTATCGTTATTTTCATAATGAATAGTCATCCTCGTGTGATTTATTTTTGCTCTAAAATTATTAGAAACTATAATCAATTGTGAATAAACCGTTTGATCATCCCCGTGCAATTTCTAAGTAAATCATCAGAAACTATAACCAAATATTTATAGCAATAAATCATTTGAATTTTGAAACTAATATCATATCAACATTAAATGAGTTTGAATTAGAAACATAAATTTACATTTAGCAATTATTTAAATCAATCTCAATAATATATATGAATCTGGTTGCATTCATATTGATAACAATTAATAATCTAAATCATCGTAACAATAAATTATTATAGTATCCATAAAAAAAAATCAATTATAGTAACAATAATAAATTTGAATTTGAAACCGACAAAAGATCAACGCAATTAAAGTAATAAATGTCGGTAACTAAAATCAAATTATACTTTCAAAATATATAAAATAAAGCATCGGAAATAGGAAAAATATATGTGAAATCATTTCTCGATAAAAGCACTTTTTTATATTTAAAAATTAGAATCAAATAAAATCAAAATAAATTTTAAATTTAAAAATTAGAATCAAATAAATCTATGTTTAGAAAATCAAATTTTTCTTTCAAAATATATAAATAAAAGAATGAGAAATAGGAAAAAAATATGGGAAATCATTTCTCGGTAAAAGTACTCTTTTGAAATTTAAAAATTAGAATCAAATCAAATAAAATCAATACAAACTTTAAATTTAAAAATTAATTATAGTAACAATAATATATTTGAATTTGAAACGCTCAAGAGAGTTAGCCCCACCATGCTCGAATAGGATTGCCCCCGTGGAGGATACCTGTGGTTCACACACACATAAAAATCTTTTCATACAACATTGTTCTTGATATGAATCTTGCTTCGAAAACCTATGTATTCATATGAGTTATTAAAAGTTGATTATGGTTATTTTTATAATGAATGGTCATCCTAGTGTGATATATTTTTGCTCTTAAATTATTATATTTTCATACACACACATACTTACCTTTGCAAAATTTTTAGTCCTACATATTTTAAGTATTTACCACTATGATTTTAAATTTAAATGCTAATATATTTTATGTAAAAAAAATTATCCTCAGGTGAATTATATTTACCTATTATCATCTATATAGTTAATTAACCTTTAAATAATAGTAAATTTAATATAATGATATATTTTCATACGATGTATTAAAATTAATATAAGAATTTTTTTAAAAAAACTATCAATAAATTAAAAATTCAATTTTAAAAAGTCATTCATTTTATTTTATCAAAATTTACTTAATTCTTTATAATTTTCATATTTAATAATTTTTTTAATAAATTTAATTTGTTTAGTAATTAATGATTATAATGTTATAGTATTTAACAAATTTTTATTGTTTGATATTTAATTGTAATTTTTAGGTTAACTTATAAATTTAGTAAATTTGTATCGATTGATTATTAAGTTGTTTCCCAATTTATGAATAATTAAATATAATTATTTATTTCATTATTTATTACACTGACTTTTTTCTCTTATTAATTGTGTAAGATTGTTTTTACATAACTTTTATTTTAATATTTTTTACAAAATTATCGTACTATTTTTATTTTTTTATTCTTCATTTTTTCAATTTTCTAAAATGCTTATTACATAATTTCCTTCATTATATTCTTAAAAAATGATAATTGTCTAAACAAAATCACTCTACTCGAAAATATATTCACCAATTATATAATCAATTAAAAATTGATTATCGTTATTTTCATAAAGAATAATAATCCCCGTGTGATATATTTTTGCTCTAAACTTATTAGAAACTATATTCAAATTGTGAATAAACCGTTTAGTCATCCTCGTGCAATTTCTAAGTAAATCATCAGAAACTATAGCCAAATATTTATAGCAATAAATCATTTGAAATTTGAAACTAATATCATATCGACATTAAATGAGTTTGAATTAGAAACATAAATTTACATTTAGCAATTATTGAAATCAATCTCAACAATATATATGGATGTGGTCACATTCATATTAATAGCAATTAATAATCTAAATCAACGTAACAATAAATTAATTATATTATCTGTAAAAAAAAATTAATTATAGTAACAATATTAAATTTGAACATAAATTTTATAGCAGACTCGAATAGGATTACCCCCGTGGAGGATATTCAAATAAATTTGTGATTAGCAAATCAAATTATACTTTTAAAATATATAAATAAAAGCATGAGAAATAGGAAAAAAAATATGGGAAATTATTTCTCGGTAAAAGCACTTTTTTGAAATTTAAAAATTAGAATCAAATCAAATCAAATCAAAATAAACTTTAAATTTAAAAATTAATAAAAGTACCAATAATAAATTTAAATTTTTACTGGTATTAACCACAGGTATCCCCTATTACCAGGGACAATCCTGTTCGGGGCTTAGTCACAGTTAAGGCTTTTCACCTCTCCCGAAGAGTGTGTTTAGTGGGGATCGAACCCGGGGGCTCTACCCACAATCTCAGCCTACATTATCAACTGAGCCACAATCATTTGGTAATAAATTTGAATTTGATACCGACAAAAGATTAACACAATTAAAGTAATAAATCTTTGTTTAGCAAATCAAATTATACTTTCAAAATATATAAATAAAAGCATGAGAAATAGGAAAAAAAATCTGGGAAATCATTTCTCAGTAAAAACACTTTTTTAAAATTTAAAAATTAGAATCAATTCAAATCAAAATAAACTTTAAATTTATAAATTAATTAAAGTAACAATAATAAATTTAAATTTGAAACCGAAAAAAGATTAACATAATTAAAGTAATAAATCTTTGTTTAGAAAATCAAATTTTACTTTAAAAATATATAAAATAAAGCATGAGAAATAGGAAAAAAATATGGGAAATCATTTCTTAGTAAAAACACTTTTTTGAAATTTAAAAATTAGAATAAAATCATATCAAAATAAACTTTAAATTTAAAAATTAATTATAATAACAATAATAAATTTAAATTTGAAACCGACAAAAGATCAACACAATTAAAGTAATAAATCTCTATTTAGAAAATCAATTTATACTTTCAAAATATATTAAATAAAGCATGAGGAATAGGAAAAAAATATGGGAAATCATTTCTCGGTAAAAGCACTTTTTTGAAATTTAAAAATTAGAATAAAATAAAATCAAAATAAATTTTAAATTTAAAAATTAATTATAGTAACAATAATAAATTTGAATTTGAAACCGATAAAATATCAACATAATTAAAATAATAAATCTCTGTTTAGCAAATCAAATTATACCTTCAAAATATATAAATAGAGCATGAGAAATAGGAAAAAAATATAGGAAATCATTTCTCGGTAAAAGCACTTTTTTGAAATTTAAAAATTAGAATAAAATGAAATAAAAAAATTTAAATTTAAAAAATAGAATCAAATAAAATCAAACAAAATTTAAACAAATTAGAATCAAATAAATCTCTATTTAGCATATTAGAATCAAATCAAAATAAATTTTAAATTTTTTGAATTTCAAAATTTAAAAAATTATGTGCTTTTAAAACTACCAAAATATTTTAAAAATTAATTCAATCCAAAAGAGAAACATAATAAAAAAACACATTCCATCGTATTAACACATGCTTACTAACAAAACCAATCATATTGATTATTGAAGGTAGCTAATTTTAACAATTAACCATAACATTAAATTTGATGAATGCGTCCTTTAGTAGGAGATTGCTTGAAACCAAATCGACCCCATTTTTTTTAAGGTATTGTTGATGATACTTGTTTGCTGAGTAGAACTTTTTGGTAGGAAGGATCTCAGTACCAAATCGACCCCATTCCAAATCTCTATTGTGTTTCCACACAATTCCCTGTCACAAAGAAAGATCAAACTGTCACTAAGTGACTGATTAAACCTCAAAAACATAGGAGAGACAACAAAAAAGAATAAAAAAAGTAGATTTCAGACTAAATAACAGGGTCAGAATGGAGGACCTCATCTACCAGTCACGACCACTACCGATGGCGACCACACGATCACCGCACTACTATGACACTGCTGCTCTACATCCTGCACCCAATTGCACCATATAAATGAAGAGAAAGAAGTTTTTTTTTTCTAAAACACAAAAATCAGAGAAAAAATAGAGAAGAGAGAGGGTATAACTCATTGTCGCGGCTATAACTTCTTAGAGAAGTTTGTGCTTCCAATGTTCTGAATAAATTTATAAGCATGTGAAATGGAATTTAAGTGGAAAAAATTGAATTTGAATCTAAATTATTAATCTAAAAGGATTTGAATTTGAGTCATGAGTTTTTAAAGCAAGTGAAAAAATATTGGCATAAATCTAAGTTTTAATTGGCTTTCTTTCTTTCCATAATAGGCTCCACAATTATAACAATTGCTAATTACATTATTAACCTCCATTTAGGCGGGAAAAAATACCCCTAGACCCCGTTCATTTTATATATATATATATATAGATAGATAGATAGATAGATATAGATTAGGGGTATTAATTGGACCCCACAAGGATTTAATATTTTTAATATTAAAAACTTATATATATGTGTGTGTGACAATTACCTCAGTATAAAATTTCTAGATCCGCACGTCACTGGTCGAGGGTGATGGTTAAATAAAGTTCTCTCTCAATAATAGTGGCTGACCTGCATGTGAAGTCCACCTGCATGCAAGGTTGGCCCAAGGGTAAGGCGGCTCAAGCCCTTGCTTTAGGCCCCCAATTGCTAGTAACTTCCTTTATAAAAAGTATAAGCATTTCTACTAAAAATTAAAAAAATATAAGCATATATCATTATTATGAAGCTTAGCACATTATTTTAACAAATATTCTTTCTCCTCAAGGTCAAGAGTTCAATCCTTGGTATTGAATTTTAACTTTTAAGGCCCCTTTTTTCACCTCAAATTTTTAAAAAGACCCCAATATGAAAGTTTGCACCTCATATTTTGAAAAGACCCCAATATGAAAGTTTGCTTGAGGCCTCCCAAACATGTTGGCCCGACCCTATTCTTGAGCTAACTTTGAGATCTGACCATTGTTGTTCTATTTTTATAAAATAATAATGATTGATTTATGATTGTAACGTTATTGCTTTATCAGTTTGGAAATAAATCAACGTGCACATAAATCTCTATTTATCACTTCAGCTAATTAGAATCAATTTGAATGTTTCAAATTGATACTATAACAATCAAATTTATATACATTAAATAAAAACGTTGAAAAAAAAAAGAAACGCAAAGTATCTGGGTACTGATTAATTCATTTCCGTTTTAATTCCAAATCAATTTAAAAACATTATCAAATTTAATTTCTTAAACCGTTATAATTTTATAACAATAATAATTCTATTATATAATAGTTAGTCAGGTAACATAGAGCAGTATCTCTTAATCTTCCTTTTACACTCTAAATTATCTCTAAATAATTTTGGGCAATAGAAAGGTGTTGGGAGTGGAACTCTGTCTCTATTCTGTGCAGGAAAAAAGAGACTAAATCAGTGATAGCTGAGCTGTTGTATCCTGGAGGTGAACGCGTCAAGACCTACTGCACCGTTGGAGGAAGAACATTTCCCGTGGTGGCGTGAATCACCTTAAAGAGAGCGAAAACGCGCCTCATCCCACTATCATTGTCAATTTTATTTTTTATTGTAATTTCTTAATTTATCTTCTTTTGCTGTAATTTATTCCAACAATTTTAAGGTGATTCTTATATTAAAAATGGAGAACATGGTGGAGGAGACACAGGAGTTCCAAATGATTGCCCATGAAGTGAAGTCTGAAGGTATTACAATTGAAGATAACTTGCTCGTGACTGCCATTATTCGTGTAGAAGAAAAAGAAGAAGCAAGTCAAAATGCTCTATGCACACAAAATGGAAGCAACAACTATGTTACTAAGGTAAATTCCCTTGGTCCTCATAATAAATTTTTCATAGGACAAAATATGAGTAATAGTGCTAAATTAAAGCCTAAGAAGAAAATTTTCAGATAAAAAGAATCCATTTCCTTATAAAAAAGGGAACTTCACCCAAAAGAATATACCTCTCCCTAGAGTGGCCCAAATTCCAAATGAGGCTTGTTTTGTATGTGGCAAAATTGGCAATGTTGCTAAAAATTATAGATTCCGGAAACGTGGGCCTGTTGTACAAGCCAACGTGACCGAAGAGCAATTTGTGGCTATGATAACTGAGATAAATGTTGTTGAGAACTCTAAGGGATGGTGGGCAGATTCAGGTGCTACTAGGCATGTTTGCTATGACAAAGATTGGTTCAAAAAATACACTCTATATGAAACTCCAAAAGAGGTTATGCTTGGTGATTCCCATACTACCAAGATTTTGGGTGAAGGTGGGGTGGAACTTAATTTTACTTCTGGATGAATTCTGAAATTGACTAACGTGCTTTATACACCTCATATGAGAAAGAATCTTATGTCTTCTTTTCTTCTGAATAAGGCTGGTTTTAAGCAAGTTATAGAATCTGATAATTAGGTTATTTCTAAGAATGGGACTTTTGTGGGGAAAGGTTATGCTTGTGATGGAATGTTTAAGTTAAATGTTGTGATCAATGAAAATGCTTCAGTTTCTGTTTATAAGCTTTCTTCTTTAAATTTTTGGCATGAACGTCTTTGTCATATAAATGATAAATATGTTTTGAGAATGAGTAATTTAGGACTTATTCCTAAACTTAATAAAAATTTTGAAAAATGTGAAATTTGTAGCAAAACTAAAATTACAAAAAAGTCTCATAAAAATGTCATAAGAAATTCTGAAATTTTAGATTTAATTCATTCTGATATTTGTGAGTTTGATGGAATTTTGACACGTGGTGGTAATAGATATTTTATTACTTATAGATGATTTTACGAAATTTATGTATGTTTATTTGATGAAACATAAAAGTGAAGCTTTTGAAAAGTTTAAAATATATTTAAATGAGGTTGAAAATAATTTTGGAAGAAAAATAAAATGTTTACGTAGTGATAGAAGAGGAGAATATATTTCTTTGAGTTTGATTCTTATATTCAGTCTTTAGGGATTGTTCATGAAATTACTCCTCCTTATTCTCCACAATCTAATGGAGTTGCTGAAAGAAAAAATAGAACTTTAATTAATTTAACTAATTCTATGCTTGTTCATGCTCATGTACCTTTTCAATTTTGGGGTGAAGCAATTTTATCTGCAAATTATGTGCTTAATAGAGTACCCTCATAAGAGTTCTAATAAGACTCCATATGAACTATGGAAAGGTCATAAATCTAATCTAAATTATTTTAGAATTTGAGTTGTTTGGCTTACGTAAAAATTGTTGATCCTAAAAGAAGTAAATTAGGTGTACAAGCTTCTACTTGTGTATTTATAGGTTATTCTCTTAATAGTTCAACTTACAGATTTTTTTATATTGATAATAAAACTGTGATTGAGTCGGTTAATGCTATTTTTCATGAAAATAAATTTCCTTTTAAATAGAAAATAGTGGGGATAAAGGAAATAAAACTTCTCATTGAACCTAGTTCTTCTACTTCATTACAAGTTGAAAATCAAACTGAAATTTTACCAGGAAGAAGTAAAAGAACTAGAATTGAAAAAGATTTTGGTTCTGATTTTCTAGTTTATAATGTTGAAAATACGATTACTTTTGAGTAAGCTTTAGCATCACCTGACTCATCTTTATGGAAAGAAGCAATTGGTGATGAAATGGAATCTTTAATTTCTAATAAAACTTGGAAATTAGTAGATTTGTCCCCTAGTTCTAAAATAATTGGTTGTAAGTGGGGAGAAAAAAGTTGAAGCCTGATGGCACAATTAATAAATTTAAGGCAAGGCTTGTAGCTAAAGGTTTTACACAAAAAGATGATATAGATTTTTTTTTATACATTTTCTCCTGTTACACGTATTACTTCAATTAGATTGCTAATAGCCATTGCATCTATTTATAATTTAGTAGTACATCAAATGGATGTAAAAACAACTTTTTTTGAATGGAGATTTAGAGGAGGAAATATATATGGATCAACCTGAAGGTTTTGTTGTGGCTGGCCTCGAAAATAAGATATGTAAATTAAATAAATCTTTGTATGGGTTGAAACAGGCACCAAAACAATGGCATGAAAAATTTGACTTGTGTATGATTGAAAATGGTTTTAGAAACAGTGAATGTGATAAATGTTTATATTACAAGTCAAATGAGGATTTACATGTTATAATATGCTTATATATGGATGATTTATTAGTATTTGGTTCTAATTTGTCTATTATTTGTGAAACAAAGAATTTACTTCATAAGAGTTTTGAAATGAAGAATCTTGGAGAAGCAAATGTTATACTTGGCATGAAAATTACTAGAAAAACTGATGGTATTTTTCTAGATCAAGAACATTATGTGGATAAAATTTTGAAAAAATATAATTATGAAAATTGTAATATTGTATCTACTCCTTTTATTCCAAATGTTCATCTAGAAGCTACTTTAGATGATAATTCTATTGTCAATCAGAAGGAGTATGCTAGTATAGTTGGAAGCTTGAGATATTTGACTGATTGTACTAGACCTGATATTGCATATGTGGTAGGTTTACTTGGTAGATTTACTAGTAAACCAAATACTGAGCATTGGCATGTTGTTGATAGACTTATGAAATATTTAAAAGACACGAAAAATTATGGGTTATTCTATCAGTCATACCCTACTGTGCTTGAAGGTTTTTCATATGCAGATTGGAATACTCAATCAGGTGATTCTTTCTCTACTACTGGTTATATATTTACTTAGGTGGCTGTGCAATTTGTTGGAAATCTAAAAAGCAACAAATAATAGCAAAATCAACCATGGAAGCTGAATTAATTGCTTTGGCTTTGGCTTGTGAGGAGGCTAGTTGGTTGAAAGATTTATTGGGTGAAATCTCTTTCAGGGAGAAACCCATTCTACCTATTTTGATGCATTGTGATAATACTGCTGCCCATTGGTAGAGTACAGAATCGTTATTATAATGGTAAATCGAGATATATAGAGAGGAAGCCTAGTTTGGTGAGATCATATCTAAGTAATGGTACCATTCATGTGTCTTATGTGAATACAAATGATAATCTTGCTGATCCTCTTACAAAACCTCTAAATAGAGAAAAAATTGTGAAAATGTCTATAGGAATGGGATTAAAGCCCAAAGAATAGAAACTACCCTTGAGGATACCCAACCTGGTGATTAGAGATCCAAAAGCTAGGTTCAAAGGGAAAACGAATCTTGGAGTATTTGTAAAAAAGATGCAATTTAATTTTTTTTTCATCCCTATAAATAATATGCATCTTTTCTGCAACGTAGAATAAGGTTGAGTTTTCTTTTTTTGAGAACTCTTAATGAAATTTGTAGCTCAATAAGAGGGGATGTTTAAAGTTGCAGAGACATCCTTGACAAATTTCACCTATATGATATTGGGGTTATATATATATATATATATATATATATTATTCTCTTGAAAAATACTCATGAATCTAGGATGTAGCACAAAGGCCAAAATATGTGAAGCTTATGAGTTCAAGATTGACACTGAAATATTATGTGCATAATATAACACTTGTATCCTTTGAAGAAGCCATAGTTCAAGACTGTAAGATCACTATTGGCTCCGGACTAAGTATTATAGAATTGCTAAATGAAAGTTCAAAGCAATGCTACTATCATAATGCATAATTTCTTCTATGCCCAATAAATTTTAAACAATTATTTTATAAAAATAAGTGAGGAATTGTTGTTCTATTTTTATAAATAATAATGATTGATTTATGATTGTAACATTTTGCTTTATCAGTTTGGAAATAAATCAACGTGCACATAAATCTCTATTTATCACTTCAGCTAATTAGAATCAATTTGAATGTTTCAAATTGATACTATAACAATCAAATTTATATACATTTAAAAAACGTTGAAAAAAAAAATGAAACGGAAAGTATCTGGGTACTGATTAATTCATTTCCGTTTTTAATTCCAAATCAATTTAAAAACATTATCAGATTTAATTTCTTAAACCGTTATAATTTTATAACAATAATAATTCTATTATATAATAGTAGTCAGTAACAGAGAGTATCTTTAATCTTCCTTTTATACTCTAATTATCTCTAAATAATTCTGGGCAATAGAAATGTGTTGGGAGTGGAACTCTGTCTCTATTCTGTGCAGGAAAAAAGAGACTAAATCAGTGATAGCTGGGCTGTTGTATCCTGGAGGTGAACTCGTCAAGACCTACTGCACCGTTGGAGGAAGAACACTCCCGTGGTGGCGTGAATCACCTTAAAGAGAGCGAAAACGCGCCTCATCCCACTATCATTGTCAATTTATTTTTATTGTAATTTCTTAATTATCTTCTTTGCTGTAATTTATTCCAAAACAAGATCATTGTGTTTGATATGGTTGGCTCATTTATTCTTGATGTAATTAATTTATAATTATTAGGGCTTATTTAGATTTTTTATAAAGAATAAGGAAGCTTTGTGATATATATAGTAAACTTCATGTAATATGTGGTAAAAGTAGTATCATACTAAGTTTCTTTTTTTTTTCATATTTATGTTTTGAGTGTGCCAAAGGCTTGAATATGAAAACAAAGAGTTCTTCCAGACTTATTATACAAAATTGGCGTTGAAGCGGAGGAATTCAATAGATTGTTGCAGAAACAAGTGTAATCAGCAAACATCAGCTGGTTCAGCCCTCAGTTGGGTTGCCGCGAGCCAAGATTCCATTGAATTATCTCCCTTTGAATTTAGAGAACCATTTCCATTCAAGCAGTTACCAAATTGCCCTAGTGTTTTGCCCCTCAACCAAATTGCGCTATCACCGAAATTGGTGCTTCAAAGCACTAACCAAATCGAAAATGGGGCTTTCGTTCACGAACATCAATGGGTTAAATAAAAGGACAAGATATATCTAAAGTTCTGATTACATTAAATTTTCATTTCTTGTTTACTCATTGTCATCTCTCATCAAGCATACCAAAATCCAACAATATAATAGTAAGTAAAGGGGTTTGTCGTATCCACAGGGAACGGTTCAATTGTAAATCCTAGTGGTCAAACTATCAAGTAAGAGAATATGATTGTTGTTTGTGAAGATTGCAATAGTAAATAAAAAGCAGAGTAAATTGAGATAGGTTGAGTAGATTACTGGAACTAGGATTGAACTCCGTCTATCGCACCCCTCATGTATTTGAAACCCAATGATATTTATGAATATGAATTTATAATATTGAAGGACAAATAAATGTTATTTCATAAAGGTTCCCACAGATATGAAATACTCAGAAATAATTCACCCTAGTTCCTACATTGATAAATTACCCCGGATTAAAGATTAATTTGTAAAAGCTATCAAGCCATCCTGGTTCCACAGTGACAACTTGAGTGTTTTCACCAATCAGAGTTCAAGATCCCTATTCCTAGGCTCCCCAAACTCGTTATTGATTTCACAAAACCACTTTCCAATGCGCCCCATAAAACCAACCTATAACTCTGGCACAAAGGCGGAAGCTAAGCATTAAGAACAGAATAAAAACACCAATATTATAAAAACAGGGATTCATAAATAACAAAGAAATTCAAATACAATTGGGGATTGAATCGACTACATTCAATCCTATGGGAGAGTTTAGCTACTCATGGTAGCCATTACAAACCAATAGAGAACTGTCACACTTTTCTCTAGCTCCAACACTTGCCCCGTCGTCTCCTCGATCTATGCAAAAGGTCCTTTAAATAGAAGTTTGAAAAGCTATATGAAATCTGGACAGGAATCTTGATTTGCACTTTGAAAATTGGAAATCTCGTGCTCCCTGCGCTCAGGGCAGATGAAGTGCAGGAAACATAGAGGAATTATAATTCCTACGCTCCACTTGCCCTCAGCGCAGGTGGAGCGCAGATCTCGTTTTCTGCTTTCTTGGTTTCCTTTTTTCAAACTTGATCTCTTCCTGATCTTATCTTTGCCCACTACGTTTTCCTTATTTCCCTCTTTTTTAAGCTTGATCTTGTGCTGATTTTATCTTCAATTTGATTTGAATTTGATTTGAGAATTTTATCTGCAGAATCTTTATCCAAATAACTGTTGATTTTATCTTGATTTGCTGTCATTTAGAATCTTATCTGCAGATTCTTTTTCAAATAAATGTTATCTTGCTTCTTCATTTAAAACTTTCCTCTTTATCTGCAAAATCAACAGATTTCTTATCAAAATAGAATCAAATTCAAATTTAAATCAGATAATCACAAAATCTGAATTTATTAAAAAGAGGTAATTTGGGGAATAAATCTAACATTTTGCCCTTGATAAGTGTGTTAATTATATACAAATTTATTATTTTAGCACTTATCAAATACCCCCAACTTAGCTTCTTGCTGATCCTCAAGCAAGAAAACCTTTTGCAATCAAATGAATTCAAATCCCCTGTCATGATTCTCAAAAATAAGGAAATAATTTCTCCACCTCTTGTAGGCATCTAGCTGTCACTTACCAAATATCAGATTGAAAATCAAAATTAAGTAGTGTTTCCAAAACTCAATCAGAACAGGATAAAAATACATTCAAACTTTTTCAAAAGTAGCAACCAAAACAATAAGTGATAAATCAAGGAATTCTCTCATGCTCACGGGTAAGTGTTTCCCTCAATTTTTCACAGCAGTTGAACAACTAAATTGATAGTCGTTCTGGTTAATAAACATGCACATGGTTATCATGGATCAAAAGGTCTTTTCTTGGTTGTAATGAGGTTGGACTATCAAGAACTCATGGTTTTCTAGAGAGCAATTTTTGAATCAAGATCTGGATATGCAAAGAAACACTAGAATAAAGAGCAATTTTTGAATTTTTTCTTTTTCTTGAACTTTCTCTCAATTCTCCATTGCATTCTTGATTATTCAACTGGCCTCTTCTTTTTTATTGATTCACTCCCTTTTTTATTCACTTTTTTATTTTTCTTTTTCATTCTTTGAGGGAGTGAGTCACTTTGCTTTCTTGTGCCTGCTCTTTGTATTTCTTTAAGTATCCAACTAACTCACTTTCAAGTAACTAACCAATTCTCCCATTTTATCAAACTGCACCTTTGCTCTCTATCCCAAGTGTGTAAGGGACATGATATAGACACTTATTTTGGCTGAGGTGCATAAGAAAAGAAACATTAAAGCTCAAGATGGGTTACCAAAAATTGGAAAAAAATTTCAAGGGTTGACTTTTTGGCACCGAACAAATAATTTATAATCACAAATTTTTCTTATCACTTCCATATTTTCATGTGCAGAATAAAATCCAAAAACTCAAGCAATAGCAGTTGACAAGCAACGGTGAAAACTCTCATATCAAGTGTTTTGGTCTCACAGCTCACCGGCTTTTTGGCTAATTTCCTTGATGAATTTACTTATTGAAATTAATTAATTACCCTGATATATTTTTCTGCATGATATCTTTATGGATTCAATCACAAAATCCCTATTTCTCTCCTATTCAGTTAGTTAAACTGCCTAACTTTGAGATTTTAAATTTATTTCCTTTAATCCATATTTCCTAAAATCCTAAAAAATTACAGTCCTATAATGAATAAAAGAATGGCTACAATGTATACTGCACAAAAGAAAATGTATGCTATATCAGTTGTATGCCATATAAAGTCCTAAAAATAAAGGAATGGCAAAAAAAATATAAAAGTGAAAAGAGTGGAAAATGAATAGAAGAAAGGACACCACCAAGTCTATATCAATCTTCATCATCTGTGTCAGCTCCCCCACCCCCTCTCGGAAAAATGGTCTGTCCCCAGGCCATTCCAAAGAGTCTTGAAATCGATCAGGGGACATGCCCGGGGTGGACCCTGGACATTGTGAGAGAGGAACTCCTGTAATGCGTTACCCCGAAATGAACAGCCCGGATCTGCCTAAAATGTGATCCATGAAGAACTGATATGGTCTATCAGCAGGTGTGGTGGCTGTGGATGTGGAAGGACTTCCCGGATATAGATGGTAGCATCAACTCCTCCTGTGGAATACAATGAGTCTAATATACCTCCTATTAATGGGAGCCCCTATAGGAGAAGTGGGGTGAACCTCACTCCCTCACAATGACAAAGGGCAGTGATTAGGGAGGGAAACCCTAAACTTGCTCTGGAGTGTACGCTCCTCCTCTCTCGAGCTGTCATAATCAGAGAGTGCAACCGATCAGACACGACACTGGAAACATCTATCTGTGCTCCAGTAAGTATACTGTATAAAAGGTGTGTTGTGTCATGTCGATATCGGAAGAAGTCAGTGATGGATGTATGTTAGCTATCACTAAAGCCACCCACATCCTTGCAATGCCGCGCAAATGCTGCCGAAGTATCCTAGATGCCCCATAGTTGTTGACCTCGTAAGAGTACCCAGGGAGATTCAGATACTGAACTATCAGGGTTTCCAGTACCTCATTACTGTATGGGCCAACCTCCTGAATCCTCTAAATATGATAGAATGAATTCTCAATAATTTGTGGGGAAGGAAAGTCCAGGAGTTCATTAATTTTGTCATGGTCATATAAGATCCATCGTCCCTGGACAAATGACCTTTATCAACTTCCCCATCAAATGTAATCATTGCATTGCAGTAGAATTCACGAACAACTTCAGGATCAAACTTCCTGGGGTTCAGCCAGGTGTCCCACTTTCTCCTTGTGATTTCTGCGCTGAATTCCTCAAACTCTCCAGCTTCCATTCCACAAGCCTCTCTACTAGGAAGTTACAATCTTTAATGTAACTGTAGTGAACTACGGCACTTACATCTTTGAACTTGCCATAGTCCAATGAAGGACTTGTGAGTGGAACGATTCTTAGAGAAACAAGAAAAAACTCAGAGAAAGAAAATCTTGATCTTATTCACAGGAACAGAACACATGGAAGAGAAAGAAATCTTGATCTTATTCACAGGAACACAACACAGGGAAGTATATATACATCACAAAGGATCTAACTAACAAGAGTAACTAACTAAAAACTGTAACAAACTAAATCCTAATACCCCCTCTCAAGTTGGGCTGTGGATGTCAATAAGGCTCAACTTGGAGATGGCATCCTTAAAGTAACATGGATATAATGCTTTGGTTAACACATTTGCTAGTTGGCAATGAGAGGGAACATGAAACAAGTGAACGAGGCCTTCTGTAGTTTGAGACGAGTAAGGTGACAATCCCCTCAATGTGCTTAGTGCGCTCGTGGAACGTTGGATTTTTAGCTATATGTATGGCAGATTGGCTATCACAAAAAGTTGAGAAAGGAAGCGAAATATCTATATATAGATCTTTGCACAAATACTGGATCCATGTAGCTCGCATGTAACAGAGGCTAATGCTCTATACTCCAGTTCTGACGAAGACCTGGAAACGGTAGATTGTTTCTTGGATTTCCACGAAATAAGCGAACTTCCATAGAAACACAGAAGCCGGTGATAGACCTACGTGTATTGGGGCATGTGGCCCAATCAAAATATGAAAAAGCTTGAATTCGATGATCATTCTTTGAGGGATAGAACAAACCAAGCGGGAGGGGGAGAACCTTTCAAGTATTTTATGATCTCAAGGTGATGCAAATGTGAAGTCCGTGGAAAGCTCAACAAATTGACTTAGCTGTTGTACTGCAAAGCTGATATCACGACGAGATGTGTGAGATAAAGGTAAAAACCAATGAGTTTCTAAAGATTGTAGATCCTCTAAGAGATATCCTTCTTCAGTGTGTAATTTAATGGAGCATCAACAGGAGTACTTGCAGGCTTACAATCTGTTAACCCATGTTCAGATATCAACTCTAAACAATATTTCCTTTGATTAAGAATGATTCCAGATTTGGACCGAGCTACCTCTAAACCAAGAAAAACTTTAGGGGACCTAAGTCCTTGATGCGAAATTGATTATGGAGTTGGGTCTTAACAAACTGAATTTCTTCAATGTCATTGCCTGTAAGAATTGTTGAGTCTCAAAAATATCATAAGATTGTTATGATGTTTTAAGACAACTAGATCCCAAAGTTTTAATAGTTGACAAATTTGACTTAACATTACTTATCATAGATACACACATGCTTTAATGTTTTATCTATGATTTCAGCAATAGGCACTATGAGCCTACATAAAAAGACTAAGTGTTGAAGTTGTCTGAAGAAGCAGAACTCGTCTTGAAGGGTTGAAGCTGTCTGAAGTAGTTCAACCTGTCTGAAGTATCAGTGCCGTCTGAAGTCTTTTGATGACGTTGAACCTCTAGTCTGAAGTATTGAAGTCATCTGAAGTCTCATTTATGACGTGGCACCCTCTGCTGAAGTTTGTGAAACTTTTCTGAACCTCTGCTGCACGTACCTTTTCCAACACGTTTTATAGCAAGGAACACAGAGACCTTTCCTGGTGATTTTGAATTTCATACACCACTGAGGAAATCTCTGCAATGCAGCCTCTGCAGCAACATTTGTAGCAGCCTTATGGCAAGAGGAAACCTTGTATCGTGTCAGAAACATCAGAGCTCTCAGAAGCATGTATCACAACGGATTTAAATAGCATTTAATGCTATCTCTAAACGGTGGTATTTCAACGAATTGAAGTTGGGTATAAATACCCCTCCATGAAGACCATCAAATATAGAGAAGAGAAAAGAAAAAAAAATTAAGTATACAAGAAAGCCCAGAGAAACATCACGCTGCAAGTTTTTACTCTGTAAAAACTCTCTGATAAAATTCGCTGTACACATTTGTATATCCTGAGCATACCTCAGATTTTTATTGTACATTGCATTTGTTTGAGCTTCAAACTCGTATAGTTTAAAAGCTTAAACTCCTTTCTCTGTAAACTTTGTTTAGAGCCTGGAGAGGCTTGGTTGATAAAAGAATACTTGGTTGTAGAGCCTGGAGAGGCTTGACTGCAAAAGAATACTTGGGTTGTAGAGCCTGAAGAGGCTTGACTGTAAAAGAATACTTGTAATCTTGAAAGATTAAGAGAAAATCCAATTGCTAGTTGGCATTGGGACTGGACGTAGCTCACAGTGGTAGTGAGTGAACCAGGATAAATTTCTTGGCTAAGTTTTCTTACCCTTATCTCTTGTCAATTCTTTTTATACTAATCAAGGGGTTAGAGTAATTAATCTGATATTTTATAAAGGCACAAAACATCTTTTAAAATCAGTTTTTTTTAAGCCGTCTGAAAACTTCATACAGCCCTTTAAGAGCCTGTCTGAAATCGTGTTTTTAACACCTGTTTGCGAAAAGCTTTCTAAAATATTTAGAAACACTATTCAACCCCCCTTCTAGTGTTTCCCTGTGTTCCTACAGTTGGTACCAGAGCTCTACTCAGGGTTGAAGCACCTAACAAGTGTTTGAGGACTGAAAGATCCAAATGGAAGCTTCTAACAACAACAGACAATACATCACAGAAGGAGCCTCTATCACAAGACCCCCAGCATTCAATGGAGTGGATTACCACTACTGGAGAGATCGCATGAAGTTGTTCATTGAGAGCAAACAACATTGATGTTTGGATGTGGTCACTGATGGAGACTATGTGCCTATGCAAAATGGTCTGCCTATACTAAGACTGAATGGACCTTGGAGCAGAAGACTAGAGTCCAGATGAACGCTAAAGCCAAACTCTATCTGATATGTTCCTTGAATAAATCAGAATATGAGAAGGTTCATGGATGCACTTCTGCCAAGGAGATTTGGGATACTCTTGCAGCAGCCCATGAAGGGACTGAAACTGTCAAGCAATCCAAAATCAACATGCTTATACATCAGTATGAGATGTTTAAGATGGAAGAAACTGAAACCATTGACCAAATGTTTGGGAGGTTTCAGACCATAACCAATGGACTCAGGTCCTTAGGAAGAACCTATGAATCTGGAGACAACAACATGAAGATTCTAAGAAGTCTACCTAAGTCCTGGAGACCCAAAGTCACTGCCATTCAAGAGGCAAGAGATTTGAACTCTCTCTGAGAATGGAAGAACTGTTGGGATCTCTCAAAGTCCTTGAACTTGAGCTTGGAGAAGATGAAAACAAGAAGAAGTCTCTAGCTCTAAACTCCAAGGCCAAACAGTCTAGGCATGACAGCATGAAGGCTATGCAAGCTGAGGAAACTTCAGAAGCAGATGAAGATTCTGAAGACAGCTCAGAAGATGAAAATGATCTTGTTCTTTTAAGCAGAAAGATCAAGAGAATGTTGCAGAACAGAGGAAAGTTCAGAAAGAACCAACCTTCATCATCCAAATTCAGATAAGACAGGTAAAGAGTCTAACACTGATAAATTATTTGCTTTGAATGTAAGCAACCAGGACATATGAAGGCTGATTGCCCAAGACTGAAGAAAAACAACTTCAAGAAGAAGAAGTTTTTCAAAAAGAAGAAAGGTCTTATGGCAACATGGGAAGACCTTGATGAATCAACCTCAGAAGAAGAAGAAAACACTTTAGAAGAGGCAAATCTGTGTCTCATGGCTAGTCTACCATCTTCAGACAGCTCTGAAGCTTGAGGTATTTCCTCTTACTCTACAAGAGATGTATGATGATCTGGTGGAAAGTTCTCAAGAACTTTTCCAGAGTATAAGAATCTATCCAAAGCCCACACAGAAATGTGTAACAAATATAAGGCACTTGAGATAGAACATATTATGCTCAAAGAAAAAATTCTTGAGACTAAAAACTCCAGTTCACAAGCTGTGTCTGAAGAAATGAGAAACTTCAAAGCAGGTTGTGGAACCTGACAAAAGATCTGGCCAATTTGTCAAAGGAACTAAAAATCTGAATATAATGCTTGGAAATCAAAGGCATTCCCTTGACAAAACTGGACTAGGCTTTTTGTGATCATAACTTGTCTGAACCTCCTACTGTCTTAAATTTTTCTAAAGGCAAAAAGAAGGTTACTGGTTGTTCTCACTGTGGTAAGCCTGGACACAATTGGCTCAGTGCAAACACAATAGAAAGACAAGGCCCAAAGCTAACAAGAAAGGACTCAAAGAATATGGGTACCTAAAAACTTAATTATTCCTGTTGCAGATGTGTTTAACAGGACAAAGGAGACCCCACAAATGGTACCTGGACAGTGGGTGCTCGCGACACATGACAGGAGAAAGGTCTTTGTTCCAAAACCTTAGACCTAGAGCTGGTGGAGTGGTCACCTTGGTGGAAATCAGCAGGGAAGATCATTGGAATAGGGACTGTAGGTATATCTCATTCATCCCTTATTAAAAATGTACTCCTAGTGGAGGGACCTACAACATAATTTTACTGAGCATAAGTCAATTATGTGACAGTGGTTATGTGCTGGTATCCCTTTACTAAGGAAGGATGCATAGTCAAGACTCCTCTGAGCAAAATCCTCTTTACTTGCTTAAGAGACACAGCAATGTGTACAAATTGATCTAGAGAGAATCTAGCAAGTCAAAATGTAAGTGTTTTCATTTCTGTTGAAGATGAAAAATAGATTTTGGCATCAAAGACTTGGGCATGCCAGTTTGAGATTAATCTCAAGATTAGCAAACACACAATCTTGTTAAAGGATTGCCCAAGCTTTCATACAAATCTGACATTTTTTATGTGAAAGCTGTCTGAAAAGGAAACAAACAAGACACTCTTTTAAAAGTAAGGATGTTGTTTTCAACTAGCCAGACCCCCCACTAGAACTTTTACACATTGACTTGTTTGGTCCTATTAGCAACAGAAAGTCTTAGTGGTAAGAAATATGGTTTGGTCATTGTTGATAGACTATTCTAGATTTACTTGGGTGTTATTCCTAGAAGCAAGGATGAGACTTTTAGGAATTTCACAGTATTCTGCAAAGAAGGTAATAATGAGAAAGGATTCTGTATTTTGTATCAGAAGTGATCACGGTGGGAGGCAGTTTGAGAATGCAAACTTTCAAATGTTCTGTGATGAGAATGGATCTCACACAATTTCTCTGTGGCTAGAACACCTCAACAGAATGGGGTTGTTGAGAGAAGAACGGAAGTTTGCAAGAGATGGCAAGGACCATGCTCAACTCATGCAGCTTACCAAGAACTTTCTGGGCAGAAGCTGTTAGCACAACATGTTACCTTCAAACAGAATATTGGTAAGACCCAATTCTGAAAAAGACTGCCTATGAACTGTGGAAGGAAGAAAACCCAACATATCATATTTCCACACCTTTGGATGTGAATGTTTTATACTCAACACCAAGGATGATCTTGGAAAATTTGATGCAAAGTCTGATAAAGGATTTTTCATTGGATATTCTGAAACATCTAAGCCTATAGAGTGTATAACTCTAGAACTTTAACTGTTTGAAGAAACTATTCATGTTAAATTCAATGATAACAAGAGACTGATAGGGAAACTATCAGATCTAGAGGATGATTTTGCAGAGGAATGGAGCTGAATGACCACAGCAGCTTGAAGGATGAGCAGCTGTCTGAAGTACCTACTGTTACTAAACCTATTCAGACAAATGTTGAGTCTCAGACAAACAAACAGATATGATACCTTCTCAGAAACCTGATTGGAAATACAAATCACATCATCCTAAAGAGCAAATCATTGGCAGCACTTCAGAAGGAGTTAAGACAAGATCAAAATTCAAGATTCTGAATTCTCTTGCTCTCCTATCTGAAATAGAGCCAAGGAACATTGATGAAGCTCTGCATGATGAAGGGTGGATCCTAGCCATGCAAGAAGAGCTGAATCAATTTGCTAGGAGTGATGTCTGGACCCTTGTTCCTAAACCCCATGGGAAAACTATTATTGGAACCAAATGGGTGTTCAGAAACAAGCTGTCTGAAGAAGGCAAGGTAGTCAGAAACAAGGCAAGATTAGTTGCTCAAGGATACAGCCAGCAAGAAGGTATTGATTTAACTGAAACCTTTGCCCCAGTGGCCAGGTTTAGAAGCAATTAGAATTCTTTTATCTTATGTTGTAAATAATGGCATCAAACTATATCAAATGGATGTTAAAAGTGCCTTCCTCAATGGTCTCATTGAAGAAGAAGTCTTTGTTAGACAACCCCCTGGTTTTGAAGATATTGCCTTTCCTGAACATGTTTTCAAACTCAAAAGGCTCTCTATGGTCTGAAACAAGCCCCAAGAGCTTGGTATGACAGATTGAGCAGTTTTCTAATCTCAAATGGTTTGAAAGAGGAAAAGTGGACACAACTCTTTTTAGAAAAGAGTCTAACAAAGATCTTATACTTGTTCAGATATATGTTGATGACATTATCTTTGGTTCAACTGACTCTTCATTATGCAAGGAGTTTTCAGAGTTAATGCAATCAGAATTTGAAATGAGTTTAATGGGTGAACTAAAATTTTTCTTAGGACTTCAGATTAAGCAAGATTCTGAATGTATATGGATCCATCAAGAAAAATATACAAAGGAAATGCTTAAGAAGTTTAACTTACATGATTGCAAACCCATGTCAACTCCATGCATCCCTCTGCATCTTTAAATAAAGATGAGAAGGAAGAGAACCAGTGAATCAAACTTTGTATAGAGGAATGATTGGATCATTATTATATCTAACAGCAAGCAGACCTGACATAATGTTCAGTGTATGTCTGTGTGCTAGATTTCAATTTGATCCAAGGAGTACTCACTACAAAGCTTGTAAAAAGAATTTTTCAGATATCTTAAAGGTACTACTAATCTTGGTCTGTGCTATAAGAAAAGTAAGGATTGCAGGTTAATAGGTTACTGTGATACTGATTTTTGCTGGAGACAGAATTGAAAGAAAAAGCACTAGTGGTGGATGTCATTTCTTTGGAGAAAATATGATTAGCTGGTCAAGCAAAAGGCAAAGCTACAATTGTCTTATCAACAGCTGAAGCAGAATACATCTCAGCAGCCAGTGTTGCTCACAACTGTTATGGGTTGAAGTATCAGTTAGAAGATTTTAACATTACTATATTGCTATACCTGTTTTGTGTGATAGTAAAGTGCTATTAATTTGTCTAAAATCCCATTCAACATCTCTAGGGCTAAACATATAGAAATAAAACATCATTTCATTAGAGACTATGTTCAGAAAGGTGTTTTGATATTCAGTTTATTGATACAGAGCATCAATGGGCTGCTATATTCACAAAACCTCTAACTGAAGATAGATTTAAGTTCATTAGAAATAATCTGAATCATACCTGCATTTTGAGTGTGTGTGATCTGATCTGTAAAAAATGATGATCTGAAATTTTCAGCTTGTCTGAAACAAGTGACTTGTCTGAAATTTTGGGTTGTCTGAAATCTATAGGGTGTCTGAAATCTGTTACTTGTCTGAGGTAAACAAATGACGTGGCTTTATGAGACGGTTTAATTCCATTTATTTTTGTCTCTTCCACTTCGCACGTTTTCCTACGTCTGCGCAGCCAGTACATGCCATCATTGCTTTATGGATCTATAACTACAGAAGCTAGTGGGTCACAGAATTTCACCGTTCACTGTTCTGTGTTCATCTCTTGAGATCCTTCTTCGACAAGCATTTTTTTCTCTCAAGTTCTTCAGAAAACTCTTAATGGCTCCTAAGAAATCTGTTGGAAGCAACATCGTGAAGACCTAAGGTGTTGTAGTCCTGGAGGATCTTCAATCTCTGGGAATGGACTTATTTGCTGAGTTCGATGCAGCTGGGTGGACTCCGTATTTCAATCACAACTTGACACAGTGGCATGAGAAAAGTGTGCTGGATTTCTGGGCTACTGCCAGAGGAATACCCAATCCTCAGGGTTATCTACACTAGCATCAAGGCCACAGTACGTAGTGTCCCTGTCTTTGTTGATGAAGATATCCTTGCTCACATCTGTGAGGTCAGGACTGAAGGAGTTGTATTTACTCCGGGCTGGGAAGCAAGGAATGGAGGACATAAGCAGTTCACAGAGTTTCTGTATGGCACCTCTGAACCAGTAAGCTTGGATGCAAAGCATATGTTAGACAAGGCTAGGGTTTTGCATGCATCTTAGGGTGCTCTGTAATCCCTAAGAGTGGGAAGCAGAAACCATGTTTCTGAGTTGGAGAGATTTTGTCTGATTCACCTACTGCAGAAGAAGAAGGTGAACCTCCCCAACATCATAATGTACCACATGCAAGAAGCGTCTCAGAGACTTTGTTGGGAGTTTCCCTCACAATACCATCATCACCAAGGTCTTGCTGCATTTCAAAGTCCCCATTAAGAGGCTTTTTGATCGCCTTTCACAACCTGTGTTTGGCGAATCAAACCTCAAGAGCATGGGAGTGAAGCTGACTCCAAGACCTCCCTCTCCGTCCATGAAGGAGAGCCTTCTCTTGAGAAAGCTGCAAGAAGGAAGACAACAATGGAGGTTCTTGAGAATGAACTCAGAGGAGACATAAGGAGGCATGAGTTCAAGCCATCAAAACCCTCTCCTCAAGCAAAATTGAAGAAGCTACCTGTAAGGAGTGCTGCTAAGGTAGCATCTGCATCTGTGCAGTGTCAGGTGTCTGAACCTGTTCAGAAGACATCACAAAGGCCATCTGAAATTGTGGGTCAGTTGTCTGAACCTGTACAGACTCCACAGCCTACTTCTGAAATGAAAGGACAGGTTCAAGAGGCAGATGAAACTGATGCAGTTGTAGCTGAGCCATTGGCTGCATGCCCATCTGATCTTGAACTCATTCAGGTGGCAGCATTGGCTACTGCTTTGGAGCAGGAGGAACTGGAGAAGAAAGCAGAACAAGAGAAGACTGACAGAGCTATTGCTATTGCTTCACAATTGGCCTATGCTGAAGATGATAGGCAAGCAACCATAGCTGAGGGAGCAAAGAAAGGAAGAGGTCAAGTGCACCTCAGAGAAGGAGGACCAAAAGCAAGCTACTTCAGACTGCACCTGAACCTAGGGTGACTAGAAGTATTGCTTCTCAGCTGATAGCAGAAGATGAAGTTGAGAAGTATCAAAATTTTGTTAAAGCTCAACAGTATTTTAAAAGGAAAGAGAAGAAAAACAAGCACAAAGGGAGAAGGAAGAAGCAAAGGCAAAAGAATCTGAGGTAACCAAGCCTCCCTACAAGAGAATTAAGGTGAGATTGGATAATGTAACTCCTTCACCACCCTCCTCACCAAAAAAACAAACACCTCATCAACCCTCACAACCTTCACCACAACCTTCACCAAACCCCTATCACCTGAAAAACAACCACCTTCACCTCTATCACAACCATCACCTCCTCCACAAACAGAAAACCTACCCTCTGAACCTTCCAAACCCTCTGAACCTACCTCACCACAACCTTCAGAGAATCAACTCTCTGAGTCTACATTACCTTCCCCACAAACCCATGACCTTGCTATGATACCACTCTTACCTTCATCACCTCCACCACCTACACCTTCTCTGGAAGAAGAGCTCTCTGCTGAAGAAGCACAAGTGCTTGCTGATGCTCTACGGTTATCTCTCCTTTCTTCGGATCCCTGCTCACTGCCCAAGTTTGGCACCCTGTCTGAAGAGCTACAGTATTTCAGACCAGCAGCTGCTGTATCCTTGCATCATGGCTTAATCAGGAAAACTGCTGCTGAAGTTAGAAATCAATACAGTGCTCTTTCAGGTGGATTAGAAAAGATCAGGAAGGGTGTTGTCCCTCCTGCACATACTTGGGCTCCCATCAATCCATTCTCAAATGATTCCCTTAGGCTGAATAATGATGAATGGAGTTTTGTGAGGCAGCTGAACACTGAGTCTGAGTTGTTTCAGAGGGATCTGCACAAGGGAGTTGGGATGAGAGGCTACAGGCCACCTAGAACTTGTTCAATCAGGACAACCACTAAAATCTTGGTGAAACCTGATAGAATAGTTCCTAGGTATCCCTTAAAGGAAGGTCAGGATGAGAAACTCAAAGGAGCTAAAGTTTATTCAGTATCTTCATCTCTGTCTGAACTGATGAGTCCATCAGAGTGGGAATCTTTACCAGAGTTCATCAGAAACCAAGGAGGAGGCCTGGATCATCTACTTCACGATTGGATGTGGTCCTCTTACTGGAAAATCAGAGAAGATGCTGGATCTTCTTCGGGATCAACTGGTCCTGATGCTGATTCTGATGTTGGACTTGGAAAGTCAACCAATGTCAAATATCACTATCTGAGAGATCACTTTCCCCCACCTGCTGATTCTTTCAATGAAGATTGGGTTCTGCTGAAACCTATTGGAACCTTCTTTTGCCCTGTGTTCAGGCCATCTGAATACAGATGGCAGCCAGGATTTGGAGTGCTTAGATTTGTTTGCCCCTACATCCAACTCATCTTCTATGAATCTGAGCAAGACTTGACTGAGGAAAATTTGAAGCTGAAGTCCAAAGTTAAGAAACTTGAAAAGAAATATGTTGATCGAGAGCAGAAGACTAAGCATCTAATTGCTCAACAAGAGCAGATTCTTCAAGAACAACAGCTTATCAGATCTGGTCAGCAAGAATTGAAAACCTCAGTGGAAGCAGCAATAGACAAGGCCAAGGACGACTTGATTTCCTTTCTGACTGAGGCCTTGCTGAAGAAGAAAGATTAAACTTTTAATTTTAGCCATTGTCTTTTGCTTATTTTCATGTTTATGACAAGTGTCTGATTGTCTGAACATTCCTAAATACAATCAGTGGCTTATCTCATTTTTTTTGTGAGTTGGTTGTAAATACTATGATATATGTTTTATCTGAATTTATTGCTCTGTTACTGTTTTGCTCTGATATTCCCTTTTGATTGATGACAAAAGGGGGAGTATTAAAACTAACAAAATCTGAATCTGAAGTGATTACAGGACTCAGGGGGAGTACATATGTTTTTCTGAAAAATTTGAGCAAATGAGTGAAATATACCTTAAACAGAACCTGTTAAAGGATATTTCTATCTCAGGGGGAGCTTTCTTATTCTTAAAAACTGATTACAGATTTGTATATTTTAACCAAATTTTTCATCATTAAAAAGGGGGAGAATGTTGAGTCTAAAAAATATCATAAGATTGTTTATGATGTTTTAAGACAACTAGATTCCAAAGTTTTAATGGTTGACAAATTTGACTTAAATTACTTATCATAGATACACACATGCTTTAATGTTTTATCTATGATTTCATCAAGAGGCACTATGAGCCTACATAAAAAGACTAAGTGTTGAAGTTGTCTGAAGAAGCAGAACTCGTCTGAAGGGTTGAAGCTGTCTGAAGTAGTTCAACCTGTCTGAAGTATCAGTGCCGTCTGAAGTCTTTTGATGACGTAGCACCTCTAGTCTGAAGTATTGAAGTCATCTGAAGTCTAATTTATGACGTGGCACCCTCTGCTGAAGTTTGTGAAGACTTTTCTGAACCTCTGCTGCACGTACCTTTTCAAACACGTTTATAGCAAGGAACACAGAGACCTTTCCTGGTGATTTTGAATTTCATACACCACTGAGGAAATCTCTGCAATGCAGCCTCTGCAGCAACATTTGTAGCAGCCTTATGGCAAGAGAAACCTTGTATCGTGTCAGAAACATCAGAGCTCTCAGAAGCATGTATCACAACGGATTAAATAGCATTTAATGCTATCTCTAAACGGTGGTATTTCAACGAATTGAAGTTTGGGTATAAATACCCCTCCATGAAGACCATCAAATATAGAGAAGAGAAAAAGAAAAAAAAATTAAGTATACAAGAAAGCCCAGAGAAACATCACGCTGCAAGTTTTTACTCTGTAAAAACTCTCTGATAAAATTCGCTGTACACATTTGTATATCCTGAGCATACCTCAGATTTTTATTGTACATTGCATTTGTTTGAGCTTCAAACTCGTATAGTTTAAAAGCTTAAACTCCTTTCTCTGTAAACTTTGTTTAGAGCCTGGAGAGGCTTGGTTGATAAAAGAATACTTGGTTGTAGAGCCTGGAGAGGCTTGACTGCAAAAGAATACTTGGGTGTAGAGCCTGAAGAGGCTTGACTGTAAAAGAATACTTGTAATCTTGAAAGATTAAGAGAAAATCCAATTGCTAGTTGGCATTGGGACTGGACGTAGCTCACAGTGGTAGTGAGTGAACCAGGATAAATTTCTTGGCTAAGTTTTCTTACCCTTATCTCTTGTCAATTCTTTTTATACTAATCAAGGGGTTAGAGTAATTAATCTGATATTTTATAAAGGCACAAAACATCTTTTAAAATCAGTTTTTTTTAAGCCGTCTGAAACTTTCAGACAGCCCTTTAAGAGCATGTCTGAAATCGTGTTTTTAACACCTGTTTGCGAAAAGCTTTCTAAAATATTTAGAAACACTATTCAACCCCCCTTCTAGTGTTTCCCTGTGTTCCTACATGCCCTGCTTCCTTATTTACTATTTTTGTTTCTCTTTTGTCTACTCTCGAATTAGGCTCGACCCATATTCTTATACCTATCATTTCAAACTCTAGTATTCAAAATATATATGTTGCCTTGTGCTTTGGGAGGCGTTACCAGTTTGTCAAAGCACAATACCACGTCTTCATTATGGTTGGTTGGCAGTTGAACTTTTGATGAGCGGTTCCCTTGTGGGAAATGCGTTTATGAATTGTTTTCACTTTCCCGGGGTGATCAGTTAGGATGAAGCTTCAAAATTTTGAATTCCCCATACCTTGCGATCTCCATACATTCGAAGATTTTTCACTTCCTGTATCTTTCTATATATTCTCTCTACATTGCTCCTCCTTACCCTCGTCATGGTGAAATAACGCCCCTCACACTCTGATCCCACGCCTTAGGATTCGTCTTCTTCAGATGATTCTTCAAGTGATCTTATTCATCGCTCTATTTCCTCCGTCACATGGACCTAATAGCCATCTCCCAAGGCCAATACTCCTGATGCTACTTCTAGAAAGTGGATAATTGATCGTCGACCTGTCATAAGACCTTTTGTCTTCCCCCTTCTTCAGGAAATGACTTTTTAAATATTCGTTATTGACTCCCAGCGTCCATCATGAGCAGGCCCTCTTAATCCATGATGTTTGAAACACGCCTACGCATACAGTTGGTCCCTCTCTACTTCATTCCCAGTTGATCTATGGAGAGTTCCCTTGGATGCCTTGCACTTCCATGGCCTGTGCTACCGTTACAAGTTGTTGGGTCGAATAGGTCTAACATGTCTTTGCTTATCACCTTCCTTTTGTAGATATCATGAAATGGATATGTATTGTTGACATAGTTAGACTTTCTCCTCAACTGAGCGTCTTCAAATGAGTTGAAGATTTAAATTGTTTGGTTCAACGCTGGTCCCACATTACCCGTACTTTCTTTGCAGCATCGGGTGAATTTACACCTACACTAGAAGATGTGCATGTCTCACTGAAGCTGTCGCTCATTGGTTATTATGACATCTCAATGTCTCCTATGGATAGTCACATTATTGACAAAGCTAAAGAGCTTAAAGCTATCACCATTGAGAGTTCCAAATATTCTCGTGAATTTCTCATCAAACTTTGCTCTAGACCTCCCCCTGCTAATTATGATTCTAAAACGCCTCCTCACAAAGTAAAGGATACTAGTAATGTGTTGCCTACTTATCGAAGAAAAGTCGCTTGTGAATCATTGAGATATACCTTAGCCACATAGGTACAGTATTTTTAAAGATGTTGATAAAGGTGTTTTTTATCTAGGTCCTTCTCTTTCTTAACCCCTTAAGTGTGTTGCGTTCCTCGCTTTTTGGCTGTCTAAGTATGTTTTTCCCGGCCCACCCTGGGAAGCTTTCAGTCCCATCCGTGTTTACCATAGCGTGTCTTTTAGTTGAAGGTATCTGCCTTCTACTTGCCTCTTTCTTCTTAATTAGGAAGTTTTTACTGGCGCCTCGATCAAATTCAAGAGCGGTTATCAATCTCTTTTGTCTGTTTTCCCATTAATTCTTTTGTTGACTTGGTATTCTTACAATATTTCATATTCGAACACTTTCATGAGTATGCTCTGGTAAGGATGGTCCTAGATCCTCCTGTTGAAGGCGAGGAGAGGCCTTTGGAGCCTAGAATATGGAGTTGGTCGTTGGGTCGTCCTCGTCATTCTTTGTTGGAGTTGTTGGACGAGGAAGACCAATTTGTGCATCGTCCTTATGTAGCGTCTTTTTATCCTGGTGTTGAAGGCTTACAACGTATTTACAAAGAGGATGAGTTTGGGACTCACAACATTCGCTCTTTTTGTTCAGAGGGCGTTTTCGACATGTGGAATGATGGCATGTCAGTGGACTTTTGTGCTGACAACTGGGAGCTGGTGAGCTGATAGCTAGCTTGAGCTTGCTAGGAAAGCTTGGAGCTGAACCAGGCTTGGGTCAACCTCTGATTGGTCAACCCATTGACTTTGACCTTGGGACCCAAGTCAACATGCAAGACTCCATTTAATTAGGATTTAATATAGTAGTATTAATTTGAGTTTTAATTGTAATTAGGACATGAATGTAATTTTTCCTTTTTCTTTCATGAGTGGGGCGCTAATTTCATGGTTTATTGGCTTAAGAGTTAGCTTATCTAATTAACCATAGGACCATGGGTTCAAGACTCACTTTAGATAGTTTTTACTAATCTTTTATTTTCATTGTATTTTCCTTCCTTTGGTCGCCCCCCATCACCTATATATAGGGGTGAGCTCTCTTGCATTTGTAACTTGAATTTGACTAGTAAAGGCACTATGCCAAAATTCCTCCTCATTGTGAGTAAAGAACGCTTGGTGGTTCTTGCTCAAACCAACCAGAGACTTATCTGATTCTCCTTAATCAGTGGCATCTAGCACTAGGACTTATCTGCTGTGGGGGTTGCTGCTTCAGTAGCATCCATTCCATCTCTTTCTCTTCCACTTTTTCCTTTCAATTTCTCTCATTTTGGTCCCTACAAGGCTGCAACCTTTCTGCTCTCATTTGGCACATTTTCACTGATTGTTTGCTTGTTTACAGTTGCCTGACTCCAATTCTAGATCCGGGAAGGGAAGTGCTATCATTGAACCTCATCATGCGTCCACAGGTATTCTTACTATCATCATTCCCTTATTTACTTGCATTCTCCTTTTCATTGGTCCTCTTCTTCTTTTGTAGATACTTCCCGGCTTCATCATAACTGATACTATTTCTGCTTCCGGGGGTGCCTTTTGGCTCTCTTCCTCCACTGTGAAAGATCATTCCTCTGCTCGTTCTGCCAAGTAAAGAAAGAGATTCTTCTTCCTACTCGTGCTTCTGAGCGTTTGATGGTGAAACTTGTCAAAAAATTTATCCTTCTTTCTTTTCTTCTCTTGTTATAATTCAAGCGTCTAACATGGAGGAACTTGTTCAAGACGATGAAGTGGTTCAGGAGTCCTCACTCCCCCTATGATCAAGAGCATCACGACAAGTTCTTCTGTGGATAAAACCGTGTCTAATGAAAAGGTGGATCAAGTTGGTTATAAGCATGCTTCTACCCCGAGTAGTAATACTGCTGGGATGCCGCAAGGTACACCTCTTGCCAGAACGCTCTTCTTCTGAATTCTTGTTGATAAGACATATTTACATTTTTGACTTCTTCTTTTGTTTTTTTTAATATTGGATGCAAAGGCAAGATCCTTCACCTCTCTTGCTGTTGATGATGTTGATGTTTCAGAGGTGCAATGTTCTGAAGGGACGTCTGCTCCCAAAGTCATTCATTCTCAGGCTCTTGTGCTTGTTCCTCCCTAAAATCCTTCTCATTCTAGTAAGAGTCACGTCTTTTACTCCCCCCATTTTTCTTGTATATGTATAATAACATACACACATGTATTTACCTTCTTTTCTTATCTTTTTTCTTTTTTTAGCTCGTGCTCTTTCGGTTGGTGTCATTCCTCTATTTTCATCACTTCTTTCTGAAGAGGATACATACACCCTAAGTGAAATTTATGCTAACCATGTTGTATTTTTTATTGCTGGAGTCTACGTTCCATGCCGCGTTCCTGAAGCCAGCTTATTCGTTCTTTTCTGACTTCTTACTCTTCATCCGTGCTCATTCTGTTATGGAGTTTCTGGGTGTTCATAAGGACAAGGTTGATGTGAATCCACTCAGACACAATAGTAATAATGATGTATAACTTGAGCTACATATATCGAAATTTAGCATTTCCAAAACGAGGTGAAAGTACACGAATTTAAACTCAAATTTGGTTCAAGAATCACCATAAAAGGATGAGTAAATCGAGAGATGTGAAACTTAACATGTGTGGCCAAACTTGAAGAATTGTGGCTGACTTTTATTCAAATTGAAGTTTCTTTTTGCTGTTACATTTCCATCAATAAGGGGCAGCCAACTTTGCACAAAAATAGTGGGCTGAATGTTTAAATATTTGGATAGTTACACTTCTATGTTAAGTAGACAATCATTAGCTTTTATTTGTGGCTTTATGGGCAATTTTCTTGTAATATTTTTTCTGAATGTGGACAGCCTTTATAAGGGGCACATAGCTCATAGGAAACACTCAGAATAACATTTTGTGAAAAAAAAAAGCTTTTGTGAGTTCATTCTCTTGGGTGTTTATCCTAACAAGAATTGAGATTTATTAAAGGTCCTTCACCTCTTTCACTACAAAAAAACACCGGATTTAGTCGGGGTTAAATTTGCATTTTCTTGCGGCTTAAACCCCAACAAGACGCTTTTCCCGCGGTTGGTGAAACTGCAGGAAATTTGAGCATCGTAAAAGGGTACCCGCGGTTAAAACCGCAGTTAATTACCTAGGGTTCCAAAACCGCAGGTAATACCTGATTTTTTTTTTTATTGACCATTACCTAATAATTATAGATTAAACATGCCAAAAGCTAAAGTGAAATCATCCTAGCTAACACATATCATCAGAGATGAAAGCGGTCAATAAAATGAATTTTTAATAAGGTTTGGGATGGAATGAAAAGCAAAAATAAATAGCTACTACTCCATTTTTCCCAATAAGACAGGAGCTGAGCATATAATTCAAACATTGGCAAGAAATAACAAATCCAAAGGTCATATTCACTAAAAAAGAGAAACATTTACAAGTTAAAATAAACCAGTCTCTCCATAGGAAAATTAAATAGAATATAATGCAAATATATATAGCCATGTAAAAAAATTCTAACTATGGCTTCGGTTTTAATCAATAGCATTCTTATAAATATTACCTTATGAATGTCGAAGCAAAAGGTGAACTACGTGACAGAACACTCAAAGACCATTGATTACACCTGAAATAAGGAAAAGTGTCGAAAACATTATAAATATTACCACCCCAAATAAGGAAAAGCGGATATATTTCTCTATGAACTAGAAAAGTTCCTGTGCGTATGCACAAATCTCTTTTTATCATTTTTATTAATTTATAAGCACTCAAATTTAAAGTTACTAATGTCAAAATCTTTGTCTTTGAAGCTATATATATGATACCCAAGAAAACTTGACTGGCTGAAACCAAACCAATTAGGAAGTGGGAGAGTGGCACCTTTTTTGTGGCAAGAACTCTTTGGTTTCAGCATCCATAGGTGGACTTGCTTCCAAGCATCCATTCTCCTCTACTTAAGAGCTTGCTCCATTGAGAGTATCTTCCTCAGTCATAA
The DNA here is from genome assembly GCA_026901365.1 of Sesbania bispinosa. Taxonomy (NCBI): domain Eukaryota; kingdom Viridiplantae; phylum Streptophyta; class Magnoliopsida; order Fabales; family Fabaceae; genus Sesbania; species Sesbania bispinosa. The sequence continues at coordinate 784,490 of QLOH01000310.1, forward strand.
TAGAGTTTGTGACACTGACAAGTGGGAATATTACAATCCTTAATACTTGATTAAGAGAGCTATCACTGGATCTGTATGGACAAAAAATCTATAACACTAGATGCATTATAAGAAATTCAAACACATGAAAGTAAAGTAGAATTGATTATTTGGATTTTTTTTCTCTAATTTTCAAGTCAAACCAACATTTCATTTCCCAATGAAGCATCACATACCCTCATATACACAAGACAGAAGAATTCTAGTTCTACTAATTAATTTGAAAACCCATGCCAATCTACTATTTCAGATGATAAACTTAGATAAGGAAAGCAAATTACCCAATGCATTCTGTTCAAGACCCTATCATAAACCCCACAATTTCGATGAGTCCATATATATGACCATTGAATATTTTCATCCAGCACAAGTACACATTATGATTCATGAACCTATAGATTAAAAATTAGCATTAAAAAAAAAAACTGACCTTGTACCCTTTAGGTATAGTTGTGTATACACAAACGGTGAGATAGCTGTTGCTTAGTCCCAAGAAAGACACAAGCAGGATCATCCATCCCTGATCACCATATTTTGCTGTGATGTAAAATGTTGGGAGTAAGAATCTAGAAAGAGTTGCAGCGAGTTAGCCCTTCCTGGATTCCAACTTCAAGCATTTGATGAGGGGAATATGAGGATATTAGATCCATTAAGTTGTACATTGTAATCAAAACAAGTGGGTACCTAAACAAATTCACCAGATCAAATGTTTCAAGGTCAAATGCACTAGTAATTAAACATATATCAAAAGATTTGGATTTGATAAAAACACTTACCATGTTCATAACTGGTGTTATCCTGTATCTTCATACAGGAGTCGAGGCATGATAGAAAGGGTTAACACATATATAAGAAACAAATCAGTTGCATAATCAATATTCTCAAGAAATAGTTGCTTATTGCTTAACCTCTCTTGTTGATTAGCAACAAATCCAACCTGTACACAAAGTCCAAAATGTTTTAGTGTACTGAATTGAAAGATACATCAACACCATTGAACTTAACTTATATATTCAGTTTAACATAAGTTAGTAACATTACTTGCTGGTTTGTCTCATTCTGAACACTAGCAGCGGCAAGATTAGCTGAAACAGTTTTTGATCCTTCTAGGGCAGCCTTTGAACGATAGTATTTCACTATTGACAACTTTGGGCCCGTTTGGGGTGGTTTTCAGTTTCCAGTTTTGAAAATTTTAAAAAACAAAACCAGTTTTCAATTTAAAAAACTTTAAAACTAAAAACCAGTTTTCAGTTTCAATTTTATGGTTTCCAGTTTCATTTTTTTAATATCGGTTTTCAGTTCTATGCATTACAGGAATAATTCTCTCTCCTCCGTTCCTCTCTCCTCTCTCCTTTGTTTCTCTCCTGTTTCTCTCTCCACTAGGAGAGAAACAAGGGAGAGAGAGGAGAGAGAAATAAGGGAGAGATAGGAGAGAGAAATAGAGGAGAGAGAGATGAGAGAGAAACAGGAGAGAGGAGAGAGAAATAGAGAGAGGATAGAGGAGTGAGAAACAGAGGAGAGAGAGGAGAAAGAAATAGTAGAGAGAGGAGAGAGAGAGGAGAGAGAAATAGGAGAGAGAGAAATAGAGGGGAGAGAGGAGAGAGGAGAGAGAAACAAATGAGAGAGAAATAGAGAGAGAGGAGGGGAGAGTGAGAAACAGAGGAGAGAGGAGAGAGAAACATAGGAGGGAGAGAGGAGAGAGAAACATGAGAGAGAGGAGAGAGAAATAGGAGAGAAACAGAGGAGAGAGAGAAGAGATAAAAGAATGAAACACAAAACACAAAACATAAAACCTTTTTTTTTTTGTTTTGAAAAGTAAGGGGAATTGGTTTTGAAACTTGTGTAAAAACCATTTTAACCCTATTTTATCCAAACATTTTTTGTTTTCAAATTTGGATTTCGAAACCAAAAACCGAAAACTGGCAACCACCCCAAACGACACCTTAGGGAAGTAGATTGCATATAGAATGACGCACAAAAGCTCAGAGAATGCATAGATTGCAAAGTGTGCAACTAATTAATGAAGCTTATCATAGAAAATTAAATTATATGTGAATATGTGGCGCTAGAATAGAAAACATGTGTATAGGTAAAAGAAAAGCTAAGATATGTGTGCATTACTAAATAAAGATTGACTTACAAGCCCCTTTGCGAAGGCCATTATTAGACCTTTCAAAACTAACTTTAGTGACAAGTCTCAAGGCTAAAGCCCCTGAGGCAGTTATGCCAGCAATAAAAGACTGCAGAACATTATAATATTAGGATTATTAGGTCACAATTCATATGGACATAAAAAGAGTATTGTCACTCACTCCCCCAAGGAAAAGAAAAAAGCTTTTAAATTTTGAAAAATACATTTTCATACTCTCACTTTATTCTAGAATTTTTCAAAATTTTAAAAGTGGAAAACAAGTCCCAACTTGAATAAACTCAGGACAGATAAAAGACAGGTCTCCGCCCATGCCACCTTGGACAAAAGCATGTGCAATTCCAAAACAATCACAGAGTGCAAATAAACAAATGTATGGTCCAATTCCTTCTCCTGATGTTACTAGATCCAACTGTTAGAACCGCATGAAACACTAGAAGGGGGGTTGAATAGTGTTTTATAATTCTTTACAGATTTTTCTGAAAACCTTTGAACAAGCAAACTGATTTGGAAATGTTTAAGCAACATTCTGAAACTGAAAGTTCAGCAACTTGCTAATGCAACTCAGAAGGTTGAATAAAAAGCTTTTGAAACGTTTTCGCATGAAGAAAAGATTGTTTACTACATGGATTTATAAAACAACTTTTCTAAAACTCTCCTTGGTTAGTTAAAACAGAATATAATTAAAGAGTTAAGGGTTGAGAGAACTTGACCACAAAAATTTATCCTGGTTCACCCACTAACTTAGTGAGCTACATCCAGTCCCAGGGCAACACTCCACTGGATTTTCCATTATCTGAAACAGATACAAGTATTCTTTGAACCCAGCCTCTTCAGGCTAAAACACCAAGTATTCTTTGGACACAACCTCTCCAGGCTAAACATAAGTATTCTTTGAACACAACCTCTTCAGGCTAAACAACAGCAAGTATTCTTTGTTCCTCCAAGCCTCTCCAGGCTCTCAGACACTAAACGGTGTTTACAATAAAGGATAAGTTTAAGTTTCTGAGAAACTTAAACACAGGTTCTCTTGTACAAAGATTGACTGAGTATAACTCAGGATACAAAGGATAAAAACTGAGTACAAGGAAATTCAAATGTGATTTCTGCAAAGTGTTTGGCTTGAAAAGATCTTCTCTTAAGTTTGGCCAATTCACTCTTTTTGCTAAAACTCTTCTCTTTTTCTTTCTGATGAGCTTCTCTAGCTTTTCACTCTTTCTTGATCTTTTCGCTTGGGCATTCCACCTCTCTGTCTTGTTCTCTTGAGTTCTCTCTATGTGGTTCCCCGTCTTCAAGGACTTTAATGGAGCTATATATAGCATCCAGAAAAGTATCCGTTGAGAAAATAGCCGTTGAGAGACAAACTTGTAAAAAGTCTTTTGACTTGAATAAAGTAGGTGAGGAGAGATAGTACGGTTGTGACACACAACAGATTCAGAGATACCTTTTTCATGTACGATGTTTCAAGCGATGTAGAAAGGACTCTGTCAAGCTTTCTTTTGTAGGCAAGGGCAGAAGACGTTTAGAGACCTTTAAGTCTTTGCGCAAAAAGCCTTCTGACTTTGACATATACTATGTTGCACGAAATCAGCAAGACTTCTCAGCATAAAGAATGGTACACATCATCAGAAGGTTGAGAAGATCTTCAGCAGATTCAGGTTATTCAGAGGGTTCTTCAGTTCAACAGGTTGATCAGCTTTGGAGAGTTGCTGAAATACAAAGAAAAATACCTTTCTTAGTAGAACCTGTTTTTATATAATCAAATTTGTTAATCATTAAAACCAAGGATAATGAGTCTTGAATCAAATTTTGAATACTTAGATTGATTTTGAGACTCAACACCAACTGTCACACCAAATTTTATGTAAGATATTTAACTATAGGCAAAGCAAAATTGATGACATACCATAGGGTTTTATCCCTTCTATAACAAAATAAGGAATTGTAAAAGATAATGTACTTACAACAAGAATTGACACAGAGCAAGCAAAGAAAAAGCGTGTATCCACTTAAGTTCCTCATCCTTGTATTGATCCTTGACTCATAATGAAGAGGTGATAGCAGATGTTACTGGAGAGAGAGGGTTGGAGATTCCCGATGAAAAGGTGAACGCCAGAGACGGGGAAGAGAACCTCACGCCGCTGCCGAAGTAGAGAACGAAACGTCACCGGCCAAAGAAGAGAACTGTGCGCTGTTGGCGGAAGAAGAGAACTGTGAGCCGTTGAGTTGCAAATAAATGTCGTGAATCGCAAGCAGAGAAAATGAAAATGGAAAAAACCCTAAAGCCCTAAAGAGTAGAAGATGGTTGATAATTAGCGCGCAAAGAGAATATAATTTTGGGGAGCTGGCGCATTTGTCTTGGGGTGTCAACCCCGACTTGTGTTATTTTAAGTTTTTATAAATAATTTTAAAATCATAAAAAATCTGGAAGGATCTTTAAAATAGTTACCTACGATTGCAGATACAAGACAAAACAAAATTTACCCGCGGTTAGATAGCTACAGGTAATTCTTTCATTTTTTGCAACCCTGGCCACACAATTACTCCCACTAAAGCTCATTTAGGTGGGGTTCGAGCAACCCAACTAAATAACCCCAGGTAAATAGCATTTTTCTTGTAGTGTTTGTGTGTTTAATCTCACATATCTTCCATCCTTGGGAGTGTGGCGTCCTCATCATTTTCCATTCCATCTTCTTTCCTTTCCATGCGCATAATTCTTCCTTTCTTTGTCTAATTTACCAAGGCAGCAAGTATAATTTCTAGGGTCCTAATTCAGAATCCTAAACCAACCCTCTCGATTCATATCAAAGGTTATTGAAGACTTGAAGGCCCTATGCTACTTTGGCTTCAAAGGGGAGTGGTTTGACGAATTATCCTGTCAATTCAATCGTTCCATTCTTGCGACAACGTTTGAGGAATTGGAATCAGCAATCGATACTACGCGTCTTCAAGAGCAACATAATATCGTTTTGAAGGACCAGATTGAGCGTCTTAACACCGATTTGGCTCAAAGGGAAATGGAGCTAGCATAGTTAAATTCCAAGTGTATCTTTTAGGTTCGGATCATTATCGTACTGTTTATTTTCTGTACTTTGCTTTTTTGATGATCTGAACATTAGTTGTTTTCATTCGTTCATGCTTACTTCTTTGCATAAACTTCACCAGTTTTTGAGACCTGCTTGTTGTTCTTACTTAGGCTGCAAACTATCATGTTATGTTTTCCTACTTCTCCGTGACTTGTACTAAACTATATTGTCATAAGTTGTCATCTAACTAATTTGATAAATATTTATTTTAATTAGATGAGTAAGGAAAAGGAACGAAACCAAATATATTATGGACGCTGCAGGTATGCATATACCTTTAATCAAATCTTTACTTTAGTCATCTAATGAGACAAATATTTACTTTGAACATTGTAAACATGTAACTGCCTTTAATTCATAGCGTGTAAGAAGAGAAAGAACATAGTCAAAAAGTATCATTACCTGTATGTATGGTTTGTGCTTCTTTTCGATGCCTTTGGTTGTAGTTTGTTAGGACCTATTGATGATGATTGATGACCAGACGTCTTTATCATATTTTTCTCCTTTCCTTTTTGACGACCTTTGAATTCATCCGGGACTAGAAATCTTGTTTTTTTATTTTTTTTTATATATTTTGCAAGTGTTTGTTGATAACACCCATAGTTTCTGTGGAGCTGTTCTTTTAGGTCATGCTTTCATAAGCCGTTCTTGATCATAAGCGTCCTTGAGGAGGGTAACTCCCATAAGCTCTCCTGAGTATTTCACCTAGGTTCTGTATTGTTTAGGGCATTCTAGACCTTAAGTTTCGTTGATGAGGGTAATGCCTATAACCCATCCTGAGTTTTTTGCGTATTGCCTGCACTTCTTTAGGAATCCAGGACCTTAAGTATCCTTGAGGAGGGTAATGCCTATAACCCCTACTGAGTTGTTCATTTAAGGCCTACATGTTGTTTTTCATTGTCGTTCCATGTATCACATTATGTTCTTTAGGCATATTTTGGTTTTCTCTCTTTCTTTTATCATATTTGTTTTTTAGGCATAAGGTTAAGCATTAACTAGCAACATCAAGGAGTCAAAAGAGGTGTATTTCATGCATTCAAGACACATTTTGATGGCATCTGTCAGTGAACTTCTGAGCTGGCAGCTGGGAGCAAAGGTGCTGGTAGCAAGCTTGGATCTGCTAGGAGTGCTTGGAGATGAACCAAGCATGGGTCAACCTCTAATTGGTCAACCCATTGACTTTTGACCATGGACCCAAGTCAACATGCAAGACTCCATTTAATTAGGATTAATAAAAGTAGGATTACCTTTAATTTAAAATTGTAATTAGGACATGAATGTAATTTTTCCTTTTCCTTCAAGATTGGGGCGCTAATTTGATGGCTTTATTGGCTTAAGTGTTAGCTTAGCTAATTAGCCAAAGGTTAGGGGTTCAACACCCACATAGGAGAGCTTTTCACTCATCTTTTATTTTTCTTATTTTCTTTCCTTTTTGGCCTCCCCCTAAGCTTATAAATAGGGAGACTCTCTCTTCATTTTGTACCTTTGATGAATATTAGTAAAGACATTATGTAACGTCCTAATTTCTAAATTCAGAAATAATGTCTGTTGGGAGCACTATCTCCAAATTAGTGAAATCATTGCGTTCATTTCGCGTATCGGCATACAACACAATCGCTTGAGTAACTCAACAATTACTAAAGCCCCAAACATTACATACATAAAACAAGAGCATCTAAACAAGTCTGCCTCCAAGGTACCAATGCAATACAAAATAGTAACCTAATAATTCCCTAAGAACATCCTAATTAATAGTTGTAATGGTTCTAAGCAACATTAAGTACATCAACATAACAAAATATAAAACTATCTCTATCCATGAGTCCTCTACTGCTCGTCATTATCCTGTGGAGTATCCTGCACATCTGAAATATATTTCCATGGAATGGGGTGAGACCAACGTCCCAGTGAGCGTGACAAGTGTGTGCGGTGTGGGAAAACAACCAAGAACCATTACAAGATTCATAATTATTCAAAGCATTACAAATAAAGGCAATTAGACATGGTTCATCATCTGTAAATCAATGCTTGTGATGCAATGCATGACTGTGAGGTGTTGTTACCCGACACCCGGGGTCTTTTCTCTGTAACGTGATTGTGGTGAGCGCTCGGCCATGTAACCAAGGACCGTCGTCCAGGCACTACAACAGATTTGAGATAAGCAAACAGGGGTTTAGAGTGCGGTTAACACGAAACCGCACTCCTAAATACCCCATAGATTCTCTGACTGCGGGTAAAAAATAACCGCAGTGTATGGGTTACACTAAGAGTGCGGTGCCATGTGGAACCGCAGTCTAAGTGTGCCCAGGTGTACTCGCATTACTCGCGAGAAGGACTATCCTCTTCAGTCTTCACCCTCCTCCCCTCCACAATGGCCCTTTGACTAGGGCTCGCCAAATCCCTAACAGCCTGATCGCCATTGCTTCCGTTTCCCCCTCCGGCGTCGGTTCTGTTTCTGCCTCCGCTGCCGTGAAACACTCGGACCATGCTTCGCAGATCTAGACTCTATATAGAGACTCGTTGGCGCTGGTGGAGCAACTCAAGATGGAGAGCGAGTGGGAATCTCTCGAAGCTTTGATTGAAGCTGAACTCGAAGCTATCAGATATCGTGGTGTCAATGCTCACGTCATTCCTACTGATTGCGGTGAGACTCTAAGCCTTTTTTGGAACCCTAATTTGTTTGCATTTTGTAATTGGACTTAAATTCGGTTAATACTGCACTAGGGAATAATCCTAACAATCTCAAAGTCTTAGGCAACTCCACTCATCCCAAATCAAAGGCAAACAAGCTTCAAGAAATATCCATTGTTTCTATCTCTTTGGTGGAACCAAATAGCATAGCATCACTTTCAAACCTGTTATGAGACAAGTCAATAACGGAAGGGTTCAACCTTGCCAATGTCACTGGGAGTCTCCCCAAAAGCTGGTTATGAGAGAGATGTAAACCGGACTAGTTATTCTTTCTGAAGTATCCATATGAAGGAGGGATTGTACCTGTCAACTTGTTGTTATGAAGGGCGACCAGTGAGAGATTAGGTAACTTGTAGAGAGAGGGAGGGAGTGTTCCAGATAGTTTGTTGCCGGAGAGTTGTAAGTAATTGAGTCTTTTCAGTTTGGTAATGAAATTGGGTATTGGACCTAATACACCGGTTGAGGTGATTGAGAGTGTTTTGAGATTGGTGAGCTTGGATAAGGAATGAGGGATTGGGAGATTTGGTAACTGATAGATAATTAGGCTTTCCAAGTATGGTAAGTTACCAATGGAGGGTGGATTTACTTATGATTAGTTATTGTGACTTGCTTGAGACTGACTCAGATACTCTTCTACGTTGGCCAAGTGAGGTGAGTTTGTGGATAATAATGTTGATAACGGTTAGGGAAGCTTCTTCTTCTCCCCTTTGCTTCTGGCTCAATCCTAACGTCACAAAACACTCTAAAACATTCAAAACTTCCATTTGCCAAGCCAGTTTCTCTGTCCAGAGAAGACCCAACAACACCAACCATTCATGGAATCCTGAGTATCTCTCTACCAAGTAAATGGTGCCAATATTTTTTTTTCCTTGTTGGGTTGCACTAGTAAACATGTGCCTCTACTTGGTTGGCTTCATTTTGCTTTGTTATTTATCTTTTTCCTTAACCCTTTTTTAATTGAATGGGAACTCTTCAAAAGAACAATACTTTATAATGGTGAGTCATGAATGAACACTGCATTGATTTTTTCTAATTCTTAGTGATAAAAATAAGCCATCAAATGCTATAGTCATAATCTGTGTTTGATTCAGAAATATTGTTTTATATTGAGCATACTAATGCTGCCAAATTGAGAATAATGTTGATCTTAAGGAGCAAGAGTAGAATAATGCTGCCAAATTGAGAATTGGCTCACTCGTGGCGAATTATGTTAGAAGCATATATATACACATCACAAGCAGCTAATTCACTTGGGCTTTAAAATTTAATTTAATTTCTTTGGATAAAATTGTGTTAGAAGCATATATATATATACCATACAACGACCCCTATCTCTCCATGCAAAAGATAGCTCTTGTGTTTACAAGTTTTTCGTCCTTTTTCCTTTCTCTTAATTTTTTTGATTGACCATCTTTTTAAGTTGTTTTGGTTGTAAAATTTATGCTTGAGTTTGCTTTAAGTTTATGTCTTGGTTGGGTTAATTTTTTTTTTCATTTGTGCTTATGTTGCTTTGTAATTGTATTTCACCTTTCAATTTTATTTATTTTGCTTTAATTTTGAGATTAGATTGTATGGTCTTATAATTTATATACCTTTTGGGTTAAGATTTATATGTTCTATCACAATCTATATGACTTTTGGGTCCAAATTTATAGAGTCTTTGTTCATACAATCAATTTCAGTTGCAGCCACATGATCAATTTTTTATATTTGCATCTGATGGGCTATGGGAGCACCTTAGCAATCAATGCCAACACTGATGAAGACTTCATTACAAGCCAATGAGGTGACTCTAGCATTGCTAACACACCCAATGCACTTGCAATTGTTGGCGATGCTGCAAGACCAAGCATGAGCCTCCAATTTATGTCACTTGGAAGACCTGAAAAAACATAGTTGGAGATATAACCAAGTAGAATGCCAACACTGATTAAGACTTCAGGGGAGAAAGTGAGGAACCCTCTTGTGAGAGTAGGAGAGAGTTCAACTACATAAACTGGGGATATCATGAGAGAGTAACTAACACCAATATTAACTAGCAATCTACACATTTCAATTTTGAAAAGGTTTAAGCAAGCACGTTTAACCTTGATTATTAACAAGCAATATTTTTTAAGTGATGTGCAAGTACCAGCAAAGGTTGAGTGGAGAGGCAGGGGCAGGGGATCGGAGGCACAAAGAATAGTGAATGGAGCACAATATTTGAAAGAGGTATGTGAAACAGGTAATAACATTATATGGTAATCTAAATTGGACTTTTGCTATATTTCAATTTGGTTGGTTTATAAAGTTTAATTGCAATGCTGCTCTAATTCTTTAATTGCAATCTTCCTTAATGTATCCTTGATTGTTTTATATTTTATACTCTGATATTTTATTACCTGTTTCATATTTACACAAAGATGGTTTCATACCTGTCATGCATAATGTGCTCCGTTCACTATTCTCCGTGCCTCCCCTGCCCCTACCTCTCCACTCAACCTTTGCTGGTATTGTTGGAACAAGTATAAGTGTATGGTTAATTGACTATGAAAACTAACAAAATATTTTTGTCAATAGACATTAAATTAAATTTGCCCACTTTAAAAATACTATTCTCAATGGCATGGATAAAAATCAAATCATTGGAAATTGGGAGACTAAAACTAGAAAAGAAAGAATGTTATAGGACTTAAATTATTGAAAACACAAAAGTATTAAAGTAATGAGGAACTGTGTTCGGCCTATTTCGAACTTAATGGATTAATCCGTACCCAAAAGGCAATGCCCAATTTCACTGTTAGAGTTTCATTTCTATATAGTGATTGGAGTCCACTCTATTAGAACCACAGGAAACACTAGAGGGGGGGTGAATAGTGTTTTAAGCTTTTTGGTTGTTTTTGGAAATCTTTAATTTAAATCATGAAGATGAACAATGTTCAAAACAAGTCTTAAGATCAGAGATAGTTAAAACGTGCGGAAGATAACAAAAACAGAGTTTCTTCTAAAGCTTAAGATAGTTTTAAACAAAGGCTTCTCAAAGTATCTTCTGAAGATTATTACAAAGAGTATTTTCAGAACGGCTTCTCAAATACTTCAGATGACTAGAGGTTGTTTGAAGTCTGTTCGCGATTTCTGAACTGAGCTCTTTCCAGACTCACTTCAGAGAATTATTTCAGAAGTTCTTCAAGGAACATTCTTTGTAATGCTTCAAATGATATGAGAGACATCTCATGTTTTGTTCATATGAAAGATCATTTTATTGAAATTGTTGAGTTAAGTTTATTATGAAAATTACTTTTCAATCCCCAACATAAATATGAAAACTATAAATAAAGAGATTAAGGGGAAAGAGAACTTAGGCACAAAATTTATCCTGGTTCACCCACAAACCAGTGAGCTTCATCCAGTCCCAGAGGCAAACAACCACTGGATTTTCCACTATCTGAACTCAGATACAAGTATTATTTTACCACAGCCTTTTCAGGCTAAACAATGAGTATTCTTTCGTTTTCAACTGCCTCTCCAGGCAACTCATGCAGTATTTTTTTTCAGACAAGCCTCTCCAGGCTCAACTGAGTACAGTCTCTCCAGACATCACGAGTACAGTCTCCCCAGACACCACGAGTACAGTCTCTCCAGACATCACGAGTACAGTCTCTCCAGACACCACGAGTACAGTCTCTCCAGACACCACGAGTACAGTCTCTCCAGACATCACCAAGTATTCCTTTGTTTTCAACTGCCTCTCCAAGCAACATATGCAGTATTCTTTTTCAGTCTAGCCTCTCCAGGCTTTGCAACTAAGTATTCTTTCTTCCACCAAGCCTTTCCAGGCTCTCAGACACTAACCACAGTAGTGTGTGAGTATTCTTTCTTCCACCAAGCCTCTCCAGGCTCTCAGACACATAAAGTGTTTACAATTTGAACTAAGTTTAAGTTTCCACGAAACATAAACTTAATTTCTTCCTGTACTAGAGGATAACTGAGTATTACTCAGGATACAATGAATAAATCTAAGTACAAGGTTAAGACAGTGATACAAGTATATAAGTTTAAGCACAATCCCTGTCTCTGATGTGAGGAATAACATCCTCTGAGAATTTGCTAGGTAGATACTAACTTTAAGCTCCAGCCTTGTTCTCTAACCATTGGTTTCCATGGGCTACATTCTCACCCGTATCATTGGAATAACCAAGGCATACTTGCGGCTTCAAACCATTCTTGGTTCATATGAGATTAAGCACAGCCTGGTTGGTTGTTCAACTGAACAACTACAACTTTGACTAACTGATCAATAGATCAGCAACATGGTTGATTCTTTTTCAACTTTCTCAACCTGGTTGATTCAAGTAAGCACGGTCAACAACCAATAAGGTTTTTCTGATACATCTTGATTAACTGATTGAACCAAGTGAATGAGTTCAACATCTTCAAGTTCTTCCTTGAGGCTATTTATATGCTCTGTTGGAATATAGCCGTTTGAAGATGATTCATAATACTGTTGAGATATTGATGATGTGGCTCATATAGCCGTTATGTAATAGTGTCTCAAACGGTTGCTTCTTCTTAAGCAAATAAGTGTTCAGACAGTCCTGTTCTGACACTTCTGTAGATGAGCTCTTTAGAGAGATTTTCTTGATATTATTTTGCATGTTCTCTCTCTTGATATCCTTTTGCTTTTCTTCAGCTGTCTTGTGATTTCTTCTGCGTTCCTCAGCTGACTTCTGATTTCCTCTGCTTTTCTTAGGAGTGTATATGAGGAGGTATCCGTTGGATTTGTCCTTTTGCTTATTTTGTATATGCTCCTTTTCTGTTTGCTTCCTGACACCATTTCTTCTTTCTTCTTTGAGTGAGGTGTCTTGTCGAATAGCTGTTGTTGCAGTTTCTTCTTTGAATAAAGACATATGATACTATAGTCTTGAATCATATAGTCTTAGCTTCTGTATTGATTTCCTCAATGTTGAAATCTGTTCCATGCACTTAGAGAGTTTATATGTTCAGACAATTGATTTCTTCACATATACTCAAATGCTTGTATTTATCACATCGTGATGTACTTCAACTTGTGCTCATCATATTAATTCAGGCTTTTCTCAATTCTTCAGCTTGAATATTATATCATATTAATTCCAGCTTTTCTTCTACTTCTGAGATGTAGATGAATAAAGATGTTGAATCAATTGTATTTTATTCAAACATCTTTCTGGTTGCTTTTTCTCAGTCTTCTGATCAGTTCTGGGCAGCCAACAGGTGCAGATGCAGGTGTAGTAGGTCTGCGCACACAAAAATGCCTTTTGTTGCAGGTGCACCAGGCATTGTAGAAAGTCTTTGCAGAGTTTCCTTATTTGTGCAAGACTTTGATCGAGGCATAAAAGCATGTTTAGCTTTTATACTGAAATAAGTGTACTCCATTTTGGTAGAGTGTGCTTTACACTTTAGCAACGTCTTCAAGAGATAAATTCTTGATTCTGTTTGTAGGCTTCTTCAGATAGTCTTCACGTCTTCATACGGTCTTCACGTCTTCAGATGGTCTTCACGTCTTCAGATGGCTTGCGCACTTCAGACAGCTTCAACACTTTAGACGGCTTGCGCACTTCAGACAGCTTCAGCACTTCAGAAGGCTTGCGCACTTCAGACAACTTCAGCACTTCAGACGGCTTGCGCACTTCAGACAGCTTCAGCACTTCAGACGGCTTGCGCACTTCAGACAACTTCAGCACTTCAGACGGCTTGCGCACTTCAGACAACTTAAGCACTTCAGACGGCTTGCGCACTTCAGACAGCTTCTATGCTTCAGACGAGTTGCTTACTTCAGACAGCTTCTTTATATTAAATCCTACATTTGTTCTTCTCATCTTGATCTTCTGATTCTGATTTTGTTCATCAAATCTTCTTCTTCTTCTAATGAATATTTAAACCTGAAATACAATCAACAAACCAATACCTTTCTCAGTAGAATCTGTTTATATAATCTTATTTGTTCTTATTATGTTCTTATATGTTCTTTATATACTCTTATTTGTTAATCATTAAAACTAAAAGATATTAAGTCTTTGAGTCAAGTTTGAATGCTCAAACTGATTACTAGACTTCACAATCTCCCCCTTTTTAATGATGACAAATAAGATATGTATAACTTACAAAATGTTTTAAGGAAAGATGGTTAAGCATATAGAAGGCTCCCCCTATTTATAATACTCCCCCTGAGAAGAACATTTATTCTTTAGTTTGTTAAATGTTGCCAATTGTTATTATTCTAACTACTAACAAGATTAGATACATTTTGTTAACTTATCCTTTAGAAACTAGATGTTAATCTTTAGATTCCAAATGTTATTACTTCTTAGAAACTAGATGTTAATCTTTTAGATACCAATTATTAATCAGATGTTAATCTTTTTAGATACCAATTATTATTGTTTGTTATTCATTAAAAAACTAATATTACCACATATTGTTGACTTATCATAGATACCGATTGTTATATATTTACACTATTATAAGTTATTCTGTTATGACAGTTGTTATTTTCTGACTTTCTAGTTACTTGTTACATACATCATTTTATTATTTGTATATTTCTACCCTTTTATATTCTTAATTTGTAACCCTTTTATATTCTTTCAGTACATACAATATTAACATACATTTGTGAGTTTACATACAATATTAACATCATTTTGTGAGTTTTATATTTCTCCCCATTTTTTCATTAATTAAAAAGGTTCATAGTTTATATTGTTGAGTTTCATATATATCTCCCTATTTTAAGTTCATTTACTTTTATCAATTATTTTTAGTCGTATTTCTTTACTGATTATATTTCTCCCCCTTTTAATCTTACATTAAAGTTTTTACACATTGTCTGAATCAGTTGTTCTAATTTTGCAGGGAAGTTATTACTCAAATTGTTATTATTATTATTCAGATACCAAAGATTAAGGAATAAATACCAACTGTTAATAAATGAAACAAGAGAAACTAAAATACACTTTAAATAAATACCAACTGTTAATGAATGAAACACTTTTTGATAAACAAAATAAACTGAAATAAAAACAGAAATACACAAATTTAAATTTTCTCAAAACATTTGATAAATACAAAAAGCAGGTTTTCACAAAAAGAAAAGAGGTTACATTCCAAAAATAGAATGCATCCATCCATTACTTCCTCCGGAGATTCCTTCGAAGGCCTGAGGCATAGCCTTATAGACTTCATCTCTTTCAAAGCTATCACCACTCCTTCTGCTGCAAAAGCTTCAGGAGTTGCCTCAGAGCCCCAAAGTCCATCCCAACCGTGCTTTGCTGCACGCATTCTCCTTCTAACTGCTGGGACAGTGGAGGTGCATCATGTAAGACTATGTTTTGACCAGCAGCCACCACCTTAAATCCAAGAACCACTTTGTCAGTAGTTCTTTTTATAAGATTGGCTATTCTAGGATCTCCCAGTGGTCTTCCATTCCACATGTGATGCAGCAAGATCACCGTGGTCCAAGTATAGAGAAACAGGTTTTCAGATGAACCCTTTCCCTTCCCTTACTCTTCATTCCATACATCATCCAAGATGACTTGATCTTTGCCTCAACATGTTCCAGAAATCCTTCGACTATTTTCCTTTGCTTCTTCATCATCCTTCTGGGAGCCACTTACTCAGAACCTTAGACAAAGCTATAGAAGAGCTTTGAAGATGTGAGTTTGTGTGAAGAGCTCTTGTGAATTTATAGGACTTTGAAGCAGGGGTAAAATAGAGAAGTAAGGAGAATGAATCCTTTGGATTGTTGTTCACGCGATGTATATGGGCTCAGGTAGCTTTTCATGATGACAGTTTCAGACCTTGAAAGTATCAAAACGTGCATCATTGATTGGTCATAGATGAAGCCTTATAGGAAACTGAGTCATTAGCATGGATAAAGTAAGTTTTGGAAAACGTTTTTGAAAAACAATTAAGAAGAGACATAAAACATATTTGGAGATATTTTTGAAAATACTTTTTCGAAACACCTTTTTAGAAACAGAAAAGAAAGAAAAAAAAATAGAATAGAATATGTGAGAAAACATTTTAAAATATTTTTAAAAACAAATTTTTATGGTATCAGAACAAAGGATTTTATGATTATTATTATCTGAGAAGATTTTAATATGTTGAGTCTTTTAAGTTTTTAATCATTAATTAAAATTTTATTTGTTGATTAAAAATCTTTTACTAGAGAACAATTTTTCACAGATATTTAAGTTTTAAGGTGAAGTGATGTTACCATTAGATTTCCTCATTATTCTCTGGATGGAAGAAAGCTTTTCTGACATTGCACCTTTCTTTGAAGACTTTTCTTCTTCTGAGGTCGCTTGATGTCTGCAAATCCTCCTTTTAGTCTTTTGTCTTTTTGTGCTTCAGGGAATCTTTGAACAATCATCTTAACCTGTCCCTCAAAGATTGAAATAGACTTTAATGACTGGAGTTTCCATTACTTTAACATTCCTGACCCACAATTTCAGGAGGTTCACCGAGAGCCTTCTGAATAGATTCAGAAAGTAGAGATGTTACTAAGTCAAAATTATCTTTTCAAGCGTAGAGGTAGGCTCATTGCTTTGTGTATCAACCACCTTAACATTTCTGACCCACAATTTCAGTAAGTTCATTGTGAACTGTCTGAACAGGTTCAGACAATGGAGATGATATCACAATTAGACATTCTTTTAGATGATGTTGCCTTGATTCATCTTTTTACACATGGCATTTTCTCCGGTTGATCTTCTTTTAGCTTATTTTTCAAAAACCTGTTTTTTTGAAACATGAACTAAAGATGCTTTTCAGTAGTATCTGATATTTCTTAATCATATTAGTTAATTATTAAAACAAATGTCTTATATTAATTATTTTAATTTTATCAAATTTCAGCAAGTTAAATTATTAGAAGATTTTTATAGTAGATGAATCTTAATTTTGTCTTTATCTTATTAAGTTAATTGATTTTATCAAGTAGTTGTACCGAGAAAAAGTTGTGTTGAGTTAAACATTCATTCGAGCATTCAAAGATAAAAGACACACTGTTTAAACATACACAGACAAGAAGAGATTTGATAATCATATAAAAGATATTTATAATATTTGAGATGTAAAAACAAAAAAAAAAATAATAACAAAAAGACAAGACACTTGAAATGGATTTAATGGTCATCAAATCGGTTCTCAGCGGCGTTGGCAGTCTCTTTCTCAGCTTTAAGCTCTTGCAGCTCTTTCTCAGCCACTCTCAGCCTCTTTGCCAGCCGATTCACCTTGTCATTCACCCTCTTCAGATTGTATGCACCCAACACCATCCTTTTTCTTTTATGAACACCCAGATGAGTAAAAACCCTTTTTCCTTTGTTGCGTGGAGCAACCAAGGGAGGAATATTCACCTGATTCTCTGGAGCTTCTTCTCTATCAATTAGAGTCCGGTCTAATTGATCATACATTCCCGGAGTAAAGAAGTGAGGAGGCGGTTGGTCAAAGTGACTTTCCACTAGAAAGACCTTGTGCATCAGTATTTTCATTATCAGGGTGTTGTGAGGATAGAGATCTTCATTGCTCATATCTTGTCTGAAGATCATCTGATACATCAGCACCCAGGGAAGACTGATTCTCTTATATGTCAGCAAGTGTCCCAATATGAACCTTTCCAGCTGATTTACTTCTAACCTGTTGCGTCCTTTTGGGAGGATGTTGCAGTTTAGCACAACAAGAAGTGTTATGGGAATCTTCAAAAGTTGAGAAGGTCGGTAGGGTGCTAGACGTCTTCCTCCAAAGAGAACTTCATCAAAGATGAAAGTTCCACCATGCAAGGATTCCCACCTCTGAAAGTACTGTTCTCCTCTAGCAGGCACACCAATCACTTCGGCAATCAATTTGTAGTCCACACAAATTGATCTTCCCATTACCTCTGTTTTAATCCCGGTCAAATCATCATTTGACATAATGTTGGAGTTGTTCCAGAATTCTAATACACTTTCTTCATGCCACGGTGAGGAGATATTGCTGAAGTAAGGAGTCCACCCCACAACGTCAAAGTACTCTGTGATATTATACCCAACCTCATCAAAGTCAGAGAGTTTTACCATTTTAGAGGGTATGATTCTCTCATCAAACACGAGATGGTTTGAGTCATTTGATGATGCAGACATGTTGGCCATTGAGTACTATTGAACTGTTGAACTTTCTGAGACTAGGTGCTTTGAGGAAGCTTTGACCTTTTTAAGAAAATGATTGAATGAAGTGTAATTTCCATTGTGATCATCCAAACTCCTTTTAAATAGGCAGTGATGATTGCTTCGTTCAATGAGGAGTGACGGTTACATGCACCAAGCAGTTGTAGAGAGTTGTGCATCGTGCCAATTATGAGAAACCGTTTGATGATCCATTATCCCACAAAGTGCCGTTTCATATTAAATGATAAACATACATGACTCTTCATTTACACACATATATTCACGCATGCAATGCAGATAATTTACACACAAAACAAGTAATATGCATACATATATAGGACAGTTATTATGCAATAATTTATTTTCACACAAGTACACTTATGTAATAAAAATTTCAATAAAACAAAACATTCAGCAGATAAGCATTGCCATTATTAGTTTTATTTCGTAAAGATAATTTTAATTGAAAATAGAATAAGGGGGTGAGAGTGGGCCCAAGCCCAATTAGTTATTTCAGTAAGGAGGGGTTAACAGAGCACCCTAATCCTTATTCGTATTATTCGTCAGTAAGCGAAACGCTAAGGAGGGGAGAAATAGAGTCTCAAGAGAGAGCTGCTGCGGAGTGAAAGCCAATAATCCAAGAAAGGACTTCCTTGCTGTGATCAAAGCTTCGCTTAAGGTACGGTGGGGGAGAGGGTATTGCCTGTATATGCATGTAGGGGATGTTTGGGTAGTAATCTAAGAGCATAATTTCGAATTGATGAATGTATGACCTAGAACGATGATATAATTTGTTGATTGATGATTGATTGTATGTAAATTGAAGAGTATTGGATGAGATTAAACATGATATTGAGAATAATGGAAAAAAGGGTGATTAGGGAGTGAGAAATTGGGGATTTTGATGAATTGATGGTATAATCTGTAATTGATTGGTGAATTACGGAATATTGGATGCTAATAATGATTATGCATGATGTTTAGACGTGAAAGATTGATTAGGGATTGATTGGATGAGTTTAGAGAGGTTTGAAATCGTGAACTCTGCGATCTGCGTCGCGGGTAATCGATTACCAGGAGTGGTAATCGATTACTAGAGTGTTCTGGACAACCAAGAAGCACTGTTTGCTTGCTGGTAATCGATTATAGAGGTGTTGTAATTAATTACCAGAAAATTTGTTTGCGGGTAACCGATTATAGGGGTGTTGTAATCGATTACCAGAGAGCTTGCTTGCAGGTAATCGATTACAAGATGGTTGTAATCGATTACCAGAGACCTTGTTTGCGGTAATCGATTACTAGAGGTTGGTAATCGATTACCAGAGTGGATTTTGAGATCCTAACTGTTTGATAATGATTGATGTTGTTTGAGAGTACTTTATAATGAGTATTGTGTTGATGATTAATTATGTTTGATGAGGATTGCGATGCTTATGATGATGAATAATGATGATATTTGATGATGAGTGTGATGATGATAATTGATGATGAGTGTGATGATAATGATGTCGGTGTATATCACCTTATTATGATGATGTTTAATGATGAGCATATTGATGTATGATGAGTATGATAAGTGTATATCACATTATAATGATGATGTTTGATGATGAGCATGTTAATGCATGATAATGAGGATTTATGATGATGGTGTATATCACCTTTTGATGATGATGTTATCTAAGTTGTGCGGGCCCATAGAGGGGGTACAACTTAGGAGAGACGCCTTGAGCATATGTGATGAGACCTGAATTGTGCGGGCTCATAGAGGGGGCACAACTCAGGGGATCAAGATGGGGCGTTCGATGCACGGGCCCATAGAAGGGGTACAACCTAAGGTCGAATGTCATTGTGTGGGCCCATGGAGGGGGTACAACCTATCGGATAGTGTGTGGTAACACTGGTAGACTATCGTGGTACTAACTAGAGTGATTGACGAGGTGCACCCATTGTGTGGAGTTCTAAGTCATGATCTTTGGGTAGATGATGAGAGGAGTATTGGTGTGTGATATATGATGACGAAATTGTGTTATTAAATGATGATTGATGATGATGAGTATTATGTGTGAGAATAGAATATATGATTACTTGGGTGAATGATGGTATGAGAATTATATGATGATATATGAATGATGTTACGATGATGATGAGCTTGGTGAATGTATAGTGGATGTATCTATGCGTTAAAAATAGGAATGATAGTATGGAATGTATATGTTGATATAGATGCTTAAATATATGTTGAGTTTAGATGAATGTTAATTATTGGTGATTTAATGTATTGATGGCATGATGTAATGATGTTGTGGGTGAGGATGGGTATTCTCTATGTGTATGTATAGGTAGTATTCCTTTTCCTCATCGTATTTTGTGGATATATTTTACATGTGTTGAGGAGGACACGATTGGTGTCGACTATGATTGAAAGGGTATGCTCTGATAGATGTGACATCAGGGTGTATTCGGGATGTTTTAATATGTTTCTAGATTAGGAATATTTTTGTGAAATTTTGGATGCCTTGTATGGCAGTAGGCTATTAGTAGTTTTTTTTATGTATTGGAGATTCCACTGCTTTATATTTAAATTATATTTGAAAGTTTAATTTCTTTTAATAAAGTCGTTTTCGAACTATGAGATATTATAAGAGTGATTGTGAACCTTTTTACCTAACGTGGGACTTTCCCTTTTCTAAACTGCAATTTCTTAAATATATAAGAGTATGGGGTAGAAGGGTGTAACATTAGTTGGTATCTGAGCAGGTCGGTTCACCGGCCTTGAGTTATGAGTTTACTATTCTTTTGATGTGCTAATCTGATTGATTGGTTGAGTAATTGATTGGTTGCTTGAGTGAATTGTCTGCTTGGTTGATTGTTGTTTGTTTGATTTCCTTGTTTTTCTGCTTTACTTAGTATATGTGCTTACCCTTTCTTAAATACAGAAAGAGTAATGGCTGGGGGTAGAAACGATCGAGCAATGGCCGATGCCTTGATGGCCATGACATAGGCTGTTGGCAACCTTAACCAACACCACGAGACGGACTGGCTTGTACGGTTCCAGAGGAACCATCCACCTACGTTCCAAGGAGGTTATGACCCGGATGGAGCGGCTGACTGGATTTACGATATTGAGAAGATCTTCAGAGCAATGAACTGCCCTATGCTTCAGAAGGTGACCTTAGCAGCCTTCATGTTATCTGGAGATGCTGGTTTCTGGTGGCTGAGCACCTGCCAAAGGATGACTGATGAGGGCACCGCCTTGAGCTGGGACAACTTCAAAAGGTTATTCCTGGAGAAGTAATTTCCACATGACGTGCGCAACAAGAAACAAATAGAGTTCTTGGATCTGAAGCAAGGAGAAGGCACCGTGGCAGACTACGCATCAAGTTTCGAGGCCCTAGTACGATTCTGCCCGTCATATGAGAGAGCAGTCAATGGAGAAGCAATGTGCGTCAAGTTTCTCAGTGGTCTTCGTCACGAGATTAAACAAGTGTTCAACTACCAAGGGATCACGTGCTTTCATGAGCTGGTGAACAAGTGTAGGATCTATGATGAAGACAACCGGGAAAGACATCACATTATAAGAGTGGAGGGCCTTGAGGAGTCAGAACAAGTTCCAAGCAACTAGAAGATCTGTTAGAGAAACAGTTCATTAGGCCTAGTGTGTCACCCTGTGGAGTGCCTATATTGTTTGTTAAGAAGAAGGATGGTAGCATGGGGTTGTGTACTGATTACCACCAGTTAAATAAGGTAACCATTAAGAATAGGTATCCTTTGCCTAGGACAGATGACTTGGTGGATCAGTTAGTGGGGGCATGTGTGTTTAGTAAGATAGATCTTAGATTAGGCTATCATCAGATTAGAGTTTAGGAGGAGGATATACCTAAGACTGCTTTTAGGACTAGGTATGGACATTACGAGTATATGGTAATGCCTTTCGGTGTGACGAATGCTTCTGCCATTTTTATGGATTACATGAACAGGATTTTTCACCCTTATTTGGATAAATTCATAGTTGTCTTTATAGATGATATACTAATTTATTCCAAAACTAAGGAGGAGCATGAGGAACATCTAAAGGTAGTGCTTCAGGTTCTTAAGGATAAACAGTTGTATGCTAAGATATCCAAGTGTGAGTTCTAGTTAGAGCAAGTGAGTTTCTTGGGTCATGTAATTTCTAAGGGAAGTATAGGTGTAGATCCTTCTAAGGTAGAAGCCGTGCTTAAGTGGGAGTCCCCTAAGTCAGTGAGTGAGATTAGGAGTTTCCTTGGGTTGGCTGGGTACTATAGGAGGTTCATAGAAGGGTTCTCTAAGTTAGCTTTGCCTTTGACCGAGTTGACTAGGAAAGGAGTTGCCTATGTATGGAATAGTAAGTGCGAGACTAGTTTCAAAACCCTTAAGGAGAAGTTGACTAGTGCACCAGTGTTAGTGTTGCCTGACCTTAGTAAACCTTTCATAGTATACTGTGATGCTTCTAAGATGGGTTTAGGTGGGGTGTTGATGCAAGAGGGTAAAGTAGTAGCCTATGCTTCTAGGCAATTGAAAATTCATGAGAGAAACTACCCTACCCATGACCTAGAGTTAGCAGCCATAGTGTTTGTGTTGAAGATTTGGAGACATTACCTGTATGGTTTCCGATTTGAGGTTTTTAGTTACCATAAGAGCCTTAGGTATCTGTTTGACCAGAAAGATCTGATCATGAGGCAGAGGAGGTGGTTAGAGTTTCTTAAGGATTATGATTTTGAGTTAAGTTACCATCCCGGTAAGGCCAATGTAGTGGCTGATGCCTTGAGTAGGAAGTCTATCCATGTTAGTTCCCTAATGATTAGAGAGATAGATCTTTTAACCCAGTTTAGAGATCTAAGTTTGGCTTGTGAAGTAACATCTTCCAGTGTGAGGTTAGGGATGACTAGAGTAAGTAATGATTTGCTGAAGGATATTAGTAAGGCCCAGTTAGAGGATCCATTTTTGGTTAGTAGGCGAGAGGCTATAGAAGGGGGTAGTGGTGGAGAGTTTGTACTTGGTACCGATGGGGTAGTGAGATTTAGAGATCGAGTGTGTGTTCCTAGTGAACCTAGCATTAAGAGATTAGTACTAGAAGAAGGGCATAGAAGTAAGCTTAGTTTCCACCCAGGATCCACTAAGATGTATCAGGATTTGAAGAAAGTATTTTGGTGGCCTAGGATGAAGAGGGACATAGAGGAGTTCATGAGTGCATGTTTAGTGTGCCAGAAGGCTAAGGTAGAGCATAAAAAACCTTCAGGATTGCTCCAACCCTTGAGTATACCTGAGTGGAAGTGGGATAGTATCTCTATGGATTTCGTAGTTGCCTTGCCTAAGACCGCAAAGGGACATGACTCAATCTGGGTCATTGTTGATAGGTTAACTAAGAGTGCCCATTTCCTTCCCATCAATGTTAAGTATTCTTTAGAGAAGTTGGCTCAGTTGTACATTAGTGAGATTGTGAGGTTTCATGGCATACCATCTAGTATAGTCTCAGATAGGGATCCCAGGTTTACCTCTAGATTTTGGGAGAGTTTACAGCAGGCCTTGGGGACCCAGCTTAGGCTTAGCTCAGCTTATCACCCTCAGACTGATGGTCTGACCAAGAAAACCATCCAATCCTTAGAGGATTTGCTTAGAGCCTGTGTGTTAGACTAAGGGGGTAGTTGGGATAGCTTTTTACCTTTGATAGAGTTCACCTATAACAATAGCTTTCACTCTAGCATAGGTATGGTGCCTTATGAAGCATTGTATGGTAGGAGGTGTAGAACCCATTTGTGTTGGTGTGGGCCGAGTGAAAGTCTTGCATTAGGACCTGAGATAGTGCAGCAGACCATTGATAAGGTTAGGATAATCCAGGAGAGGATGAGGAGAACCCAGAGTATGCAGAAGAGCTATGCGAATTAAAGAAGAAAGGAGTTAGAGTTCAAAGAAGGGGATCATGTATTCCTGAAAGTCACTCCGTGGACAGGGGTTGGTAGGGCATTAAAGTCTAGAAAGCTTACACCTCGATTCATTGGTCCTTACCAAATCCTTAAAAGAGTCGGCAATGTTGCCTACCAAATCGTTTTGCCTCCACACTTGTCTAATCTTCATAACGTTTTCCACGTTTCTCAACTCCGGAAATACGTTCACGATCCTTCGCATGTGATTGAGTCGGATCATCTTGAGGTTAAGGAAAACCTAACAGTGGAAACCATGCCGGTGAGAGTTGAGGATCAGAGGGTGAAATAACTTCAAGGTAAAGAGATTCCTTTAGTTAAGGTGATCTGGGGAAGACCTACACCAAAGAGTGCCACCTGGGAAGTCGAAGAGAAGATGAAGGAGTCTTATCCAAAATTGTTCGCTTCAGGTAAAATTCGAGGACGAATTTTCTTTTTAGGAGGGGAGAGTTGTAACATCCTAAATCTTATTAGGATAAATATTAATTAAATTAAATAGATTAATTAAGGAAATAATTAATTAAATAGGAAATAAATAATAGGAGTATTGCCATTATTAGTTTTATTTTGTAAAGAAAATTTTAATTGAAAATTGAATAAGGGGGTGAGAGAGGGCCCAAGCCCAATTAGTTATTTCAGTAAGGAGGGGTTAACAGTGCACCCTAATCCTTATTTGATGACATAGCACAACAGCAGCCTCCTACTGAAGCAGTCAAGGATATCACTGGACCAATGACTAGAGGACGAGCTAAGAAGATTAAGGAAGAGATGGGAAAGTTGGTGACCTACATTTGTAGGGATACTACCCTACAGAAGGACACCACTGCCCTACAGAAGGACAACCTTGACCCTGGAATAGGACACATGGTCCTATGCACCACTCTAGACTAGGATACTCTTAATTGATTGTATTTTTCCTCCTAGTTGGGCGCTAATTGTATGGGTTTAGTGGTTAGTAGATTGCCTTGCTAAAAGGCTTAGGAGTCTTGGGTTCAATTCCCACATAGGATAGAATTTTAATCATCTTTCATTTCCTCCTTATTTTTGGGCGCTACATTTATGGCTTTAGTGGCTTAAGACTTAGCTTAGCCATAAGCCTTGGGATCATGGGTTCAAATCCCACTTTGGAGTATTTTCACCCATCCTTTTATTTTTCCCTTTTTCTCTTCCATGTGGCCGCCCCCTTCCCCCTATAAATAGGGAGGCCCTCTCTTTGTATTAACACATTGAATTTTGAAGTAAAGGCATTGTGCCAAATTTTCTCCTCCCTTTGTGAGTTGAGTGAGGCTTGGTGGTTGTTGCTCAAACCATACTGAGACTTATCTAATTCTCCTGAATTAGTGGCGTCTGGCATTGGACTTATCTGCTGCAAGTTGATTCTTGCTTCAGTGGCGTCCTTCCCATTTCTTCCTCTCCACTTTTTCTTTCATTTTCTCTCATTTTCCTTCACTTTCTTGCGTGAATATAGCTGCTGTTCCAGCACCTATATTTCGCAATTATTTGCTTAATTGTGATTCTAATCGGTTGGTTTTGCTCAATTCTAGATCCTACACCCATCCGGCTATCAATTGGTATCAGAGCTTGTTGAATTTGAGCAAAATTGGAGCTACAAGGCCGCGGGTACTGCACCTATTTAGTGCAGAATTTTCATTCAATTAGTGTAATTCCATCCCTCTTTTCAATTGTAATTTGGACTTGGACTGTTTCCCGGGCCTGAGGTGCCTTTCTGCTGCTATCAGCACTTGTCTGTCTTGATTGATTTGGTTGATTTCTTGCTAGTTTGGGGGCTGTTTTGGGCCGCTAATTCCCACCCCTAGGTGTTTGTTTAAATGCCTCTTAATTGCTCATACTTGTTCTTGAGTGATTTCTACAATTAATTGCTATAAACTGCTTGTTTGTTGGTGAAGTGTGGTAAGAGGAGGCATTGTTATCTTCATTTTTCCAAAGATCGTTCACCTACATTTCTCCCCTTCACCATTAATTGTCCATCCCCCATATTCATCTCTTTACTTTCCGCTTTTAATTTTCCGCCATTTAATTTCCGCTTCTCCCCATCCTTCTAATTTCAGCTCTCCCCTTTACATTCTGCCATTTACATTTCTGCTCTCCCCATCCTTTTAATTTCCGCTTCCCCCCTTTACTTTCAGTCATTTACTTCCAGTCCTCCCCATCCTTTTAATTTCCGCTTCCCCCTTTACATTTCTGCTCTCCCCGTCCTTTTACTTTCTGCCATCCCCTTCTACTTTCTGCCATTTACATTTCTGTCCTCCCCATCCTTTTAATTTCAGTTTCCCCCTTTATTTTCTTGCCATTTAATTTTGCGCAATTTTCCTCTTTATTTTTTGCCATTTATGCGCATTTTTGGGCTCTTGTTTTGTTCAATTTCCTACTCTTGTTATGTCTGTTTGATTGGCATTCTGATTGCAAATTTGGATTGACTGTTATCTCTACCTTGGACTTTCCCTGTTTGATTGTGCAAAACGCTCACCATAGGATCTTTTTTGGTTCATAGTATTGGAAGAAGATCAACAAATTCTAATTGTTGATTTTCCTTCAAAATTTAATTCCAATCTTAAAATTGAACCAAGCGCGTTTCTGTGACCATACTGGTTTTGTATAATCAACAAGGAAGTGCTAAGCAATTTTTTTTGGCCATTTTTGAAATCAAGTTGTCATCAGGTTTTCACAGTTTTTAGAAATCAGTTTATTCATTATTTTTGCTTTTCTGGGCCACTTGGACCAGTTTACTGTTCCAAAAAATTACAGTGGGTACAATTAATTTTCTTTTCATTGTGTACAAATTTCTGTAATTTTCTGTTGGGGAAAAAGACAAAAAAAGAAAGAAAAGGCAAGAAAAATACAAAAGGTACGTGCGTGCCAAAAATAGAAAAAGAGGTGTAAAAAGCAAAAAAAAGGTGCAAAAGTCAACAACAAGGAAGAAAAAGTCAAAAGACACCCAAAAAGAGTCAAAAATTCAAAAAAATAGAAAAACAAAAACAAAGAAGTATCCCAACAATACAGTGACAGTTTTACTGTAATTTTCCGTTTCATTTCCCTGTATACCGTAATTGAGTTGTATTTGCTGTTTTCTAAAACGACAATTTTGGCAACTCTTTTTCAAAAATCACCAAAAACAATTCTCTTTGCAATTTCTTCCGTCTTGTCTTGTTTGCTGTCTGCTCTTGTGTATAAGCTTGTTTGAGTGCCAGCTTTTCTTGTTTGTCATATCAATTCTTTTGTTTTGTCTTAGGATTTTTCCAATCTTCTTCCAGTAGGTATTTTCTTTGTTAGTGCGCTTCTATTTGGGCAAGGGTTAAGACTTAGACTCACGTTGATCTTTGCAACTTCTAATCAACCTCCAACCGAGTAGAAGAGGCAAGAGAGTTTTCATTATAGAAAAAGACCAAAAAGAGTGACATACACGAGTGTTAACATTCCTTTGAGTGTAAACACTTAGTGAGTGGTGAGGTCCTTTAAAAGTTTTAACATAAAATCAATTAGGAGAATGGAAGGAAGGAGGCAAGGGGAAAGGGCAACCATGTTGTTTAGGAAAGCCTTAGAAACACCTTTGGGTGAAGAAGAGAGCCAAAGAGAGAACCTATTCCACACTAGGTGCCAAATTGAAGATAAGGCATGTTTAGTGATCATAGATGGAGGAAGTAGTAGCAACTTAGCTAGCCTTAGGTTAGTTAACAAGCTAAACTTACCTACTACCCCACATCCAGAACCTTATACACTTCAATGGGTGAGTGATGAGGAATAATTTAAGGTGGATAGGCAAGTGAGCTTAAGGTTCAAAATTGGGGATTACCAAGATGAAATAACCTTTGATGTCATACCCTTAGAAGCCTCTCACATCCTTTTAGGAAGACCATGGCAATATGAGAGAAGGGTGAAGCATGATGGGTATTCCAACACCTATAGGTTCTGCCACCAAGGGGTTAAATTCACCTTAATGCCTATGACCTCTAGTGAAATTAGAGAAGACCAAATCCAACTTAAGGAGATCATAGACAAGGAAAAAAGAGGAAGAGTCTAGAAAAATAGAAAAGGAATTAGAAAAAGAGATTAATAGGATTCACGTAATAAAGAAAAATAAGATAAAAAAAGAAGCCACCAAAGAAGAACCTTGGTTCCTACTACTTAGTAAGGAAACCAATGGAGAAGAAGAAGAAGGTCCCTTGATCGCTCTTGATCTTCCTCCAAACATAAGAGATCTCTTAGCAGAATTTGGGGACATTTTCCCAAAAGATATCCCAAGTGGATTACCACCTCTTAGAGGAATTGAGCACCAAATAGATCTCATACCCGGTGCTGTTCTACCCAATAGACCAGCATATAGGACAAATCCAGTTGAAACCCAGGAAATACAAAGACAAGTAGGAGAACTAATTAGTAAGGGTTGGGTCAAGGAATCTCTCAGTCCTTGTGCTGTTCCTGTTATCATTGTACCAAAAAAAGATGGTACATGGAGAATGTGTATTGACTGCCGTGCTGTTAACAACATAACAGTCAAATACCGGCATCCCATTCCAAGATTGGATGATTTACTTGATGAATTACATGGAGCCTGCATCTTTTCAAAAATTGATTTAAAAAGTGGCTACCATCAAATTCGAATCAAGGAAGGGGATGAATGGAAAACGACATTCAAGACAAAATATGGGTTGTATGAATGGCTAGTTATGCCTTTTGGCTTAACTAATGCACCAAGTATGTTCATGAGATTAATGAATCATGTGCTTCGAGCTTTCTTAGGCAAGTTTGTGGTTGTTTATTTTGATGATATACTTGTCTATAGCAAAAGCTGTGAAGATCACATCAATCATCTTAGAGATGTACTTGAGGCACTAAGAAAGGAACACTTATTTGCTAATCTTGGAAAATGTATTTTTTATAAAGAAAGTGTCACTTTCCTAGGCTATGTCATTAGCTCTCAAGGGGTTCAAGTAGATGAAGAGAAAATCAAAGCCATCAAAGAATGGCCCACTCCAAAATCCGTGGGAGATGTGAGGAGCTTCCATGGTTTGGCAAGCTTCTATAGAAGGTTTGTCAAGAACTTTAGCACAATAGATGCTCCCCTCAATGAAGTGGTTAAGAAAAATGTGGGTTTTAAGTGGGAGAAAGCACAAGAGGATGCTTTCAAAGAACTCAAAGAAAAACTTATGCAAGCTCCCATTTTAGGACTACCAGATTTTTCTAAATCCTTTGAAATCGAGTGTGATGCATCTAATGTAGGAATAGGAGCTGTCTTAATGCAAGATGGACATCCTATAGCCTATTTTAGTGAGAAACTCAAAGGTGCAATGTTGAATTACCCCACCTATGACAAAGAATTTTATGCTTTGGTGAGGGCACTTCAAACATGGCAACATTACCTCCTACCTAAAGAATTTGTGATACATACTGATCATGAATCCTTAAGGTACATTAAGGGACAAGGGAAACTTAACAAAAGACATGCAAAATGGGTTGAATTTCTTGAACAATTTCCCTATGTCATCAAGTATAAGAAAGGAAAAGCCAACATAGTGGCCGATGCTCTTTCAAGGAGGTATAGTTTGTTAGCTACCTTAGATGCAAAACTACTTGGTTTCGAAAACTTAAAGGGATTATATGAGCACGATTCCTTCTTTGCCGAAAAGTACCAAACTTGTGAAACAATGGAAAAAGATGGATTCTATAGGCATGAAGGGTTTCTCTTCAAAGGGGATAAGTTGTGCATTCCCCATTGCTCCATTAGAGAGCTTTTGGTTAAGGAAGCCCATGAGGGAGGGCTTATGGGACACTTTGGTGTACCCAAAACCTTAGGGATTTTACAAGAACACTTTTATTGGCCACATATGAGCACACACGTTAAAGCACATTGTGATAGGTGTATAAAATGTAAAAGTGCCAAATCAAAGGTAAATCCCTATGGCCTCTACACTCCTCTCCCTATTCCTGAAGGACCTTGGTTAGACCTAACCATGGATTTTATTGTAGGTTTACCTAGGACCCAAAGAGGAAAGGATTCAATCTTTGTGGTAGTGGATCGCTTTTCAAAGATGTCACATTTCATTCCATGCCAAAAGGTAAATGATGCACAAGAAATTGCTGATCTTTTCTTTAGAGAAATAGTACGCTTACATGGCATACCTAGAAGCATAGTGTCTGATAGAGATACTAAGTTCCTTAGTCATTTCTGGCGCACACTATGGCACAAGCTAGGCACCAAATTACTGTTCTCTACCACATGCCACCCACAAACTGATGGACAAACAGAGGTTGTCAATAGGACAATAGGCACATTATTAAGGGCTATGGTTCAAAAGAGTTTAAAATCTTGGGACTTATATTTGCCTCATATAGAGTTTGCATATAATAGGAGCAAGCATTCTACTACTTTGCATACTCCATTTGAGATTGTTTATGGTTTTAACCCTTTAACCCCTCTTGATATTTTGCCTATCTCTAACTCTTCTTTTGTGGAGCACAAAGATGGTAAAGCTAAGGCCGAGTTTATTAAGAAACTTCATGCTAGAGTAAAGGCTAATATTGAGCGCAGATTGGCTTCCCAAACAAAGGCCGCTAACAAAGGGCGTAGGCGGATGATATTTGAACCTGGGGATTGGGTTTGGGTTCATTTCCGCAAGGAAAGATTCCCAAATGAAAGGAAATCCAAACTCTCTCCTAGGGGTGATGGACCCTTTCAAGTCTTGGAGCGCTTAAATGATAACGCCTACAAAATTGATCTTCTTGGTGAGTATGGTGTAAGTGCTACTTTCAATGTTTCTGATCTCTCTCTCTTTGATGTAGGAGATGACTATCCAGATTTGAGGTCAAATCCTTCGCAAGGGGGAGGGGATGATGACATAGCACAACAGCAGCCTCCTACTGAAGCAGTCAAGGATATCACTGGACCAATGACTAGAGGACGAGCTAAGAAGATTACGGAAGAGATGGGAAAGTTGGTGACCTACATTTGTAGGGATACTACCCTACAGAAGGACACCACTGCCCTACAGAAGGACAACCTTGACCCTGGAATAGGACACATGGTCCTATGCACCACTCTAGACTAGGATACTCTTAATTGATTGTATTTTTCCTCCTAGTTGGGCGCTAATTGTATGGGTTTAGTGGTTAGTAGATTGCCTTGCTAAAAGGCTTAGGAGTCTTGGGTTCAATTCCTA
The DNA here is from genome assembly GCA_026901365.1 of Sesbania bispinosa. Classification (NCBI taxonomy): domain Eukaryota; kingdom Viridiplantae; phylum Streptophyta; class Magnoliopsida; order Fabales; family Fabaceae; genus Sesbania; species Sesbania bispinosa. The sequence continues at coordinate 815,738 of QLOH01000310.1, forward strand.
CATAGGATAGAATTTTAATCATCTTTCATTTCCTCCTTATTTTTGGGCGCTACATTTATGGCTTTAGTGGCTTAAGACTTAGCTTAGCCATAAGCCTTGGGATCATGGGTTCAAATCCCACTTAGGAGTATTTTCACCCATCCTTTTATTTTTCCCCTTTTCTCTTCCATGTGGCCGCCCCCTTCCCCCTATAAATAGGGAGGCCCTCTCTTTGTATTAACACATTGAATTTTGAAGTAAAGGCATTATGCCAAATTTTCTCCTCCCTTTGTGAGTTGAGTGAGGCTTGGTGGTTGTTGCTCAAACCATACTGAGACTTATCTAATTCTCCTGAATTAGTGGCGTCTGGCATTGGACTTATCTGCTGCAAGTGGATTCTTGCTTCAGTGGCGTCCTTCCCATTTCTTCCTCTCCACTTTTTCTTTCATTTTCTCTCATTTTCCTTCACTTTCTTGCGTGAATATAGCTGCTGTTCCAGCACCTATATTTCGCAATTATTTGCTTAATTGTGATTCTAATCGGTTGGTTTTGCTCAATTCTAGATCCTACACCCATCCGGCTATCATTATTCATATCATTCGTCAGTAAGCGAAATGCTAAGGAGGGGAGAAACAAAGTCACAAGAGAGAGCTGCTGCGGAGTGAAAGCCAAGAATCCAAGAAAGGACTTCCTTGCTGTGATCAAAGCTTCGCTTAAGGTACAGTGGGGGAGAGGGTATTGCCTGTATATGCATGTAGTGGATGTTTTGGTAGTAATTTAAGAGCATAATTTCGAATGGATGAATGTATGACCTAGAACGATGATATAATCTGTTGATTGATGATTGATTGTATGTAAATTGAAGAGTATTGGATGAGATTAAACATCATATTGAGAATAATGGAAAAATGGGTGATTAGGGATTGAGAAATTGGGGATTTTAATGAATTGATGGTATAATCTGTAATTGATTATTGAATTACGGAATATTGGATGCTAATAATGATTATGCATGATGTTTAGACGTAAAAGATTGATTAGGGATTGATTGGATGAGTTTAGAGAGGTTTGAAATCGTGAACTCTGCGATCTGCGTCGCGGGTAATCGATTACCAGAGTGTTCTGGGCAACCCAGAAGCACTGTTTGCTTGCTGGTAATCGATTACAGAGGTGTTGAAATCGATTACCAGAGAATTTGTTTGCGGGTAACCGATTACAGGGGTGCTGTAATCGATTACCAGAGAGCTTGCTTGCAGGTAATCGATTACAAGATGGTTGTAATCGATTACCAGAGACCTTGTTTGCGGGTAATCGATTACTAGAGGTTGGTAATCGATTACCAGAGTGGATTTTGAGATCCTAACTGTTTGATGATGATTGATGTAGTTTGAGAGTAATTTATAATGAGTATTGTGTTGATGATTAATGATGTTTGATGAGGATTGCGATGCTTATGATGATGAATAATGATGATATTTGATGATGAGTGTGATGATGTATTATGATGATAATTGATGATGAGTGTGATGATGATAATGATGTCGGTGTATATCACCTTATTATGATGATGTTTAATGATGAGCATATTGATGTATGATGATGATGATAAGTGTATATCACATTATAATGATGATGTTTGATGATGAGCATGTTAATGCATGATAATGATGATTTATGATGATGGTGTATATCACCTTTTGATGATGATGTTATCTAAGTTGTGCGGGCCCATAGAGGGGGTACAACTTAGGAGAGACGCCTTGAGCATATGTGATGAGACCTGAATTGTGCGGGCCCATAGAGGGGGTACAATTCGGGAGGTGAACTGAGTTGTGCGGGCCCATAGAGGGGGTACAACTCAGGGGATCAAGATGGGGTGTTCGATGCACGGGCCCATAGAGGGGGTGCAACCTAGGAGTGATTGTACGGGCCCATAGAGGGGGTACAACCTAGGGTCGAATGTCATTGTGCGGGCCCATGGAGGGGGTATAACCTATCGGATAGTGTGTGGTAACACCGGTAGACTATCTCGGTACTAACTAGAGTGATTGACGAGGTGCACCCATTATGTGGAGTTCTAAGTCATGATCTTTGGGTAGATGATGAGAGGAGTATTGGTGTGTGATATATGATGACGAAATTGTGTTATTAAATGATGATTGATGATGATGAGTATTATGTGTGAGAATAGAATATATGATTACTTGGGTGAATGATGGTATGAGAACTATATGATGATATATGAATGATGTGACGATGATGATGAGCTTGGTGAATGTATAATGGATGTATCTATGCGTTAAAAATAGGAATGATAGTATGGAATGTATATGTTGATATAGATGATTAAATATATGTTGAGTTTAGATGAATGTTAATTATTGGTGATTTAATGTATTGATGGCATGATGTAATGATGTTGTGGGTGAGGATGGGTATTCTCTATGTGTATGTATTGGTAGTATTCCTTTTCCTCACTGTATTCAGTGGATATATTTTACAGGTGTTGAGGAGGACACGACTGGTGTCGACTATGATTGAAAGGGTATGCTCTGATAGATGTGACATCAGGGTGTATTCGGGATGTTTTAATATGTTTCTAGATTAGGAATATTTTTGTGAACTTTTGGATGCCTTGTATGGCAGTAGGCTATTAGTAGGTTTTTTTTTATGTATTGGAGATTCCGCTGCTTTATATTTAAATTATATTTGAAAGTTTAATTTCTTTTAATAAAGTCGTTTTCGAACTATAAGATATTATAAGAGTGATTGTGAACATTTTTACCTAACGTGAGACTTTCCCTTTTCTAAACTGCAATTTCTTAAATATATAAGAGTATGGGGTAGAAGGGTGTCACACCTGTGATCGTATTTTAAAAACGTTGTAACCATCTTCTCGCTTGAGCGAGATTGTCATTCTAGCGCAAGTGAGACCATTTAGCTTGAGCGAGAATGCCCACGAAAATACCTCCTCTTTGGAGTATTTTCGCTTGAGCGAGACTTGCAGAACTAAAATCCTACAATTTTTACTGCATAATTCGCTTGAGCGAGACCTACTCGCTTGAGCGAAAATCCTGATATGTGAAACTCTGATTTTTTGCCTCATAAGATTTTCCTTATCTATTCCTTCATTCTATTCATGTTATAAATTTCCTATGGATTAACGTCTTAAATAGCGGGATGTTACAATTCTACCCCCTTGAAACATTTTTGTCCCCAAAATTGACTAAAGATAGTTAACTTAAGACTAGAATGTGGAAATTGAAATTCCTTACCTCAAACGAATAACTCTGGAATCCGAGAGCGGAGATCCTCCTCTTTTTCCCAAGTTGCTTCCTCGGGCGTCTGACCCTCCCAAAACACCTTCACTAAAGGAATGACTTTATTCCTCAAGGTTTTGACGCTTTGGTTAATAATCTGTGCAGGCCTCGTGGGGATGGTCAAATCCTCCCTCAATTGTACTGATTCTGAACTTATGATGTGGGAAAGGTCATGAAGGTATTTTCTAATCTGTGAGTCGTGGAAAACGTCGTGGATGTTGGCCAAATGGGGTGGAAGGGCTATTCTGTATGCAAGGAACCAATCCTTTGCAATATTTGAAAAGGACCCACAAAACGGGGATTCAACTTCTTGGCCTTAATGGCTCTACCAATGCCAGTGATGGGAGTAACTTTCAGAAACACATGGCCACCTTCCTCAAACTCTAGGTCCCTCCTTCTCCTATCAGCATAACTTTTCTGCCAGCTTTGGGCAGTTACCAGTTTCTCCCTAATCCTCTTAATCTTTTCCGTGGTTTCCTGCCTCAACTCCGGTCCCAACAAGCTTTTCTCTCCAATCTCACACCAACACAAAGGTGAGTTACACTTCCTTCCATACAAAGCCTCATGGGGTGCCATACCTATACTGCTATGAAAACTGTTGTTGTAGGCAAATTCTATGAGTGGTAAATACTTATCCCAACTACCCTTCTCTTCCAAAACACATGATCTAAGCATGTTCTCTAAAGTCTGGATGGTTCTCTCAGACTGCCCATCAGTCTGAGGGTGATAAGCGGTGCTAAACTTCAGTTTAGTACCGAAAGTCTGATGTAAAGCATTCCAAAACCTAGAGGTAAATCTGGGGTCTCTATCTAACACTATGTTGGAAGGTACACCATGGAGCTTCACAATCTCCTTGATGTATAAGTCTGCTAGTTTGGTCAAAGGGTAAGTTGTTTTGATTGGTAAGAAATGGGCTGACTTGGTCAGTTGGTCCACTATTACCCATATGGCATCAAAGCCTGTTGGGACCCTAGGTAGTCCCATCACAAAATCCATGGACATGGCCTCCCATTTCCACTCAGGAATTTCTAAGGGTTGGAGTGTACCTGAGGGCATCTGGTTTTCTATCTTAACCTGTTGACATACAAGGCACCTAGAAACGAACTCAGGTATCTCTCTTTTCATTCCGTCCCACCAAACATGCTCCTCAAGTCTTGGTACATCTTGGTAATACCAAGATGCACCGTGAACTTGCTCTTATGAGCCTCCTCTAGAATTTCCTCTCTAAGACTACCCCCCTTAGGGATGCAGACTCTCCCTTGGAAGAGAATCGTCCCATCCCCTGACTCGAAGAACCCTAGTTGTCCCCTCCAGGACTAGAGCTCTAAGTCTGAGACTTGAGCCTCTCTAATCCTAGCCCTCAAGTCATTGACCACTTCTAACCTGTGAAGCCTTATACTATCTCCCTCATAATTCCCCTCAAGTTTCAAATCCCTAAACTTCTCTAACAATTCTAACTCATGCACCGTCATGGATGACGCATGCAGGGATTTTCTACTTAAGGCGTCGGCCACTACGTTGACCTTTCCCGGGTGATACTTAAGTTCAAAGTCATAGTCCTTTAAAAATTCCATCCACCTTCTCTGCCTTTGTTAAGTTCTTTCTGATCAAAGATGTACTTAATGCTCTTATGATCACTAAAGACCTCAAACTGCACTCCATACAGGTAGTGTCTCCACACCTTAAGGGCAAACACTACTACAGCTAACTCTAAGTCATGGGTTGGGTAGTTTTCCTCATGGGGTCTAAGCTGTCTAGAGGCATAAGCCACTACCCTCTTATCCTGCATCAAAACACAACCTAAGCCCTTCCCTGAAGCGTCACTGTACACTTCAAAGGATTTGGTCAAATCCGACAATACCAATACCGGGGTGGTGGTTAACTTCTCCTTAAGTTCCTTGAAACTTTTCTCACACTTCTCATCCCAAACAAAAGCATGACCCTTACGGGTCAGCCAGGTGAGAGGTAAAGCCAACTGGGAAAAACCCCTAATGAACCTGCGATAATACCCAGCTAATCTCAAGAAACTCCTAACCTCAGTGACCAACTTGGGCCTCTCCCAACCAATCACCGCCTCTATCTTGCTAGGGTCCACTGACACACCCTCACTAGATATAACATGTCCTAGGAAGTGAACTCTATCCAACCAAAACTCACATTTCTCAGGGTTAGCAAACAATTTCTTCTCTCTCAACACTCTCAAAACCACCCTAAGATGTTGCTCATGCTCCTCTAAGGTTTGGGAATAGATAAGAATGTCGTCTATAAAGACGACTACAAACTTATCCAAATAGGGTCTAAAAATTCGATTTATGTAGTCCATAAATACAGCTGGAGCATTGGTTAAGCCAAAAGGCATCACCAAATACTCATAATGCCCATACCTAGTTCTAAAAGCAGTCTTGGGGATGTCCTTACTCCTAATCTTTATCTGATGGTAGCCTGATCTTAAGTCTCTTTTGGAAAACACTGTTGCCCCTCTAAGCTGATCTAAAAGGTCATCTATCCTAGGCAAAGGATATTTATTCTTAATTGTCACCTTGTTCAGCTACCTATAATTTACGCACAACCTCATGCTACCATTTTTCTTCTTAACCAGGAGCACTGGTGCTCCCCAAGGTGATACACTAGGCCTGATGAATTGTTTCTCTATTAACTCCTCTAATTGTTTCTTGAGTTCACCCATCTCAAGAGGAGACATCCTATAGGGGGCCTTTGAAATAGGTCCAGTACCTGGCACAAGGTCTATGGAGAACTCAGTCTCTCGGTCCGGAGGTAAGGTGGTCACCTCACTAGGAAAAACATCTTGGAATTCCTTAACTGTGGCTATGCTACCTAGGTCGAGTTTAGACTCTACAGTTGAGGAAAGCAGTAATATAAAATAGTAACTTCCATCGGTCAGGCATTTATAAACTTGAGTGGAACAAGAAAACAAGAAAGATGGCCTTTCCCTCGGAGGAAGAGGAAGAGTAGGAAAAACAATTTCTTTATTAAAACAATCTAGCATAATCTGATTACGGGATAACCAGTTCATGCCCAAAATAACATCAAGTTTCTTCAATGGCAAACAAATTAGATCAACTTTAAAGACTCTACCTTGGATTTCTAAGGGACATGCAAGACATACTAAGGAAGTGGAAATGGCCTCCTTAGACGTGGTGTGAACATTCAAATGAAAAGGTAAGGGAGTAGCATGCAATTTCATCCTTTCCACACAGTCACAAGAAATGAAGGAATGGTTTGCCCCATAATCATTCAATACAATCAAAGGAGTATTATTTAAAGTTCATGTACCTTGCATCAGATTATCGGCCTGGGCCACCACCTCACCATTAAGGGTAAAAACTCTTCTGGTAGCTTGGGGCTTGGGGTGGTCCCTCTTCCTCTTTGGGCACTCCCCAACCACATGGCTTGGATCACGACAATAGAAACAAACTCGCTGCCCCGCCAAGCACTCGCCCCGATGGTTCTTGCCACACTTGGGGCAAGCAAAAGAGGCTGGAACTGAGGTCGAAAATTCTTACTGGTAGGTGTATCCTCTCTCTTCCTCTTACCCTCAACCCAAGCCTTTGCCGCATGGTCACCAAGGTTGAGAATTCTCGAAGTTGGAATGCTGAGACAATCTTCTTGATCTCGGGCTTAAGGCCCGCCTCCAAGTTAGAGTATTTCCAACCCTTATTAAGATTGGCTTGAAGTAGGGAGTGATACTTGGAGAGTTCTTCAAACTTGGCCACAAATTGGCCCATGGTCATGTTGCCTTGCTTCAATTGGAGAAACTCTAGTTCTTTCTGTTTTCTGACTGGCTCAGGGAAATATTTCTCTAGGAATACCTGTTGGAATGCATCCCAAGAGAGTAAAGCTCCAGGGATGCTCAAGCTGATCATCACATTTTGATGGGTTTCTGGCAAGCGAACCAAAAATCCAGTAGTATAATAGTAAGAAAAGTATCGTATCCACAGGGAATGGTCAACTCGCGTATATTCGTGGTCTATTTATCAAGAGACAAATAACAGATTTGTGAGGATATTATGCATGGAAATTATAAATTGCAAACTAATAAGTAATAAAAATAGAAAGGAAGAGTTAGAGACACTTTACTTGGATTAGGATTGAACTTCATCTCATCACATCCGTCATGTATGTCGAGACTACCTAATATTTATAGGCTTTGAACTATAACACTGTAGACAAACTATATTGTTAAGACCTCGAGTTACCATGCGCCACTCACACTCAAAGGTAATCCATGCGGGTTCTCCCAAGCGACAGACTTATCCTCGGCTTATTATGCTTTCTTTATTCCGTTTGTAAAAGAATTAATTGATAAACGAGGCCTATTCCTCTGGACGCACCTTCGCTAGAGTATGTCACTACCCATCACTCATTAGAATACATCCACGTTTCGAATCCTGGATTGACAATCAGCTAATCCTTTGCTATCGATCCATTAGACCATGCCTATCCTTTAGATGCCCTTCATTAGGATACTCGCACTACCCATCAATCATTAGCAACACCCATGTTTCGATCACTGGTTAACTGAGTATTCTCATTCACTCATCGGTTGAGTTTCCTATATCTCCATTAATTGCTCTCAAATAATCTTCAAATCTTCATTAAATGTCTTCAATTAAACTTCAAATCTTGCAGATATCTCCCTTATTTAATGCTATCTTTCCTTCATATCAAATCTTTGCAATATCCTGCAAAAATCAGCAATATTTCTATCAAAATAGCATCAAATTCAAATCTAAGATTAATAAATACAATTTATCTAATATTTAATAAAAAAGGATTAAACTGGGGCAAAAATACCATTTTATCCTTGATAAGTGAACTAAAAAGTGCTATAATTTATCATATGATTTTCACTTATCAAAATACCCCCAACTTAACTTCTTACTTGTCCTCAACCAAGAGACCTCTTTTCGATCAAAAAAATCAATTCTATCCCTTGTGTAATTCAAACAATTCAAAAACAAATTCAAGGAACTCTTCATCATCTCCTTGTTAAGCAGCAGTCACTTTCCAAACATAAGAAAAAATCAGGATTAAGAGATGTTACCAATCCTCAATCAGAATAGAACACAAACATCAGTCAAACTTCTGAAAAATAGCAATTAAAGCAGTAAGTGATAAACCAAGGAAATCTCTCATTCTCACGGGTAAGTGTTTCCCTCAATCTTTTTCACCACCGTTGAACAACTAGAATTGATAGTCGTTTCCAACATCTGAACCTGCAAGTAGTTAATATGGATCAAAATGTCTTTTCTTTGGTTGTAATGAGGCTGGGCTATCAAGAAATCATGGTTTTTCTAGATATGCAATGAATACTTTGAATAGAGAGCATCTTGTGGTTGTGCTTTGGAACTTCTTTCAATTCACCAAGTTATTCTTGAATTGTCACCCTTTTTCAGCTGGCCTCTTTGTTTGAAGAAGTACTCCCCCCAACTTATTCAATTTCCACATCTTTGTGCAGATTTTTTTCTTGCATAAATAATAACATAGATAATTTATTTGTGGGGGAGTGTTCTTCTTTGTGATTTCTTGTGTCTGCTCTTTGAATCTCTTTGACCTTTCATTTCACCAACCTCTTGTCCCATGTTGTTGTGGTGCACCTTGCTCTCTATCCCAAGTATTAAGGGACATGATATAATCATTAAGTATGGCTAGGGTGCATCAAAAGAAATATTAAAGGCTCAAATGGGCAATCAATAAATGGAAACATTCAACCAAGTTTGGATATTTGGCACTGAGCAAAATATTATAATCACAAAATATGCCTTTGTCACTTCCATATCTTCCACTAGCAAGACAAAATTCAGAAACTCAAGCAATAACAGTTGACAAGCATCGGTGAAAAGCTCTCAATTTCAGTGTTTGGGCTCACAGCTCACCGATTATTGGCTAAAATTCCTTGATAAAACACTTACTGGTTTTAATTAACTATCCTGATAGGTTCTCCTGAGAAGTATCCTAAACTTAACTGATTATAGAATTAATCACAAAACCCTATCATCTTTCCTAGTCTGGTTAGTTAAACTACTTAACTACATAGAATTTTGAAAAAGTTACCTTAAATCCTAATTCCTAAGGTCCTAAAAATTTTAAAAATTCTAAAAATTTAAAAAGAAAAATATGAAATACAAAACAAAAATTCTAATTAACTAATATAAAATTCTATAAAATAATAGAAAATAAAAGAAAAACTAAAAGAAAGAAAACACCAGTATCAATCTTCATCCTTTGTATCCTGTAAGTCCTTGTCCTGCTGCTCCTCCACCTCCCCCTGGATGAATAGGCCTGTCCCCAGGCCACTGCAAGAATATCCGGAACTCTTCAAGCAGCATGCTTGGGTATGGGTCTAGTACTCATGACTGGTTTGAGGTCAACTGGTCTGTATACTTTGCAGCAGTCTGTGCAATTCATGAAGAACATGGAAGCTTATCATTAACCTATTTGCATGCATAATTCAAAGAATTAATATTTTCACAACAAAAGTTCAGTGCACTTGGTAATGACTTCCTAAAAACAAATCATACTCATTTATTTTGCAAGCATTCAATCAATCCATGGAAAGTGAAAGTTCAAGATTTTTGAAAGAAACATAGCATAACACTTTCAAATTCAATAACTCACAAAACAAAGGGCATTCCAATCAAGCAAATTGTTCTTCATGTTCCACATAGTCATAATCATATTCAAGATTGCAATTGTCAACATTATACATATTCATAATCCTAAAGTTGCTATCCTAAAATTCAAATCATAGAGTAAATGAAGATTTCAATTGGTAAAATCAAACTTGAAATTTTCAAAATTGATGGAGATTTGTGAATGGAAAAAGTGAAAAGAAAAGCTTAGGAAGTACAGAAACAATACATGAGAAAACAAGAGAATTTTTAAAATTTCGTACTGCTGCGCTTCACCTGCGCTACAGCGCAAGTGAAGCACAGAAGACAGTGACTAAAATTGCATTTCTGCACTTTACCTGCGCTACAGCGCAGGTGAAGCGCAGAAAACAGAGTGTAATTTTGTAATTTTCAGTCCCGTTTTCTGCTGCTTCCTATTATTTAAAAATTTTATTTTTCACAAACTCATTCCAATCAATTTTGAAAAATTTCCTAAATCCTAAAAAATGAAAAATCCTAACAAAAACAAAATAAAACTGAAAACAATTAAAAACTTAAAAATCTATGGGTTGCCTCCCAGGAAGCGCTTGTTTAACGTTTTCTAGCTCGACGCCTGTTCTCTCAAGGTGGCTGAAACTGAAATATTTTGATGAGCTTGTGAGCTGCACCCTTCATTTCTTTGGCCCATATACCTCCCCATAATCTTGCCTTAGAACAACCTGTACTGTGAAGCTTTGATGATTTACAATTGATTGCTCTCAATTTCTTTGCTTCAGGGGGGTCTTTGATATGGAACACACCTGACCACTTGATCTTCAATCTGGCTCTAGGCTCTGAATTTGATTCTAGCTTGACTTTTCTTCTCTTTGCCTTGTCCTGGTCAGTGTGATTGCAGGCCTTTCTTTTGTGAGGTCTGGAAGGTTTATCACCTGCACCATGCCTTTCTTGATCTTCCTTTAGAGGACTAATTGGATAAGGCAAGGTCTTTGATCTTGATACCATTTCCCTTCCTTCCTCGGGCTTTGATTCACCATCTCCCTGTTCAATCTTTTTCTCATTTTCTTGATCTTTTTCATCATGTACACCCTCATATGTGTTGTTCTCTTTCTCCCTTTCACAGTAATTCTCTTCTTCAAGCACCATCTTTTTTGTTTCCTCCTCTCCCTTTTCTTCTTCTTCTTCTGCTGCACCTTCTTCTTCTTCCTTTTCTTTATCAACTTCTTCTAATTCACTTTCTTGTGTTTCGTCAATTTCATCTTCTTTTTCTCTTTCTTTTTCTTCTTCGTCATCTTTCTCTTCTTCATCAGCAAGATTGTCATTGATTTCCTCCCCTATCAGCTGAACAATGTTATCGCACTGCTCTTCGGGGTTGGGTACTACATTTGCTGAAATTGGTTCTGACTGTTGTTCGACTCTTGTTTCTTTTAATTGCTTCAACAAGGCGTCAATATTTCTTCTTGCTTCTTCTCTTTCCTTTTGAAATTGTATATTGCCTTGATGAATTTCTTCGATATGCTTACAAAGTCTTAACTCCCTTTGTTCCGCCATCTGCTTTAACAAAGCGTCAGTGTTTCGTCTTCACTTTTCGCTCTCTTTCTGAAATTGTATATTCCTTTGATTGAATTCTTTCAAAAACTCATGAAATTGTGAGTCTCTTTGTTGATAGGAAGAGTAACTTTTCTGCTGTTGAAAAGAAGGTTGCATACGGAGTGAAACATCATCTTGGTGCCTCCCAAAATTCTGGTTCTGGTAACTTCCCCAATCCTTTGAAAAATTGTTAGAATAATTATTGTATTTAGAGAAGTTACCTTGAATTGATGTGTGGGAGAAATATCTTGGCTTTTGCTGCCTAACATAATCTCCAAGTATTCTTCTTGGTGGATTTTGCCATTCAGAAGCCATTTAACATTTACTTCACTTGGCGTGGTTGAACAGAGAGTGTCGAGATTGTCTCCTTGTCCTTTTTTTTTGTTACCTGTCTTCTCAAGATAAATAATCAAGAAGCTCAAACAAATGTTAGCTCAAAAAATAATAATTTTTTTTCTAAATAAAAATAAAATAAAATAATTAAAATAAAAATTCCTAATAAAGTAAAATATTTTTTTTTTCTTCTCCACTTCTCCCTTGTCTCCTTTTCTTGTTTCTGCTCCTGTTCTTCCTTGATGTACTTTCTATTTCTGGATCAAATTGTAGTTGATTTGGGTACACCTGGCCTCTCAAAAGAATAAACAAGAAAACTTGAAAAGGGTAAGTGTGGAAGAGAATTTTAATAATAGAAAAACTATAAATTTCCTAAATAATAAAATTTTCCTAAAATAATAAGAATAAATAAATGAAATCCTAAGATAGATATGACTTGATAATTAGACCTCCAAGTTCTACACGAATTGGAAACCGTTCCCCGACAACGGCGCCAAAAATACTTGATGGGTTTCTGGCAAGCGAACCAAAAATCCATTAGTATAATAGTAAGAAAAGTATCGTATCAACAAGAAACGGTCAACTCACGTATATTTGTGGTCTATTTATCAAGAGACAAATAACAGATTTGTGAGGATATTATGCGTGGAAATTATAAATTGCAAACTAATAAGTAATAAAAATAGAAAGGAAGAGTTAGAGACACTTTACTTGGATTAGGATTGAACTTCATCTCATCACACCCCTCATGTATGTCGAGACTACCTAATATTTATGGCTTTGAACTATAACACTGTAGACAAACTATATTGCTAAGACCTCGAGTTACCAGGCGTCACTCACACTCAAAGGTAATCCATGCGGGTTCTCCCAAGCGACATACTTACCCTCAGCTTATTATGCTTTCTTTATTCCGTTTGTAAAAGAATTAATTGATAAATGAAGCCTATTCCTTTGGACGCACCTTCGCTAGAGTACTGTCACTACCCATCACTCATCAGAATACATCCAGGTTTCAAATCCTGGATTGAAAATCAACTAATCCTTTGCTATCGATCCATTACACCATGCCTATCCTTTAGGTGCCCTTCATTAGGATACTCACATTACCCATCAATCATTAGCAACACCCATGTTTCGGTCACTGGTTAACCGAGTATTCTCATTCACTCAGAGGTTGATTTTCCTATGTCTAAGCTCCCTCAAACTCAATCCTAGTCGTAACGTTAATTACAAACTAGGCTATAACTCTGGCGCAAGCGCGAAAGTTAGGAATTAAGCACAAAACAAGATTACCAATATTATAGCTAGGGAACTACATAAATAAATAGATAGAGTTCAACATACACTTGGGAATGGAATCGATTACATTCAATCCTAATGGAGAGTTAACTACACAAGGTAGCCATACAAACCACCGAAGATGTTGTCACCATCTTCAATCCTTGTGAAGCGCTCCTCCTCTCCTACTCTAAAATTAGAACTGGTGCATATCACTGGAATATAACTGAATTACAATAATCGTGCACACCTTGATCTGGTGCAATGAGGTCCTATTTATAGGCTAAGGAAAGACAAAGAAGATTGGGGAGAAATCTATCTAAAAATGGCAACTTGGCAAGTAATCACGCGTTCTGCGCTTCACCTGCGCTACAGCGCAGGTTGCAGCGCAGAAGTCAGAATGGTTGCGCTGCAGCGCAGGGTGAAGCGCGCGACACGAGTTGTACAACTTCAATCTTTCTCTTTTTAACTTGATTTCTCCCCGAGACTGGTTTTAGTTGATTGTCTTTCCTTGTTTCCCTTTTCCTTGCTGAGATCTTGCATTTATTGAGCTTCTTGGATTTAATTGGGAAGGTTGTCTGCAGAATCCTTATTTAATTGGCAGTGATATCTCCATTAATTGCTCTCAAATAATCTTCAAATCTTCATTAAATGTCTTCAATTAAACTTCAAATCTTGCAGATATCTTCCTTATTTAATGCTATCTTTCCTTCATATCAAATCTTTGCAATATCCTGCAAAAATCCGCAATATTTCTATCAAAATAGCATCAAATTCAAATCTAAGATTAATAAATACAATTTATCTAATATTTAATAAAAAGGGATTAAACTGGGGAAAAATACCATTTTATCCTTGATAAGTGAACTAAAAAGTGCTCTAATTTATCATATGATTTTCACTTATCACATTTTCCACCAATTTTTTGCTTCTCCTTGCAACATGTAGGTAGCAAATCTCACTTTCAGGTCATTCGTGCAATCCATCACCTCGAAGATTTTATTCATGGCGTTGAGCCATGAGTATGCTATTGCTGGATCATAGGCTCCATTAAAGGTTGGAGGATGGTGTTTCCTGAACTCAGCTAATCCCTGAAGGAAGGGGTCTGCTACTGTCCCCGGTGGATTGCCTTTGCAAAGCTTGGAGTACTGCGGCATTAGAAGCTGTTTGCTCTCCCATGATTTGAGTGAGCATCCGAAGGGCTACCTGTTAGACAAGCGGCCTCAAATAATTTAAGAGGGGGGTGAATTAAGTTAATCCAAATTCTCTCGTTTTCATTTACTTACTTCTTTTATCTTTTACTATAATTAAAACTCTTCTTTTATAATGAAATATGAATGCAAAACTCCTAATCTCTTAATATATAATAAATATGCAATCACAATCAATAAGTAAAAGTTAAGGGAAGAAGAAATGCAAACTCGATTTATACTGGTTCGGCCAACCCCTTGCCTACATCCAGTCCTCAAGTCACCCACTTGAGATTTCCACTATTCTTGTAAAATCCTTTATAAGAGATGAACACTCACACACCTTGGAACCCCTTCCCTTGTGTTGAGTTTCACCCACAATCCACGAGAGGCACCCTCTCTTTAACCACACAATATAAGAATAATTGTTTGTACACTGATGAACTCTCTTTTAGAGTAGATGATACAACTTGAAGTTCCTATAAGAATCCTTAATAATTTTCAAGTATTTGGCCAAAATGATTCATAAAGAGATTTCTCACTTTTTGTTATTTCACATTGTAATCTCCTAATTTTTCGAAATGAAGACACATATTTATATTAGAAAAATTGAAGCTTTGTATCTTTTGATAAGGAATTGTGTTTCTTCATAATTTTCAGAAAAATCTCGCTGGTAATCGATTACCAATATGTTGTAATCGATTACACACTTCAACTTTTGAACCGTTGTGTCTTTAAATTTGAATTTTGAACTTTCTGCTCTCTGGTAATCGATTACAACATCTGGTAATCGATTTCCATAACCAAAATTTCGTTTCTGAAATTGAATGCTCGCTGGTAATCGATTACAATCCAACTGGTAATCGATTACCAGTTCAAAATATTTATTTTGAACTTAATTTTGGTTCATAAAACATTTTTGCATAGACTTTATTTTAAAGGCCAAATTACTTGCAAAGTCTAGAATTCGTTTAACACTTTATCTAACTAGACTAATACTTATCTAACATCACTTGTAGTCTTAATCTTACATTGACCTTGCTCCTTGCTCTTTCTCTTTCTTTTGCCAATTCCTTTTGTCAATCTTGTAATCTCATTTTCTTTCCATTGACATCATCAAAACCTGCATATAATATATCTACAAGTATATGAATCTACAATCTCCCCCTTTTTGATGATGACAACCATCTTTAAGGGAAAAAAGAAATAAACATTTCAAGTATACATATATCTATCATTTCCCCTTTAGTCTCCCCCTTAGTATTTGTCTTTTTAGAAACAATGCTTTATTTTGGTGACAAAAAAATTTTTATTTTGGGAAAGAAAAACAATATTAACAATATTTATTTTGGGAAAGAAAAACAAGATTAACAATATTTGGGGACAAAATACTTTTCTTTTCCTTTCCTTTGCTCTCCCCAAATACACTTTTTAAAATTTCATAGCATAGAGTTCTTTCCTTTCCCTTTCTCTCCCCCTTTGGCATCATAAAAAATAATCAAAGAGCATCAAATACTAAACAAGATATATCCATAAGTAGTAAAGTATTAGCCAAATAGTGTATTAGCCAAGAAAAAAAATTCATATCTTTGTAATTGTTACGATTACCTTTGTAATTTATTACATGTGCAAAATGTTTTTCATATCAAAAAATTTTTTTATGAGTTTAATTTAGAGAAATCTAAGATTCCTAACTCTCTTCTAATTTATTTCCAAATACCCATTTTGTTCCTATAATTGAATGATCACTTGGTCTATCAACTAGTTTTCATATATGATTTCTTTCAAATTTATTTAACTCTTCTTGCATAGAAATAATCCATTGTTCATCTTTTAAGGCTTCATCAATATTTTTAACTTCAATTTTAGAAACAAAAACCATATTATTTCATATATCTTTAAGAGAGAGTCTAGTTGTTACCCCTTTTGAAAAATCTCCAATGATGTTGTCAAGAGGATGATCTCTTAAAGTTCTCCACTCTCTTGGAAGATCCATGTTGGTTTGATTTTCTTTAATTTTAGAATCTTTTATGTTTACTTCTTCCTTATCCTTGTGGACTTCTTCATGTATTGTGAGTATCTTCTTTGTTGTTGTCTCCATAAGTGACATGTCCACTGTTTTTGGGAGCAATATCAATAAGCTTTGAAGTATCTCCCTTCATGTGCTTGGAGCATCCACTATTTAGATACCATTGAGAGTGCTTTGTCGTCAAGAAAACCTTCAACACAATTCTTAACTTTTGGTACCCATATCATCTTGGGTCCTTGAATGTTAGTTTTGGTGAGGGTGCTTTTTGGAACCCAAATCTTGTGTCCATTTTGAACACCATTCTTTCTTATATTACAAGTAGAAGCACTATGTCCCTTTCTACCACAATAGTTACATTTAATAAATGGGCTAGTAGACATGTTATATGAGATAAAGAAATTTTTGTAAAGCTTTTGTTGCTTTGAAGGATCATATCCTAATCCAGCCTTTATCAAATACACATATTTGATTTCCTAATATTATATCTAAGTTATTTTTGCCAAGAGTGAATTTTGCAAGAGTATTATTTAACTTATCAATTTCTTCTTTGTATTTGTGGCATGATATACATGAATGAGTTTCTTTATTATTTTCTAACTTATTAGTAGAACTTTGATTTTCATTTTTAGAATTTATTAATTTAAGTTCAGATTTAAGACTATCTAATTCTTCATTTAGCTTTGAAATTTTATTCTCTAATTTTGAAGTTGTTTTCTTATAGAATGATACTAATTTTGTAAGTTTAAATGATTCTTTATGTAAATCATTAAAAGCATCTTGAAGTTCATCATAGGTAATAGAGATGTCATTGTTTGAAGATGTTACCTCTTCTTCGTTATCATAATTTCTGGTCATGAGTCCCAAGTTCACAACTTCATTTTCTGAGTCACTAGAGTCCATGTCATTATCATCCCAATATTTCTTGTTGGATTTTTCCATTTTTCTTTTATAGATTGGACATTCTAGTCTCAATAGTTCCAATTCATGTTCTTGAAGTTTCCCAAACAATCAAGCAAGAGACATGGTTGTGAGATCTTTTGATTCTGCAATTGCAGTCACCTTTGGTTCCCATTGCCTACTCAAACATCTTAAAATTTTGTTAATAAGATCTTCACTTGGAAAAACTTTTCCTAAAGATGCAAGATGATTAACTATGTGTTTAAATCTCTTTTGAATGTCTTGTATGCTCTCATTTTGGTTCATGCTAAACAATTTATATTCATGAGTAAGAATGTTTATTCTAGATCTTTTAACATCACTTGTACCCTCATGTGTTACTTCTAATGTATCCCACATTTCTTTTGCATTTTTGCAATTTGAAACTCTAAAGAACTCATCTATGCCTAATGCAAATGCAATTATGTTTTTTGCTTTCAAATTGTATTGGACTTTTCTTTTGTCATTTTTATTCCATTGCTCTCTAGGTATTATTTTGACTTTGTTTCCTATTTGTATCGAAGGAATAAAAGGACCATTTTCTACAGCATCCCAAATATTTAGATTTATTGATTCTATGAAGATTTGCATTCTAGATTTCCAATAGAGAAAACCTTCTCCATTAAATACAGGGAGTCTATTAAATGAGTTTCCTTCTGCGAAAAGGGAATTGGATGAGGCCATAATTAATCTTGAGGCTTCTAATCCTTATACAAGATACAAGCTCTGATACCACTTGTTAGACAAGCGGCCTCAAATAACTTAAGAGGAGGGGTGAATTAAGTTAATCCAAATTCCCTCGTTTTCGTTTACTTACTTCTTTTATCTTTTAATATAATTAAAACACTTCTTTTATAATGAAATATGAATGCAAAACTCCTAATCTCTTAATATAGAATAAATTTTCAATCACAATCAATAAGTAAAAGTTAAGGGAAGAAGAAATTCAAACTCGATTTATACTGGTTCGGCCAACCCCTTGCCTACGTCCAGTCCTCAAGTCACCCACTTGAGATTTCCACTATTCTTGTAAAATCCTTTACAAGAGATGAACACCCACACACATTGGAACCCCTTCCCTTGTGTTGAGTTTCACCCACAATCCACGAGAGGCACCATCTCTTTAACCACACAATATAAGAATAATTGTTTGTACACTGATGAACTCTCTTTTAGAGTAGATGATACAACTTGAAGTTCCTATAAGAATCCTTAATAATTTACAAGTTTTTGGCCAAAATGATTCATAAAGAGATTTCTCACTTTTTGTTATTTCACATTGTAATCTCCTAATTTTTCGAAATGAAGACACATATTTATATTAGAACAATTGAAGCTTTGTATCTTTTGATAAGGAATTGTGTCTCTTTATAATTTTCCGAAAAATCTCGCTGGTAATCGATTACCAATATGTTATAATTGATTACACACTTAAACTTTTGAACCGTTGTGTCTTTAAATTTGAATTTTGAACTTTCTGCTCTCTGGTAATCGATTAAAACATCTGGTAATCGATTACCAGAACCAAAATTTTGTTTCTGAAATTGAATGCTCACTGGTAATATATTACAATCCAACTGGTAATCGATTACCGGTTCAAAATATTTATTTTGAACTTAATTTTGGTTCATAAAATATTTTTGCATAGACTTTATTTTAAAGGCCAAATTACTTGCAAAGTCTAGATTTCTTTTAACACTTTATCTAACTAGACTAATACTTATCTAACATCACTTGTAGTCTTGATCTTACATTGACCTTGCTCCTTGCTCTTTCTCTTTCTCTTGCCAATTCCTTTTGTCAATCTTGTAATCTCATTTTCTTTCCATTGGCATCATCAAAACCTGCATATAATATATCTACAAGTATATGCATCTATACTACCGCCACAGGATCCTGAGATTGATCTTGTGAGGGAGGAGGTGAATTGGCACGAGGACGCCCTCTCCTACCGCTAGCCATGATCCTATACACATCATTAAGAAATATCCAGGTGATATGTCTATCAATTCCCTAATAATGCATATCAGACTATGACTAATTAAGGAGTAACACATAACCACAGTCCAATTGGATTGAACTGCTCTTATACCAAAATGTAACGTCCTAATTTCTAAATTCAGAAATAATGCATGTTGGGAGCACTATCTCTAAATTCGTGAAATCATTGCGTTCATTTCGCGTATCGGTATACAACACAATCTCTTGAGTAACCCAACAATTACTAAAGCCCCAAACATTACATACATAAAACAAGAGCATCTAAACAAGTCTGCCTCCAAGGTACCAATGCAATACAAAATAGTAACCTAATAATTCTCTAAGAACATCCTAATTAATAGTTGTAATTGTTCTAAGCAACATTAAGTACATCAACATAACAAAATATAAAACTATCTCTATCCATGAGTCCTCTACTGCTCGTCACTATCCTGTGGAGTATCCTGCACATCTGAAATATATTTCCATGGAATGGGGTGAGACCAACGTCCTAGTGAGCGTGACAAGTGTGTGCGGTGTGGGGAAACAACCAAGAACCATTACAAGATACATAATTATTCAAAGCATTACAAATAAAGGCAATTAGACATGGTTCATCATCTGTAAATCAATGCTTGTGATGCAATGCATGACTGTGAGGTGTTGTTACCCGACACCCGGGGTCTTTTCTCTGTAACGTGACTGTGGTGAGCACTCGGCCATGTAACCAAGGACCTTCGTCCAGGGCTACCTATGATTAAGTCTTAAATAAAATTTAAATCGTAATTCATTCTGTGATTGGGGACCCCATCTCCTTCTTGGCCATGAGTTCGATGTCGTTACCCCGTCTTTCTTAAATAAATTTCCCGAAGGCCTGTGACGGTCAATGACCCTGTGATAGCCCGGAGGCTCTGTGATGGCTATAAGCCCTGTGATATCTTAACTCATAATTCATGCCTGTGATGGCCAAAGGCCCATGATTTCATAATAACATACTCAAGATTCATAATACCTAATCATTCAAGTCATCTACCCTATGGTTTTGCAAATCAATACACCCAATCATCAATACATTCGTATTTCCTAAGCTCATCTCATACATACATCATTATTCCATGAAAGAGAGGGAAATAAGAATAGGGGTCATGCAATGGCATCAATCAAGACAAACAAGTGAGAGTCACACCCACCTGAGAGTCGAAAATACGAAAGACGAATGGAAGAAAGGAGCGTTGGAGATGAGTAGATTAAGGGAGAACTTGATCTTGGTTGGGTAGAAATCGTTCTTGCCCTTCACTGGAACAGTCTCTCACTAGAACATCTCTTTCTCTCTCTGAAAAGACGAAGAAAGGGAAAGAAAATTGAGTTGAAATTGCCTGTGATCGTATTTTAAAAACGCTGTAACCGTCTTCTCGCTCAAGTGAGAATTTTCGCTTGAGCGAGATTGTCATTCTCTTTCAAGCGAGACCATTTAGCTTGAGCGAGAATGCCCACGAGAATACCCCCTCTCTGGAGTATTTTCACTTGAGCGAGATGCTCTCGCTTGAGCGAGACTTGAAAAACTAAAATCCTACAATTTTTACTGCATAATTCGCTTGAGCGAGACATACTCGCTTGAGCGAAAATCCTGATATGTGAAACTCTGATTTTTTGCCTCTTAAGCTTTTCCTTATCTATTCATTACTTCATTCTATTCATGTTATAAATTTTCTATGGATTAAGGTCTTAAATAGCGGGATGTTACACATTATGCCTATTTTCCTCATCATTGTGAGTAGAGAAGGCTTGGTGGTTCTTTGCTTAAACCAACCAGAGACTTATCTGATTCTCCTTAATTAGTGGCGTCTAGCACTAGGACTTATCTGCTGTGGGGGTTGCTTGCTTCAGTGGCGGCGTCCAATTCATTTCTTCCTCTTACACTTTTTCCTTTTAATTTCCCATTTTTGTTACCCACAAGGCCGGGGTCTTGCTGCTTATTGTGACCCATTTTCACCGATTGATTTGTTCGTTTACAGCACTTGGCTCCAAAACTAGATCCGGGAAAGTTGGTGCCATCAATTGGTAATCAGAGCTACTTGATTTTGGAGCTGTTTGGAGTCCTTTTCACCATCATTTGGCCGCTGGTTTTGCACCAAAGAGGTGCAGAATTTTTGGTTATTTTGCTTAGTTTCTCCCTATATTCAAGCACAATTTTCTTGTAATTGTTGGACTCTAGAACTGTTCTGAGCCCGAGGTGTTCTTCTGTTGCACTGCATTTTCTGTTTGTCTGCTTGTTTGCTTGATTTGAGCTAGTATAGGGTCTGTTTTGGGTTGCGCATTACCCCCTTCTGGGTGTTTGATTAATTGATTGATCAAATTTCCATCAGTGTTCATACTTGTTGTTGAACTGCTTGAGTGTTTTAACTTTTGTTTGTGGTGGAGTGTGGTAAGTGGAGGAATTGTTGTCTTCATTTTCCAAAGATTGTTCACCTACATTTTCTCCCCATTTATCTTCTTAATTGTTCATCCCCATATCAATTGTTCATATACTCATCTCTTTACTTTTCCGCTTTTAATTTTCTGCCATTTAATTTCAGCTTCTCCCCATCCTTTTAATTTCTGTCATCCCCTTTACATTCTGCCATTTAATTTTTGTCCTCCCCATCCTTTTAATTTCTGCCATCCCCTTTACATTCTGTCATTTACTTTATGTCCTCCTCATCCTTTTAATTTCTACCATCCTCTTTTACGTTCTGCCATTTACTTTATGTCCTCCCCACCCTTTTAATTTCTGCCATCCCCTCTACTTTCTACCATTTTCATTCTGCCATTTACTTTTTGTCCTCCCCATCCTTTTAATTTCAGTTTCCCCCTTTACTTTCTTGTCATTTAATTTTGCGCAATTTCCTTCTTTATTTTTTCCATTTTTGTGCATTTTTCTAGCTCAGTTTTGTTCAATTTTCTGCTCCTATTCTTTTTGTCTGTTTGGCATTCTGATTGCAAATTTGAATTGACTGCTATTACTACCTTGGACTTTCCCTGTTTGATTGTGCAAAATGCTCACTGTTAGGCTGCTTTTTGGTTCATAGAGTTGGAAGAAAATCAACAAAATTCCAATTGTTGAATTTACTTCAAAAATTATTTCCCATCTTAAAATTGAACAAAGCATGTTTTGAACATCGTTTTGTGTTTATGTAATCAACAAGGAAGTGCTAAGCAATTTTTTTGGGTAAATTTTGAATCAGGTTGCCATTCCGTTTTATTTTACAGTTTTTAGATAGCAATTTGTCTATTTTGTTTTTTGGTACCGTTTTGGACCAGTTGTAAGTTAAAAATCTTGAAAAAAATATTTTAGGTAGATTTCTATTTTCACTAATTTTGTACCAATTTCTGTAAATTTCTGTTGGGGCAAAAAGAAAATATAAAGAAAAGAAGCAAAAAGAATACAATTGACATTTTGCTGTAATTTTTCACTTCATTTTCTTGTATACAGTAATTTTTAGTTGTAATAGTTGTTTTTCAAAAATGACTGTTTTGGAAACTCTTTTTAAAAAATTAACAAAAAAAATTCTCTTGCAATTTCTTTCTGTCTTGTCTTGTTTGCTTTCTACTCGTGTATAAGCTTTCTTGAGTGCTTGCTTTTTTTGTTTGTCATATCAATTCCTTATTTTATCTTAGGCAATTTCCTAGCTTTTCAGTAGCTAATTTCTTATGCTCGTGTGCTTCGATTTGGGTAGAGTTAAGTTTGAGTCTCGCTGTTGGTCTTTGCAAGATCAAACCAACCTTAACAGAGTAGAAGAGGCAAGAGTGCTTCATTATAGAAAAAGCCAAAAAAGAGTGACACACACGAGTGAATGCATTCATTGAGTGTAAACACCTAGCTTGTGTGGAAAGTTCCTTTCCTTTTGTTTCTTATAAAAATTAAAAACAACCAAAAACAAATGGCTAGTAGGAATTCACCCCCTTCATCACCTAGAACTCTAAGGTATAGGGCCGAGTTGCAAGATGCAATTCAAAGCATGGCCAGAATGTTAAGAATTGAAATAAATAACCTTAGGCAAGAATTAAGTGGAAATGGAAGGGAGAGAATACATTCTTCTCAAAAAGGGAGTGATGGTAGGTATAATATGGTTAGAAGTGAAGATAGGTACCATCCTGAGAGTAGTGACGGAGAGAGACATTCAAGTCATACCTTTAGGAGAAGAGATGAAGAAAATAGAGGACATAGGAGGCCTAGGAGGCGCGAGGAAACTAGGAGGTATAAGAAAGAGTACTATGAAGAAGAGCCTATGAGGTATAGAGAAGAATACTATGAGGATACCCATAGGAGGCATAGGAGAGAGCATAGGAGGGAAGAAGAACCTCAAAGGGAGCAAGGGTTCAAGGGAGTAAAAATAGAAGTCCCAACCTTCAATGGAAGGAATGATGTAGAACAATACCTAGAATTGGAACTTAAAATTGAACAAATCTTTAGTTGCCATAAGTATAGGGAAGAAGAAAAAGTTAAGATAGCCTCTCTTGAATTCAAAAATTATGCTTTGGTGTGGTAGCATCAGCTTCAAGCTGATAGGAGAAGGTGCAATGCTCCTTTGGTTTCCTCTTGGGAGGAAATGAAGGCCATCATGAGAAAGAGGTTTATACCTCAACATTACACTAGGAAGTTGCACACTAAACTCCAAACACTTAAGCAAGGGTCTAAAAGTGCATATGAGTATTTTAAAGAAATGGAGCTTGCTTTGATAAGGGTTAACATAATTGAAGATAATGAAGCCACTATGGCTAGATTTATGAATGGCCTTAATTTTGACATAAGGGACATAGTGGAATTGTACCCTTATGTTGAAATGGAGGACTTGGTACATCAAGCCATCAAGGTAGAAACCTAACTTAAGAGAAAGGGAAGTTATAAGAGGAACTCTAGTTACTCAACTAGGAGTAAGGAAGTCCCAAAGATGAGGGAAAAATTCAAGAGAAGGAAGATCCTAAAGGTTCTAGGGTTACTTCAAACCCACCTCCTTCCAAAACACCGAACGAAAATCTCTCTACTTCCACTAGAGACATCAATTGTTTCAAGTGTGCTGGAAAGGGACATATTGCTTCCCAATGTCCTAACAAGAGGACAATGTTAAAAAAAGAAAATGGGGAGTATAATAGTGCAAGTTATCATGAGTCATCTAGTGAAGATAGTGAAGAAGAATGTGATGCTAGGCAAGTGTATAAACCCGAGGGAAAGCTTATGATGATCAAAAGAACTTTAGGAAGCCAAGCAATTAGAGAAGATGATCAAAGAAAAACAATCTTCCACACTAGGTGCTTAATTGAGGGGCAACTTTGTTCCCTTATTGTTGATAGTGGAAGTTGCACTAACTTGGCTAGTGCAAGAATGGTAGAAAAACTTGGTTTTGTTGGACTTAAGCTACAAATGGAAGATACAAGTCACTCCTCAAGTCTCTCAAGCATTGAATGTTTTGGTTTTGTTGTAGAAAGTAGGTGCTTTAATTTAAATTTATTTTGTAGTGCCAAACACGTTTCTATAGATGTGACACTTGTATTAATTGTTTTTAGAATTAGGAAATTTGTGTGTTTGATTATTCTTCCTTGATTGATCTTTCTTTATGCAAATTGAGTTCATAATGAAGTTTTCAAGTTTGGATAGCTTGGTAGCTAAATTACTCAACTTAGTATTGATTTGCCTCTGGTTTAATCGATTACTTCAGTTGGTAATGGACCCTAAGTTGACCCAAAACTGAAAACTGCTTGAATTCAAGATCAGGATCAATTTAATCGATTACCTGATATGGTTAATCAATTACCTGCATAATCTGATTAGAGTTCTTTGTTGATTCTCTCTGGTTTAATCGATTACCAAAGCTAGTAATCGATTACCACAGAGTCTGCATAATTCTGAACGTTTTCTAAACAACTTGTAACTGATTTTTAACAAACTTTTTCAGTTTCTAACTAACTAAAATGATTTATATCTATGATTTTCGAAATCAAATGTATAGAGCTTAATTTTCAAATAGAATGAAATATTCTCTTTTTAAAAATCTCTCCAAGAAATTACTTTGAAAAACTCAGAAATTATGCAGCTCCAAGAACTCTTAACTCAAGAAGATTAGACAAATGGAAGAAATATTTGATATTTTTCATGAAGTTTATCGGCACAAACAAGGTGCTATTGTTCTAAAATCTATTCTTTCTTAATTTTTCTAAATTGTGATATCTCTTGAATAGGGTGTTCATAGAGATTGTTTGAAATCTTGTGATATCTCTTGAAGAACATGATCTTGTGGTGTGCAAGAGTCAAACCTTTGATTTTTGTTAGTAAATATTTCTTTAGGATTGTATGTGTATGGTGTTTGTAATCAATTCTATAGCGAAAGCAGGTTTTGTGGAGTACTAAATCTAAACTGGATGTAGGCCCCTTTTGTGGCTGAACCAGTATAAACAACAGTGTCATTTTCTCTTCCTACTCTATTTGATTTGAGTTTCTTGGGTTGTAAATTTGAATCTTGATCTGTATGTTAATTGTGAATTATAAATTGAAAATTGATTTTTGCTGCAATAGTAAACTGAATATTGAAAATTGAATTACGAAATTTGAGTAATCAATCTTGGTAATCAATTACCCTCTGCAACATATTGATCCGCTGCACTTTTGGTTTTAAACTCTGAAAAATTATCTTTTGAAATCTTAATTTGAAAGAATCTTAAAGGCAAATAGAAAGGGGTAAAACAATTTCTGAATTTGTAAAAGCACCAAGTTTTTGTGAATCTACTCAACCCCCTTCTAGATTCCCTCTGGGACCAACAATTTGCATCAGAGTTGGAATTTTGAGAGTTATTCAAGATTTTAGCAAATTGTTTGCAAAAATGACAGGGAATCAATTGCCTTTTGTTGAAGCTGCTTCAATTAATAGACCACCTCTATTTTATGGAGATAACTATCCATTTTGGAAAGTTAGAATGAAAATTTTTATGGAATCTGTTAATAGAGGCATTTGGCAGGTTGTGGTAACTGATTACAAGGTCCCTACTCAAATGATAAATGATTCAATATCTGGAAAACCTTTTGAACTATGAAATCAAGATGAAATTAAGCGTGCTGAAAATGACTCTAAAGTTTTAAATATCATACATTCTGCTTTAAACAGTGATAAAATTTTCAGGATTTCTGCATGCAAAACAACCAAAGAAGCATGGGATCTAATTCAAGTAAAACATAAAGGAACACCTGAAGTTAGAAGAGCAAGAAAGAATACACTGATTCAAGAGTATGAAATGTTCTGAATGGCACAAGGAGAAATCATTATGGATGTCCAGAAAAGATTAACACACATTGTCAATCATATTAAGGGTCTTGGAAAAGTTTTTGATGAAGAGGAGCTGAATGTGAAAATCCTCAAGTCTCTAAATAGAAAGTGGCAGCCAACTGTGACAGCAATTACCAAATCAAAAAATTTGGCAGTCATGACAAGTGCAGAATTATTTGGGAAATTGAGAGAGTATGAGATGCATATGAATAAGATGATGAAAGAAGAACAAAAAGATAAGAAAGTCAAAGGATTAGCTCTAAAAACTAATGAGCAATCAAGTACTGATGATAGCACTAGTAATGAAGCCTCTGAACCAGAAAATCTGAATTTGGTGGTAAGGAAATTCAGAAAATTTTTTAAGAAGAAAAATGGAAAGAGCAAGCAATTCCAAGGAAGGAAACCGTCAAAGAAAGTTGAATCCTCCTCACCTAAATTCACTTGTTTTGAATGTGGTAAAACTAGTCTTATAAAGGCGGATTATCCTACCTTAGCACGAAAGCTAGGCAATGATGAGTCAAAATCAAAATTCAGAAACAGAAGGAAAAAAGCTTACATTGCATGGGAAGACAATGTCTCAACCATATCAAATGAAAGTGAAAGTGATCAAGAAGCAAACCTTTGCCTTAAGACAAAGACTGATTTCGAAAGTGAGGTAAGTGATTCTGACTGTTAAATAGATACCAATTATGATAAATTACAAGATGCTTTTTTTGAATTGCATGAAGAAGCTAAGAAATTGAGTTTCTTCAATAATGTTTACAAAAAGAAAATCAAGTGGTTAGAAGCTAGAGTAAATGGTTTACAAAAGGAAATGGATGATTTGAAAAGTGAAAATGAAAATTTGAAAAACACTTCCTCTTGTAATATAGCTTCCACTTCCAATTGTGAAAATTGTATGATGCTTGAATCTAAAATTGCTTATCTCACTAAATCATTGTCTAGATTCACAATGGGAAGAGCTAACCTTGATGCTCTTTTAGGTAAACAAAAATGCATGATTGATAAAGCTAGAATTGGTTATAGTTGTGATAAGAAGCAAAAGTCTCTTAAAAATTTCTTCAATTTTAGAAAAGCTTCTAGTACACCCTTTATTACTTGCAATTATTGTTCTTACAAAGGTCATACTTCCTATAGTTTCATGATTAAGAAATTTGTAGTTCCTAGTGGGAAATACTTGTGGATTCTCAAGGGAACAAGTGGTGTTACTAATCCAAATGGACCCAAATCCTTTTGGGTACCAAAATAAATCATTATTTGTTTTGTAGGTATGCCTAAAGATAAGGCAGTCCTTATGGTACTTGGATAGTGGATGCTTTAGGCACATGACAGGAGACTAGAGCAAATTTGGCTCTCCACAAGCAAGAGAAGGAGGCTATGTGACTTATGGTGACAATAATAGAGGTCACATTCTTGGTATTGGAAGTATCAGTAACAATTCTTCCATTATAATTGATGACGTTGTGTTTGTTGAGCATTAGTCAACTGTGTGATAAAAATTATAAGAATTCCTTTAATCATGAATATTGTACAATATGTGATGCATCTGAAAATATAATATTTGTTGGTAGGAGAATGAATAACATCTATGTGCTTGACATTGATCGTTCCTCATCAAACATTGCATGTTTAACATCAAGAGATGATTTGTCTTGGCTTTGGCATAGGCGAATTGCACATATTAATCTTGAACAATTGAATAAGCTTGCATCAAAGAAACTTGTTAAAGGACTACCTAATCTTAAGTTCTCTAAAGAAGGAATATGTGATGCATGTCAAAAGGGAAAGTAGTCTAGAGCTTCTTTTAAATCAATAAAAATTGTTTCTACCTCTAGACCTCTTGAACTTTTGCATATGGATCTCTTTGGTCCTTCTAGAACTATAAGCATAGGTGGTAGTGTATATGCCTTGGTAATAGTTGATGATTATTCTAGATTTACTTGGATTGCATTTTTATCTGTTAAAAACAATGCTTTTAAGGATTTCATCAAAATTGCCAAAAGAATTCAAAATGAGAAAGATTTGAAAATTAAATCTTTGAGAAGTGATCATTGAGGAGAATTTAAAAATGAGTAAACTAGAAAATCGGTCCCTGACTGTGGGGTGATCATGCAGTTTAGTCCCTGACTTTTCTAAAATAGCACTTTAGTACAGACTTTATTAAAAAACATGCACTTTAGGGACTTTAGTTCCTAAAGTGCATGTTTTTTAATAAAGTGAAGGACTAAAGTGCATGTTTTTTAGTGAAATAAGGACTAAAGTGCATGTGTTTTTAATAAAGTCTATACTAAAATGCTATTTTAGAAAAGTCAGGGACGAAACTGCATGGTCCCCTCAGAGTCAGGGACCGATTTGCTAGTTTACTCTTACGAAATTAATACGTTACAATAAATAACAAGAATAAGCTTCCAGAAAAAATCTGTGGCAGATTTCCTACTTCTGGAGATAATTGATTCTTTTGTGGAAGTGTGTGAAATTCCGTTTTACGCTTTTGAAGCTTTAATCATGCTTCTATAGCTTCCAAAATTTTACTCTTGTTCTGTTTGAAACAACTATAACATAGATTTCCAAATTATTTCCTGCAGTATTATTCTTGCACTGTATGAATTTTGTAACTTAAGCGTTGAATTACGTTGGTAGACATTATGGATGATTAATCTCAATGATGATTCACGGTTCTAGAGTTGAACTTCAGCTTCTTGGAAGCTTCTTAAGTGTCCTTCAACTTCAAATATTCAAGGATAATAAAATATTTAGGAGAGTGGGAACTTGTTCAATGCTTCTAAAGATACTTTGAACATATTTATATCCTTAAGAATACATTGGATATACTAAAACAATTCTCGTAGCTAAAACATTCACATTCATTAAAGGGGTCTTTCCACTTTACTTTTTTCCATTGGCCAGATATGAGTTCAGTATCTTAGTGAAAAATGTTTTTCCCATGGTCATTAGACCTTGCCATTAACACGTGATATTTTCAAACAATATACATGTTATCATATTCCTTTTTCCAAATTGGTGCGGAGACCCATGTCATTCTCGTGTACAATTTCCATATGTATATATATATATATAGACACACACACACACACACACATAGTAGTAGGGTACCAGTGTGATGCATGGGGCGCGTGGAGTTCTATTGATAAAAATAATAGAGTAAACTAGCAAATCGGTCCCTGACTCTGAGGGGGGCCATGCAGTTTCGTCCTTGACTTTTCTAAAATAGCATTTTAGTACAGACTTTATTAAAAACACATGCACTTTAGTCCTTATTTCACTAAAAAACATGCACTTTAGTCCTTCACTTTATTAAAACACATGCACGTTAGGGACTAAAGTTCATGTTTTTTAATAAAATGTGTACTAAAGTGCTATTTTAGAAAAGTCAAAGACTAAACTGCATGATCCTCCCACAGTCAGAGACCGATTTGCTAGTTTACTCATTCCTTAAACTTAGAAATAATGCTCATTGGAAGCATATTCCCAAATGTACATAATTATTTTCACGACATTACCGATATCGTCGTACATACACATTCAATACACTTAGGCAGTCCAATGTTACTTAAGCCTCAAACACACATACATATGAATAAATACAATGTACATTGCCACCAAGGGCCCAATTACATAAAGAGTTAATTCAACTAGTTGTAATATATACATATACATCAAGGTAGTTCAAGTACATCAAAATATCTCAAAAAGTCAACCATGGACCTCCAAGTACACTCCATTAAGCCTCAGGCTGTGAGTCCTGCATATCTGGAGTGATCCATAAAACGCGTGGTGAGACAAAAGTCCCAGTGAGCATATATAAGCATGTAGTGTAGGATAAGCACACAAATGTGGATGCATCAAACAATTTATATAAATTGATAAGCACATAAAAAGCTTGTTTGATGCATATTTATTACTTGAAATTCGAATCTGATGCTTTTAGAAAGTGATAACTTTACTACAAACACTATAGGTTTTTCTTCTAAAGTTAAAATTTTGTTTCTGATCATATTGGCCTTCTCCAATTGCTTTGTTTGCATCAATAACGCTTGGGAATGAAGATTCTTACACTGTTTAAGTGATCTTTAATATTCAGAAGGTATTGGATTTCATGAAAAGCTCATTCTCATGCTTATTGTAGTCCTAAATGATCCTTATAAAGCTTCGTATTTGTTTCTTAAGCTTGATACAACTCAATTTATTGTTCATGGGATCATAGATGAATTGTCTTGACGATCTTAAAGCTTTGTAGATACTTCTTGAACTTGTTGCATCACTCTTGGCATTGATGCTCTATGTAATATGCTTTTGGATACATGTTCTGGTCTTAAACTATGCTTTTGATCTTTGCACCTACCTTCTATACCTTATTTTATATACTTTTTCTATCATTCTCAAGTTCAAATATTAGTACCAAAGCATTTAGAACACTTAGAACTTTGTTATGAAGTCTGTTTGTCATCAAAACCTTTGTTCAATAAGGTCTTGGACTTTACACCCTTTAATAATGATATTTTGTATTAGATAGGATGAAGCACTTGTAAGGTCCAAGCCCTTTTGAGCAAAGGTTTTAATGACAACAAACTTTCACAACAATACTCTAAGTGTTCTGAATACTTTGGTACTGATGTTTGCACTTGAGAATGCTTGAAAGAATACACGAAAAGTTACAGAAGGAAGGTGGAAAGATCAAAAACAACATTTAACATCAGAACATGTGTCTATAAGCATGTTACATAGAGCTTTCATGTCAAAAGTGATGAAACAAGTTCAAGAAGTAGCTTCTTAGCTTCAAGAAGGTCAAGACAGTTCATCTAAGATCCCATGAATATTAAACTGAGTTGTATCAAGCTTCAAAAGCAAAGTTGAAGCTTTAGAATGATCATTCAAGACCACTAGAAGCATGAGAATGACCTTTGCATGAAATCTGACACCTTCTGAATGTGAAAGATAACTTAAGCAATTCAAGAATATTCATTCCAAGTGTTACTAATGCAAACAAAGTAATTGGAAAAGATCAATATCACTAGAAACACAGTTTTTTCCTTAGAAGCAGAACTTACAGTTTCTGCAAAAGCATCAAATTCACATTTCAAGTTGTAAACATGTTCAAAGTATCTTTAGAAGCATTAAACAAGTTCCCACACTCCTCAAGCTATTATTATCCTTGAATATTTCAAGTTGAAGAACAATCAAAGAAGCTTCCAGAAGCATAAATACTTCTCTCACAATGCAAATAAAGCAAGGATAAAAGATTGGAAGCTTTACAAGCATGTTTGAAGCTTCAGAAGAAGAAAACAAAATTCCTACACACTTCCAGAAGAACCAGTCTTCTCCATAAGCAGAAAACAGAATTTCTGCACACTTCCAAAAGAACCAATCTTCTCTAGAAGCAGAAAACATAATTTCTGCACACTTCTAGAAGAAACAGTTTCAGGAATTAGTGCTTCAATTCCAAAAGAAAGTTATGCACAAGTATAAACTTCATATGCAATGCAAAAAAGGGACATACACTTGTTCAGAAGATAAAACAAAGCAAGAAAGCTATTGAGAAGATTGAAATGAAACTGCTACTAGTACATCAAAATATTCTAGAAGAAAAGAATACTGACAGTACTCGAGAAGAAAGAAATTGACATGACATACTACAAAATGAATTTACTGGATATACAAATATCAAATACTGAAATTAGATATATACCCAATATTCTTGCATGATTTCAGAACTGCTCCAGAAGAAGGAAATTCAAACAGAACAAAAATCCTGGCTCCAGAAGATACGTTCCAGAAGATATGACCAGTCAAAGCTGAAGAAAGAGAAAAGCTGACACATGAAACTGACAACTCCTATATGGCCAGCTGAGAGCTTGACCTTCTCTCCAAGCAACTCTAACGACTAGTTTGACCACCATAACTCTATAAACACAACCCCATTCAGCTGGGCAAGAAAAAATGAGAGCAAAAGGGAAGAAATCCAAAGAGCCATAATGTAGAAAATCCCTTCTAGAGTGAGGTTCTCCTTCGACCACTCCAAAATGCAGAGCTGCTATGCATAATTCTTAGAGAGTGTGTTTAGGTTAAGTTTTGTAAAGATTAATCCACTCCATGAGTATTTTGTGATCCATTTGTAAAAAACCCATCTCTTGTTGAAGAGTGTTTGTGATCACCCAAGCTAACTAGAGAGAGTTAGTGTTGGATTGAGAGTGTGTAGAGCCTGCAGAGGCTGAGCAAAGAATACTGGTGTTAGAGCCTGAAGAGACTGCAGAATAATACTTATATGGAGCTTGAAGAGGCTTCAGAAGAATACATGGAAAAGAGCCTGAGGAGGCTGTGGGAGAAAAGAATACCTTGTAATCATGATTGATTAGTGGAAAATCCTACTGAGGTAGGTACTGGACATAGCCCAAGGATTGTGAGGGTGAACTAGTATAAAAATCATCTGTGCAATATCTCTTACCCTTACTCTCTTTATCTTTCTGCACTTATATTTATTGATTTGCTAGTTATTGTTCATACTTTGAATATTTAGCAAGCTGTAAACCATATTTTTATAAACTTGTTTTAGAACTGATATTTTCACATAAATCATATCCATATCAGTTCAAATACTGATCTGGAAAGTTTTATTAAATTATGAAACTGTTTGGTGCTTTAGAAGCACACTTCTTGAAATCTGTTCATTGTTCAACAATGAAACTTGGGGTTTAAATTACCAGATCTTTACAAACTTGATTTTAATTATATTTAACTTCATATTTTGATTGTTTACTATTTAAATATATGATCTGGAAAGTTTCATCAAGTTTCAAGTCTATTTGATACTCCAGAAGAAACATTTATCAGATTTCATTGTGTAACTTGATTTAAAATATCAGATTGATATAAACCTTCTTCTAGATAGATTTTCTTATATAATCTTATTAGTTATTGGTTAAATAACTATTCTGGAAAGTTTTATTCAAATATAA
Organism: Sesbania bispinosa; assembly: GCA_026901365.1. Classification (NCBI taxonomy): domain Eukaryota; kingdom Viridiplantae; phylum Streptophyta; class Magnoliopsida; order Fabales; family Fabaceae; genus Sesbania; species Sesbania bispinosa. The sequence continues at coordinate 849,274 of QLOH01000310.1, forward strand.
AATCATTTGACCTTTTAGAAGAATGGTTTAAAGTGACAGGTTCACTGTTTTTCTTCTACATAACTGCAAAAACATTATATTATTTTTCTGAACCTTATTTGAGTTGTATCTACATTAAATACACTATATGGAAGAATAAAATTTGATATTAATCCCTATGATATTGCTTGCCTTTAAGAAGATAGTTTCAATCAACTTAGTTGGCATTATACACTAACCACTATCTTCTAGAAGTAATTTCTGATAGCCAAGGTATTCCTTGAGCAAAGATCAGTAAGTTTTTCAAAGTACTCGTAGATTGGACCAAAAGTTTTCAAGGGTCACAATTCAACCCCCCTTCTTGTGACTGTCTTATTTACTTCAACACCATCATCCACTTATCAACCATTGAGTGTTTTTTGTTTATCCGTTTTCATTTATATTGCACATAAGAATTTTCAAATAAATTATTGAATGGTGTGGACTTTTATAAGCAGTATCATTAATCACATTGTATTGTTGCAGGTAATATGACATTGAATGTACATTGATTTTTGAATTAATGGTGTAGAGAAAAGAATCCATTTTAGATTATAAGTGATGTTTTAATTTTAAGGTCCTTTATAGTTTGTTTATTTATTTATTGATTTATTAATATCATAAATGACTATGATATTGACATTTCTATTTGATATTTTTAAGTTATGTACTTTTTTTCCTAAATATAAATTAAATATTGGGTGGTATTGATGGCTCCAAGGATTTTGATTTTTTTTTTTGGGTAATTTTCGTAGTTTGTTATTATTTTATTTACTCAATTACGGTGTCCCCTCTTTTCAACCTTTTAAAATTTGAGACTGAAGAAGCATCCATTGCATGTAGTCTTTGTGCCACACATTGCTCATCAAGCATGCATTTTCACCAAGTGGCAACAATAGCGAGTGCCAGGATTGATGACTTTACTAATAAAATGTCAAAGAAGAAAAGAGCTAGTTGATGCTCTTCAAACGGTGACATTTTGTTCTCTCCACACAAGCAATGAGGTTGGTAATAAGAACTTTACTTTTTCTCCCTTTCATGATTCATTCTATTACAATACAAAAAGCCATTTGACTTTTAGGGTTTCAAATTCATAGCAAAGAAATTGAGTTGCTTTTGAACACCAAAAAGGAACTGCCTATGAGTGATTTTGGTGACACTCCAAAAGGTTTGACCAATTTGATAATCAAAGAATCTCAAATCACATTGGGAAGCATAAAGAATAAAAAATCATGGATGATAACAACAATATGCAATAATCTCAAAAATCACAGTCAAGAAACCCTAGAAATGTTCTAGACTTGGTGGAAGAGTAGTATGGTGCATTTTCTTTCCAATACTTTTTAAGTTACGTGGTAGTAATTGTATAAACTTATGGATTAGATTTATCTGTGTTATCGATCTACTAAGAATAAAATGTGTTATCCAAATTAAAATAATATGACGTAGTTTTAGGATCCCTAAATAATAACAACAATTAAGCTTGATCCATAAAATCTAGCTTTACTAATACTATATTACATTTAGAACTGAGTATATGGATTGTGACCCTCGGGCCAGCCGACGCGAGCCTGACTCACTAAATTCTTTACCCATTTAATTGTGGGATGTTATAGGTTTCCCATATATCCCATGGGTTAAATAGTTTGGTTCGTTGATTTTACGAATCAAGCCTAATTATTGTTATTATTTAGGGATCCTAAAATTACTTTATATTATTTTAATTTGGATAACACAATAGATTCTTAGCATATCAACAAAACTGATAAATCTAATTCATAAATTTATACAATTACTACTAACTTAAAAAGTATTGGAAAGAAAATGCACCATACCCTCTCATACCCTCTCTTCCACCAAGTCTAGAACATTGCTAGGGTTTCTTGACTATGATTGCTGAAATTTATTGTTGTGATCATCCATGATTTATGATTCTTTATGTTTCCCAATGTGATTTAGATTATCAAAATTGGTCAAGCCTTTGGGTGGGTCACCAAACTCTGGTAGGCTAGGCCTTTTTTATGCTCAAAAGTAATTCAATTTCTTTTCATGAATTTGAGCCATACAAGTAAATTGATTTTATGTATTTTTGGAGAATAAGTTATGAAAGGAAGAAAAAGTAAAGATGTTACTAACCTCATTACTTGTATGTTGCCTACCATGCCAATGTGCTACTCGAGAAAGACAGAACAAAATATCATTATTAGAAGAGCACTGACTAACTCTCTTCTCCTTATGAGGTTTTATTAATAAAGTCACTAATCCCAACACCCACCATAGCTGCCACTCGATGAAATACACACATGATGAGTTGCACGTGGCACAAAAACTACATGCAATGGATGTTTTTTCCGTTTTTGTTTTAAAAGGCTTAAAATAGGAGAAACTGTAATTAAGTAAATAAAATAATAATTTTAAAAAAATTACCAAAATAATAGAAAATAGTCCTCGAAACAAGTAATGTCATGCTATATTTAACTTATATCTATGAGCGGAAAGTAAATATATATCAAGAGAGATTTTAAATGATGGTAGAATCTAAAATGAATTCTTTTGTGTATACCATTAATCCATAAATCAATATGGATTTAATTTCATTTTAAATGCAACAATCCAATGTGATTAATGATGTTATTTAAAACTTCATTATCCAATAATTTGTTTCAAATTTCCTATTAGAGTATGATTAAAAGTGCATAAACTGCTTAAACCCAATGGTCGAGAAGTGGATGGTGGATACTCCATCCAGCCGATCTGAGACTAAAATCTCATTGTTAAAAGGAGGAGAAATTATAAGGGAGGTGAATGGGACACGTCTTGTCATGCTGTACCTAATTAGGATAATATACTGCCAATTTAGATAATTTTTTTTAAAAGAACTTTTAGGAGAAGAAAATATAATGAATCAAGAAGATAAATTGAATTCAACTTCTTTCAAAAATTGAAACTAGTCTTTTTAACTCAAATTCTGCAAATTCTCCCATTTAACTTCTTTGTAAGTAATTAATTTCAATTCAAAGAAGAAGTTGAATTCATTTTACCTCTTTAATTCATTCTATTTTGTTTCTTATAGAAGTTCTTCTATCAAAGTGTATCCAAACTAGACCAGACAAACCAATCGGTTACTAAGGAACACCAAAAAGAAAAGATACGAGAGTTCTCCTATTCTGATACAAATGAGTAAATAAACACACTAATGTATTAGAGTAGACGAAGAACCTCTATGTAATCTGTATACTTATACCTTAAATTTCAATGATAAAGAAGATCCTTCTAGTATGTTCAAGGATGCAGTTCTCTTAACAACCATATGATTAAATGTGAAGCAATGTCATAACAAGAGGAATACGTATAATAACATATACAAATACAAGGCTTAATTATCATAAAAATCTCCCTGATTCTTCATTTTTGGATTTTGGTCTCCATATTTTTAATAATCCTTTAGTGTTTTTTATAGGGACAATTAAATCCTTTAGTTAGAGTTACATCCAAATTATAAAAGAAATAAACTAACATCATATATGTTTTCTGTACATGGTAGCTAATGTGGCATGGTTAGCTAAGACTAAGTGATATGTATTTTAAGATTTCAGTTTGAAATAAGAAAAATAATTACATCCTTTAAATTTTAGAAAATAACTCTTTTTCTTTTTTTGCTCGATGTAAAATTAAGAAAGAGTAAGCATATCAGAGGATACCCTAACCTGTGCATTGCAGTCGATGATCGTGACTACAGTCGTCAAAGTTATTGTCGATTCAACTATGGCAGTGCACCATAGGTTCTGTGGTAGACCTCGGCCAAAGCTTCCACTCACCCAACCAACTAAGTTGTAGGGATAAATGTTGATGTTCTCAAATGACCTCAAGGACCGAGCTGTTAGGCCTAGTCGGCGTGGAACTCAATCATCAAGGTCTGAGCCTCAGATGCCCTTGGTGTAGGGCGAACTCCTTTATTTATAGAATTCCAATAATGGACCTTACCCTCAAGGCCCATTAATGGTCAAAATCCTAATTTACATAATGTAGTTTTACTGGAGTCAGCTTGACGACCTAGACCCGAGTTAGGTGGTTTCCATTAGTTCTTACTGAATTCGGGTCCTACTTCAGCCGAGGCGACGAGATCGACTCCTAGTCCCCCTAACGGGACAGTTGACGACCTCGGTTATTGCTGCATAGAGGATTTTCCTCACCATTAGTAAATAGCTTTTGGATTTTGGGTGGGAGATTCACACATCGTGATTTACTATTGTAGCAACAAAGAAGGAGAAAAAAAACTCGGGCTAAAAGAAGATTTTGTTGGGATTGGGGATAATGTTGAGGAGCCATCAACATCACTCCCTCTTGCACCACCTTCAACTTCATTTCATGTAAAAAAATATGGACCAGCAATTTTCACAGAGCGGATCTGAAAAGTGAGTGTCACATGTGAAGAAGACCTCTTATTTGTAGTTAGGTTTTATGTCGGTGTGTTATAGTGAGTGTTGCATGTATCTACGTGTCACTCTTAAACAATGGCACATAAACTTTTTTTTTTCAAACTACACATGAGAAAGTAAATATTTATTTAAAATATTAATTAAAATTGTAATGGACATTTTCTTTTATTTTTTTTATCTAACAATTCAAAGTAAACAAAAAAAATTATTTATTTTTTTTATATTTTAGAAAAAATATTTCAAAAAAATTAAGAAAACTAAATAACATAAAAAAATTTAATTAAAAAGAAGAAAGAGATGAGCAGACTTACCTCTTGAAAGTGACTACTCTTTGATACACCATAAAAAAATGAAATAAGTGTGGTTCCTATACCTTCCCCTGAGCCTACATAATCAATTCTTCTTGGATGCCTCAAACACTTGATAGTCCAATTCTTCTAAGAGTTTAGAAGAGGATACACTTCTCAACGTAGGACTTGAAATGTTTGGTGTTTTATTTTTTCTCCTAATCTTATCAAGATTTTATTCTTCTCATTATTTCCACACCCGATCTTTTTAATTAAATTCTTCCCTTTCTTTCTTTAATTTCCACATCATTCCTTTTAACTAAATTCTTTGATTCTTCCTTTATTATTCCAAATTACATCCTATATCTTTTAATCAATTATTTAATTTTTTTTTTATTTTCCCAAAATCACACCTAAACTCGTTTAATTAAATTCTTTGATTCTTTCTTTTATTTCCGTTAAATTAATCATTTAATTATATTAATTACTCAATCAATGTCCTTGTTTAATAAAAAATAAATCACACCTGTGAATCCTCTTGATTGACCCTCATTAAATCATATCCCACAATCTATTTTATTGAGAGGAAAATTATCAATCAGAATCAATCACATTAATGAGAGAAATTATTAATTAGATTTGATCCCTTAGATATTCTTGATAAAAATCTATAGACTTGATTAGTCAAAATAGATGATCCAAACATTAATTCTTCTTTAATGCAATATCTCCCTTCCCCTTTTCCATTTATTTATACTAGAATTTTTTTATATTTATAGTTATTATTTCATTTATATTTATTATTTTAACTTTTTTTACTTTTTTTTCCATTTTTTTTCATAATTATTTAGTTTTCCTAATTTCATTTCTATAAATAAATAAAATAATTCTTTCAAAATTGGGTGTTGACATTTGTCATATCACATTATATGTCAAACATTATTTATCTCACTTCTTTACTCATCTCTTATTGGGTGTATACATTTCTTCCATGTCTATAGATCATTTTCCTATTTCAAATGATAATTATAATTTATATTTATTAAAGTAAAAAATTTTGTATAAAAAACATAAGTGATGTTCACATATTTTTTATAAGATTTAAATTAAACTCTATCCAAAGAATGTATTGATCACCATAAAAATATTAAAGAATTAAAATCACCCATTAAAAAATATGAGAACTTAAATCATATCAATTGTACAATTTTGGGCACAAAACATGTAACATCCCAAAATTAGGACTTAGAAAATATAGTGGAAGCCTTAAGTGGTGAATCCCACGAAGAGAAGAGAGTTAGACGTAGAAGGAGAACTTGGAGTTTGAGGTAAAATAAGGAAGAAGATCAGGAAGTTATTTAGAGTTTAGAGTGTTAGAAGCTAGGAATTTAAGGGAGGAATCAAGAGTTAAGCTCCGGATACCTGTTTTGAAGAGACTTAAGGGAAACCCAGTTAAGAGGCGGAAATGTAACCTATAGAGTTGAAGAAATAAGAGGGGTAGGCCTTGATTAAGGAAATTGGGTGAATGTGGGTTTAGAACTTGAGGAAGTCATTGCCATAATTGAAATTAGGGGTATATAAAGGGTATCACAGAAGAACTAGGAAATGTTGGTTGAAAGTTGGCAAGGATTACTGGGAATGGGAATTTTGAATTCCCATTCTGGTGTATTTTCGCTCAAGCAAGAGGCTTCTCGCTTGGGCGAGGATATTAGTTAACATGGGAGTTGTTTTCTTGTTTTTCGCTCAAGCGAGAAAGGTCTCATTGAGCGAAAATTAGGGAGATTTGAAGAGTATGCTCTCTGACTTTGTCTCGCTAAAGCGAGCTTATCATCACTTGAGCGAGAATGTGAGAATATGAGAATTTTTTTGGCTCACTCAAGCGTGAAATCCTCGCTTGAGCAAGAAGACGCGAATCAAGTTTTAATAAATCAGAGTCTGGGGTCATTTGACCCATTTCTAATACATTTTTCCCAACTCCCACATGCCATAGCAAAGGAAAAGAAGAGAAAGAAGGAGAATAAGCCTAGCTTGAGGTCCTCAACCAAGAGAGGAGCTTGGAACCCACCATCCTCCACCCCCTTCTGTAACGCCCTCGAGCCTCTTGCAGGAGTGATGAGGGTCCCCACCAGTCTTTCCAGTATGATTGTCTTCACTTGCACACTTTCTAGGAAACTTCCCAGGCCACCCATCCCAAATTGCTCCATGCTAAGCACGCTTAACCATGGAGTTCTTATGTTATGGGCTTCCAAAAAGAAGATGCATCTTGTTGGTATAGTTCTCCACAATAATTTCCTTTAAGCTATCATCAACTGTAAAGTCCATATCTGCATAGCCTTTGGATCCCTCTCATTCAGGTGTGGGCTCAGTTCATATATGTGTTCCTTTGCTTAGAAGCCTGCTGATGGAGGTCGTACTCAATCAAATAAAAGGAATTAAAGTGCAGTAGGTTGATTAACCCAAAGTCGTCTCTCTCAAGGAATCCAATTACAAATTTAGAATTTCAATCTCAAAGGAACTCACACACACAAGGGGGTTTTGATTTTTGTACATGTTAATTTCTCAATTTCCAAAATAGAATTTAAATTTCAGAAAACAATTCAAGAAAAACTGATTGGTTCATTACCTCATTCACAATTGGATCCATCATTGGTTCATACAAAATTGGCTCAAATCCTAACAGAAACAAATTCGAATTAAGCATCCTCAATAATTTTCACATTAGAATTAAGCAAACTAGCATGAATCCTAATTTCTAATCCTTGGAATTAAGCAAACCGTGAAGTCATTCAGATTAAGCAACCTAACATGTGAGTTTAGATTCAGATTAGAATTCGAATTCATAAAAGCATGCATTCCAATTTTCAGATTCAAATCTAAACATCAAGAAACTAGAGAAGAATCATGAATCTGTCAGAAATAAGAAGATTAAAAACCAAAATAAAAACCTCAATTTCGATTGTGAATTCAGTAGAGAAACAATCCTTGAAGCTTAGCCTTCCATATCCATGGAGGAGAAATGATCGAGGTCGTACTCAACCAAATATTAATACTCAAATATGTAGTTAATGGAAAATTAACCAAATTCGCCTCTCAAGGAATTCAATAGCAAATCCGAAATTACTCACAAGAATTGTTGATTCAACAGCAAGCAAGGGGGTTTTGTTTGGTTGTTTTCTAGAATTCAAGAACATCAAAGTAAAATTCGAAATTCAAAAATATGCATGATAATGGATTAATTCTCAAGGTCATTCACATAGGATCTTCCATTGATTTACAAAAAATTATCAATTCCTACACAAATTCGAATTAACCATTAAGCATCAATCAATTCATCAATTATCTCATACAAGGATGAAGCAAACTTGTGTGAGAATCTAATCCCTAACCTACTGAATTAAGCAAATAGTAGATTCATCTTAGAATTAAGGCAAACTTAAATTCAAATTAGGATTAAGAGAGAAGAAGAACCATGAAGCATACATTCTATTCAGATTCAAAATCCTAGAATTCTAGAGATTAGGAGAAGAGAAATGTGCAGAAAATTGAAAACGAAATTGCTTAGATGAAATCTCAAGATCCAAGTCTAAGAGAACTTGAGAATCAACCTTGAATGTTCATCCTTCCATGGAGGTTGAAGAGGAAAAAATGAAATGGAAGAAGAAGAAGAAGAACACAGAACAAGAAAGAAGAAGAAGAATAAGAAGAGAGAAAAGGAGAGAAAATGAAAGACTTCAGATCTGAATTTTAGAAAAATGAGAAAGAGTTTTCTCCAAAAGAGTAACTGCCCTTATTTATAGATCTACTCCTAATTAATCAGATCTAAATGATATTTGGCCTTGATTAACAAGTATCAGGCCCAATATACTAATATAAGTTTTAAAACAATGTTGTTCCTGTGTCAATTTCCGTAGCCCAACTTCAAATTGCAACAACTCCTACTTCCTTCATGGAAATATAGTCATATAGCATATCAAATTAAAGCTTCAAATCTTAGCTTTCCAATTCCATTGGAATCACCCAAATCGGACACCTTTAGCTCCAGATATCATCAAAACAAGACAATTAGGTCAATAGGCATAAAAATCCAAATTTTAACAACATTTACAGTTAAAGCCCAAATAAGCCAAATTAGGTAAATTCCAATTAAAGTTGCGGATTTAATCACAATTACAGTCCAAGAAAGCTAATATTAATTATGCAAAGTATGAATAAAAATGTGTTCATCAAGAAACACGAAAATGCAAGAAGAGGAAGAAGAAGGAGCAAAACCGTCCAAGGAAGGAAGAGAGAAAAGAGAGGGAAAATGAAGAGTCTATTTTCTAAATTTTGAAAAATGAGGGAAAAGTTCCTAAATATTTAGCAACACTGGGCTGGACATTCAACAAGGCAATTAAGGCTATTGCCTAGAGCCCCCAAATTTATAAGTCCCCCAATTTTTTTTTTCAATAATAGTATTATTAATATAATTTTTTTTAAAAAATTAATAATGTTTGAGATAAGGCCCAATATTTTATAAGGTCCATATCTTACATTTTATATATCTCTTTCTTTCTTATCATTTAAACTACTCAAAAGTCTACAACTCATTTATTAATTTTTACAAATGAAAAGTCACTCAACACTCAACAGTGAGTTTCCTTGCATCGGTAGCTGAGCCCATAGATCATAGAAAAGAATGAGTCATCTCATTATTTTTGTACATATTAGATCTGTCTATTTCTTCTATTGAGAGTCGATTTGAACAATTTTTAGAATATGAAAACATGATGCTTTCGAAAAAGAAGAATATGAAAACATGTTTGGTTTTTTATTTGATTCAAATAAATTTTAAACTTTAGGGGAAGATGAATTGAAAAATATTGTATCAATCTTGAAAAGATTTTGAGTTTTGAGAACTATTCTGATATTGATGGTCTTGATTTGTTTTTAGAACTAAAGTTATTGAAAGAAATTCTAACAAATGAAATTAACACACCATTAAAAATATTGAACTATATAAAAAGATTAGGTTCTTTTCCAAATACATACTCCCCCCGGACTCATTTATAAGCAAAAATAACAATATTCACTCTTATTAAGAAAGTTAGTTAAATTCATTTAATTTCTTGATTTCATTTAATGAGTAATTGCATTGTCTAAATTACCCTACATTCAATTTTATTGAAACTTGTTTCAAGTGGACATACTCGTTTTCTATTGACACATAATTCATTAAATAGAGTGGTTGGAAAATAAAACATGAATTAAATAAAGGATAATTTGGGAATATCATTTAATAGGGTGAAATTAGTTATCTTTTGCTTATATTTTAGTCCATCATAGGTGAGTTTTTTTTTGCTTATAATTGAGTCCGGAGGGAGTACATTTCTTGTAGAATATTATTAACATTACCTGTAACTTCGCGACCGCTGAAATAAGCTTTTAAAAATTAAAATTGATTAAATCATATTTAAGATCAACCATGCTACGAGATAGATTGAATGAGTTAGCTATATTATCTATGAGATTGAGATATTAAAATTATTTGATTATAAAACTTTAATAAATAATTTTGTACCTCAAAAGGCCAGAAAAATAACATAAAAATTATTAGTCTATATTAACATTGGCCCATGTCTTAATTTTTGCCTAAGGCCCCAAAATTCCTAGATACGGCCCTAGCAACACACCTATTCATAATTCCTAAATCACTAACAATCTGATTAGGCCTTAATTGGGCCGAAATTAATTAATACAGGCCCAAAAACTAATTACAAAACCAAGTAACTCTGATTTGCAACAGACAACATCTGTAGGTGATTTTAATAATGCAACTCCTCCTAATTTCTTCATTGGAATACCATCTTATAAATATCAAATTAAAGCCCCTCATCTTAGCTTTCCAATGCCACTAGAATCACCCACAAATTCCACCTACAACTCCAAATGTGATCAAAACAAGACAGGTAGGTCAGTAGGCTTAAAAATATGAATTTAAACAACATTTACAGTTCAAGCCCAATTAAGCCCAATTCGGTAAATTTCCAATTAAAATAGTGGATTTAATCACAATTATAGTCCAATAAAGCTAAGATTAATTATGCAAAGTGTGAATAAAAATGTGTTTATCAAATTCCCCCACACTTGCCCTTTTGCACTCCGGGCAAAACACCCACATGAAGCCAAACACCAACTAGGGAGCACAATGAAAATACAAATGGCATAATTATCAAGAGATCCAAGGAATGCATAGGAGTAGGCAAAATACAACATCCAAGGAATCATGGAATCAAGAAAAATATGAATGGAATTCCCTGTAATTTAGCAAACAAGAGGGTGAATCAAATCAAAGGGGTGAATCAACAGTGATAGAATCCTCACAAGACAAACTCTCCAACTCTCAAGTGTTTAGGCTTGTGTATATACACTCAAAGCACTCATGTAAGCAAACACTACCATAGGCTTGGAAAGACTCTAATATCCACAACAATTGAAACACATGCAAACAAAGATCAAGAGGACTTCATAAAAGAAGTAATGGGGTCAAGGTAAAGGTAGGGAAAATGAAGGATAAGAAGCTAAAAACCAAAGAGAATAGAGGAGCAATGCGGAATAAATCCAAGAATAAATGCAAGTAGCATACATCTCAAGATTACAATTAAACTCCTATTTTCTACCTTTTGACCCATTTTTTTATTTCAAGAACATTTATTTCTTTGCTTTTTTATACACTTTTCTTTTGAGCTTTTCCTTATTCTTTATTCTCTTTTTTTTTTTTACTTTTCTTTCTTTCCTTTTCCATTAATTTTTTAAACTATCCATAGGTCAACAACATAATATCCACATGAGGAGATAAGATAAGAAATTGAAGTACACCCCTACATTTATTCAAGAACCTATTACCAAACAATTCCAAAGCTCCTTTATCCTCTGAGGCAAAGACAATCATGGTTTTTCACTTTTAAGGCTTGTAATGAGCTTTTAAAAACAAGAAATGGGATCCATAGGCTCAAAGGGGCTAACAAATGGATTAACATCACGGTAAGTTATTATGGCTAATAGCTCAATTATCAACAAAAACGCCTCAATCATCTCAATTCATGCATGTGAACAAAGTTGCAAATCAAAGAGTCAAGCCAAGTTCTAGAGCACAAGCAAACAAGAGTGTCACACAAGAAAAAGAGAGAATGACATAGAATGGTTCATCCACAATAAGGTTCAAAATCTCACCAAGGACAACTCTATCACAAAAGATTCAACCTAATAATTATCAAAACCAACTTATTCACCAAATTATAAGGAATCCAATCAAAATGAATCATGAAATCCAAGAATGATAAAAATGCCGACCACTAACACAAATCCTAAAAATCCAATGAAAAACGTGCCAAATGTATTTATTTTCCTACTGTAAAAAATTCTATTTTTGCTGTAAAATTTGGATAACTGTAAAAAATCTGTTGTAAAATGAAATTCTTTTGTAAAAATACAGTACGACATAAGCAACAACAGCAATAGCAATAGCAAATTAGTAAAACCGACAATTTACAGTAATTCCAGACAGCACAACAGTAACAAGAATAGCTACATAATATCTATGCAACAGCTGGCAACAATTAAAAAACAGTAAATATCCTACAGAAAACAACAAAAATATAGTAAAACAGCAGTTTTTTTATAGTAAAAACAGCAAACATTATTATATTTTTTTTATTTTTTATACAATCCTAAAAATTACTAACACAAATCAATATAATCCTAACCATATACTAATTCCTAAAATCAATTCTAAAGTCCTAAAACTACAATTCTCCTGCCCCACACTTAAATCACACATTGTCCTCAATGTAAAAATAATCAAATTAGAAAACAACAGACATAGCGCAATGAATATGTGGGGAAAGAGACTCCCTCATCAAGGTGGAAATATTTGCACTTGAGGGAATGTGGGAAGCTCCAAGCCAATCTCCTCAACCGTCTCATCAACCAAAATGGGGCTCTTATGAAATAGCTTGAGACGATGGCCATTGATCTTGAAGATCTTGTTGGTGGACTCACTTTTCAACTCTGCAACACCATAAGGATAAACATAAGTAATAAGAAAAGTTCCAACCCAACGAGAACGAAGCTTACCAGGCATGAGCTTAAGTCTAGCATTGAACAACAGAACCTTCTGTCCTACAACAAACTCTTTTCTAGCAATACACTGATCATGAAATTTCTTAGTCTTTTCTTTGTAGAACATAGAGTTCTCAAAGGCCTCCAGGTGAATCTCATCAAGCTCCTGCAGCTGAAGCTTTCTTCGCTCTCCTGCCTGGTCACGATCTAAGTTACAATCTCTAACTGCCCAGTATGCCCGATGCTCAATCTCCACAGGTAAGTGGCACAACTTACCAAAAACAACTCTGAAGGGTGATATCCCAAGAGGTGCTTTGTAGGCAGTCCTATGAGCGCAAAGAACATCATCAAGGCGACAGTTCCAATCCTTCCTATTAGGGTGAACCATCTTCTCAAGAATCCTGTTGATCTCCTTGTTGGAGATCTCAACCTGTCCATTAGTCTAGGGTTGGTATGGTGTAGAAACTCTATGCACCACCCCAAAATTCTTCAGCAAAGCCTCCATGGATCGGTTACAGAAGTGGGTCCCCTGATCACTAACAATGGCTCGAGGTACTCCAAACCTGCAAAGATATTAGACCTGACAAAATCCACAACAACTCGAGCATCATTAGTCCTTGTGGATATAGCCTCCACCCACTTGGAGACATAGTCCACAGCAAGCAATAAATATATATATATATATAAAACCAAAGGAAACAAGAAATAGGCCCATAAAATCAATACCCCACACATCGAAAATCTCACAAAACAATATAGGTTGTTGGGGCATCTGCTGCCTGGTAGAAATGGCCGCTCCTGCTCTCTGACACTGCTCACAAGTAGAGGAGACTCTCCAAGCTTCTCTGAAAATCATAGGCCAATAAAATCCACAATCTAGCTCCTTCCGTCCTGTCCTTTGAGGTCCAAGATGTCCTCCAACAGGTGATGCATGATAGAACTGAAGTACAAACTGGATCTCATGATCTGGAATGCACCTACGAATAACCTGGTCACTACAAAAACGCCATAAATAAGGGTCATCCCATACATAATACTTGGCATCACTCTTAAGTCTATCTCTTTGAGCCCTAGATGCCAAGGGTGGAAAAACAGATGCAAAAAGATAATTTACAAAATCAGTAAACCAAGGGGTAAGGGGAGAGGGATGGGAATCATGCAAAGCCATAAGCATCCAAAAAGTCATCCCGAATAGGAAATGCATGCTCCGCTATCTCAATGCGGCTCAAATGGTCTGCTACAAGATTATGTGCACCACTCCTATCCTGGATGTCCAAATCAAACTCCTAGAGCAGTAGCATCCATCTGATCAACCTAGATTTGGAATCTCTCTTTTTCAAAAGAAACTTCAGAGTAGCATGATCAGTAAAAACAACTACCCTAGAGCCAAGCAATAAGATCTGAACTTATCCAATGCAAAAACAATTGCTAACAACTCTTTCTCAGTGGTAGTGTAATTTACCTGTGCTGCATCCAAAGTCCTAGATGCATAATAAATCACATGAGACAGCTTACCAACCCTCTAGGCCAAAACAACTCCCAAAGAATAGTATGATGTATCACACATCAACTCAAATGGAAGAGTCCAATCTGGTGGTTGAATAATGGGAGTGGTGGTGAGAGCTCTCTTGAGGTGATCAAATGCCTCTCTGCACTGCTCTCCAAACTCAAAGTTAGTATCCTTTTGCAGCAAGTTGGAGAGTGGAAGGGCTATCCTGGTGAAATCCTGAATTAACGTGCGATAGAAACCTGCATGTCCAAGGAAAGATCGAACCTCTTGCACACAAGAGGGGTAAGGCAAGTGTGAAATAACATCTAATTTTGAAGGATCTAACTCAATACCCTTCCTAGAGATAATATGGCCTAAAACTGTATCATGCTCTACCATAAAATAACACTTTTCAAAATTCAGAACAAGGTTAGTCTCTATGCACCTATCAAGCACTCTAGTCAGGTTATCCAAACATGCATCAAAGGAGGAGCCATACAGTCTAAATCATCCATAAAAACCTCTATGCAATGCTCAAGTAAATCAGTAAATATACTCATCATGCATCTTAGAAAGTACCAGGAGCATTACGCAAACCAAAAGACATCCTCTTATAAGCAAAGGTACCAAAAGGACATGTAAATGTAGTCTTGTGCTGGTCCTCTGGTGCAATACAAATCTGAAAATAACCAAAGAAACCATCTAAGAAATAGTAGTGTGATTTACCTGCCAGGCGCTCCAGCATCTGATCAATAAAAGGAAGTGGGAAGTGATCCTTCCTGGTCGCCTGGTTGAGCCTCCTGTAGATTTCTTCGGTACCACCTATGCAGAGCTCAACCAAGTGCTATATGATATGGGATATATGATATCGGCCTATAGTAGCTTGGTGACCTCCTTCTTGACCACGTCAAGAATCTGGGGATTCAACCTTTTCTGAGGTTGTCTCACATGTTTAACCCCATCCTCCAACAAAAACGGTGCATACACATGGAAGGGATAATACCCAGAATATCTACCAAAGTCCATCCAAGTGCCCTCCTGCTCTCTCTAATAACATGCAACAACCTTTGGTCCTGATCAGCAGAAAGAGTAGTAGAGATAATCACAGGAAGCTTCTGCTCATCCTCCAAATATGCATACTTGAGGTGAGAGGCAAGTGGCTTCAGCTCTAATTATGGGGGCTGGACAATAGAGGGCAACAATCTGGTACTGGTAGAAACCTTTGCAACCTGCAAATCAACCAAGTCAGGTGTATCTGTAATTTCGATAAACAAGCCTGTGCATTCTGACTCAATTGGCTCTGCTGGTGCATCAATACTAGAACCTGCTGATCAATCAACACAAACTGCACAATCAGTAGATATATACTCATCTATCTCAGCACACATACTACACTTAGAAGAATCAGAACATAAATCACAAGTGTAGACATGACTGAAATCAAACAAGTCAGGAAAGTCCAAAACTCCTACAAACTCAGACAAACTATCATCTACAAGTTCAGAAATCATATCAATATGGAAAATAGAATGGTCCTCAATAGGATGCCTCATAGCATCTAAAATTTAAACTGAACGACACTGTCTCCAAACTCCATGGTAAGTGTGCCTGCATGAACATCAATCTTAGACCGAGTTGTCTTAAGAAAGGGTCTGCCTAAGATGATGGGGGCTGCACCAGTGAGTGAATCTCCTCCATCCATATCCAGTATTTAAAAATCAGCAGGGAAGATGAGGTCATTCACTCGAACCAGCACATCCTTAATAAGACCTGCAGGGTGGGCAGTGCTCCTGTTTGCCAACTGAATGACAACACTAGTAGCCTGCAAAGGGCCAAGAGACAAAGAGGTAAACATAGATAAATGCATAACATTAATAGATGCTCCTAAATCAAGAATAGCATTATCAAACTTGTTACTGCCTATAATACAAGGATTAGAAAATGTCCCTGGGTCTTTGCATTTTTCAGGAATAGGAATAACAGGTCTCTCAATAAGTGCAGAGACATTCCTTCCCATACTTATCCTCTCATTGCCCTTCAGCCGCCTCCTATGGGTGCACAAATCCTTCAAAAACTTGGCATATCTTGGAATTTACTTAATGGCCTCAAGTAGAGGTATATTGACCTCTACTTTTCTGAAAGTTTCCAAGATTTCCTTGTCAGCCTCTTCCATCTTTTTACTCTGATGCACAACTCTCTAAGGAAATGGAGGAGGAATAGAAGGTTGCACATTGTTTGAAGAACTGGGGCTGCTCAAAGGATTAGGATTAGCTCTCTCCTGTACAGGGCTGTCTGAAGCTATATTTTCTGAAGCTGTATGAATCTCATTTTTTGTTCAGACTGTTGCCTTTCAGACGCTAACTTTTCAGACGCTTGCTCACTCTTACGCGATCTCAAAGTAATTGCACTAACATTCTGAGGATTGAAAACTGTCCGAGCAGGTAGCTTATCTGAACCCTGGGACTACAGCTGATTAATAGTGGGTAGCCATCTGACCAATTTGATTCTCCAGGCTTTGAATAGTTGCCTCTGTCCTCTGTTGGAAATGCAGATTGTTGACTGCCATCTTCCTTATTAATCTTCAAAGGAAGGCTCACTCTTGGAAGGTGCAACAGCTTGTGGTGGAGGTTGTTGTTGCTGTTGTTGAAAGTGTGGAGGCTGGTAAGGTCTACTAGGCCCAACAACATGAGATTGATAAGGTACATAAGGCTGTTTGTGGCTGCTGCTGCTGAGAAGAATTCCCCCATCTCAAGTTTGGATGATTCCTTCAAGCTGGATTATACCTGTTAGAAGAAAGATCCTGATTATATTGTTGCTGCTGAGGGGGACTGCCAGAACCATAAATATTTTCTACATAAGCCTAAGGAGGAACAACACCATTTCCTTCAGACTCATGTAAGGTGGGACAGGCATCAGTGGGATGATCAGCAGAAGTACAAATCCCAGATAATTTAGCAACCTTCTAAGACATTTCCATCTGCTTAACCATGGAAGCCAAATCATCAAGCTTGCTCTTCGACTTTCCATGATCAGCAGCATATGTAGTCTCCATCTCATGAACTCCTCTAATTAAGGCTACTTAATTGCTTCTAGTATGAACTGCTGGTTATTAGAAACCATATTTTCAATCAACTGCCTTGCTGCAACTAGAGTTTTATCCACAAGAGCTCCTCCATTGGTTGCATCTATCATATGTCTATCCATGGATATAAGACCCTCATAGAAATACTGGATCAGAAGCTGCTCATGAATCTGATGATGTGGACAACTTGCACAAAGCCTCTTAAATCTCTCCGAGTACTCATATAAACTCTCTTTGTCGATCTGCCTTATACCAGAAATCTTCTTTCTGATTGAAGTCACTCTGGATGCTAGTAAAATTTTTTCAAGAAACAGCCTCTTCAGATTATCCTACCTAGTGATTGATCCAGGGGGAAGGTAATACAACCAGTCTTTTGCTATATCTTGCAGGGAGAATGGAAATGCCTTCAGCTTAATGTGATCCTCAAGAACTCCTGGTGGTCTCATAGTGGTGCAGACAATATGGAATTCCTTGAGGTGTTTATGTGGATCCTCATCTGCAAGACCATGAAACTAGGGCAACAAATGAATCAATCCTCAGGAACTTCTTGTTTTTTCTTTCACTATAGTCCAACTATGTGTTTCCCGTTATTTTTTTTACGACGTGTCATGTTTAGTGAAACTTTGTCTCACTGTTTCTTAGGGACTATAATGCATGACCTTATTACCAGAATCTGAATTATAGAAATTCATTATAACCTGCAAACCAAATGTTATCTGAACAAAAACACAGTATTGAGATTAATTCTAACCTTACAAATACAAAACCGAAACAAATTACACAGAACGAAATTGAAAAACTCAGAAAACCAGAAACTCAGAAGGTCTGAAAACTCTGTCTGAAAAATGAAAAATGAAAACTGTAATTGAATTGAATTCCCCGGCAACGGTGCCAAATTTGATCGAGGTCGTACACAATCAAATATTATGAATTAAAGTGTAGTGAGGGTTAGATAACCCAAAGTCGTCTCTCAAGGTATTCAATAGCAATTCAGATAACATATTTCATATAGAGTTTAAAACTGAAAACTTCAAACAATGGCACTTCAAATGGTACTTCAGACGGTGAACTTCAGACTGTCTTAAGAAAGTTACTTCAGACGGTTACCTCAGACGAGGAATTCAGACAGTATCTTCGGATAATGCCTTCAGACAGCTTTAGATAGCGTCTTCAGATGAGTGCTTCAGACAGTACTTAAAATCCAGATTTCAGACAATGTCTTTAAGATGCATAATTTCAGATAGTAGCAGAAAGAGGGGGGTTTGGGTTGTTGTTCAGAAATAGAGTTTTGTAAACAGTGAAGTAAGAGTAAAACGATATGAGAAAATAGATTGATTCTCTTGTTCATTTACCATTGGATTATTCATCAGTTAATATACATCGATCTCAAATTCCAAAATAGATTCGAATTAACCAAACTAGCGTCAATTAATTCATCAGTTATCTCACTCAAGAACTAAGCGAACTTGCTAGAACTAAGCGAACTGGTGTGAGATTTCTAATCATTTACCTCCTGAATTAAGCAAACAGTAGGTTGTTTATAATTAAGCAAACTAAACCAGAATTTCAAACCAAGAACAGAGCTGAATTATCAACAAGCGTTCAAATCTAGATTAAGATTCAAAACTAGAATTCTAAAGGAGAAGGTGAATTGAAAAATCTACTGCAGAAACTGAAATACGAATTTGAATTGAAATAAAACTCATAATCCAATGTAAAATCACTGAAGAATCAATCCTCAGTAGTTTAGCCTTCATGAGAGAAGAATAGAAAACGAAATTGCAAAGAAAGAGAAGAAAGGAAACCAGAAAACCAGAGAATGAGGGAGACTAAGCGTACTCTCCAAAACTCCAATCTGTATAAAGTGAGAAAAAAGCTAAAAAAGTTCCTAACAGAATTGTAACTGTCTCTATTTATACTACTCTCCTAAACCACAAGATTAATCTGATTAAAGAGGCAATTGGGCCTAGACTAACATGTATTAGGCCCAAGCATTGAAAACTACTTCAGAAGTTGTTGTTTCCCACTCAGCTTCAAACAACATCATAACATCAACTTTAAATTGCAAACTACACCTCGTCCCTCAGTGGGAATATAGAGCCCGTTTGTTTAAAATTATTTCTTAAAAGAATTCCACTTCTTTTTTTAAAACAAATCACTTATAAGAACTTTTAAGACGTTTGTCTAAACTTTTTTCAAGAAGCAGAATCAGAAAGTAATCAGTTTTTTTGGATTTTTTAAGAGCAACTCAGAGTCGCTTCTTGAAAAAAAGTAGTTAAAATAAAAGAGAGGGAATATTATTAGTAATGTGAAAGCATTAATTAACAATGTGAAAGCATTTATTGTGGCAAATAAAGTGCTTTTTTCTGATTGTAGCCAAACGGAAATTTATTTCTAATTATACAAGAATCTATAAAATAAAATCAATTTTTTAAACAATTTTAGAAAGTACTTTTTTAAGCACAAACAAACTGGCCCATAGTCATATAGCATATGAAATTAAAGCCCCGGATCTTAGCTTTCCAACGCCAATGGAATCACCCAAGTCGGACCACCTATAGCTCTAGATATCATCAAAACAAGACAGGTAGGTCACTAGGCTTAGAAATCCGAATTTGAACAACATTTACAGTTAAAGCCCAATAAGCCCAATTAGGTAAATTCCAATTAAAAAAGTGGATTTAATCACAATTAGAGTCCAAGAAAGCTGAGATTAATTATGCAAAGTGTGAATAAAAATGTGTTTATCAGTAGTTAATTGAGAACATGGCTTCTAATAACCAACAGTTCAGTATTAGAAGCAATTTAGTGGCTTTGACTAGAGGAGTTCATGAGATGGAGACCACCTATGCTGCTAATCATAAGAAATTGGAGAACAAGCTTGATGATTTGGCTTCCTTAGTCAAGCAGTTGGCAGTGTCTCAGAATGTAGCTAAATTATGTGGGATTTATACTTTTGCTGATCATCCAACTGATTCTTATCCCACCTTACATGAGTCTGAAGGAAATGGTGTTGTTCCTCCTCAGGCATATGTTGCAAATATTTATGGTAATGGCAAACCCCCTCAGCAACAGTAGTATAATCAGGATCTTTCTTCTAACAGGTATAATACGGGTTGGAGGAATCATCCAAATTTGAGATGGGGGGAATTCTTCTCAGCACCAGCCACAACAGTCTTATGTACCTTATTAGTCTCATGATGCTAGACCTAGTAGACCTTACCAGCTACCACATGTACAGCAGCAGCAGCAGCACCAGCCTACACCACCAGCTGCTGCACCTTCCAAAAGTGAGCCTTCCTTGGAAGAATTAATAAGGCGGATGGCAGTAAATAATCTGAATTTCCAGTAGAGAACAGAAGCAACTATTCAGAACCTGGAGAGTCAAATAGGCCAAATGGCGACTACTCTTAATCAGTTGCAGTATCAGGGATCAGATAAGCTTCCTGCTCAAACAGTTTTCAACCCAAAGAATGTTAGTGCAATCACTTTGAGGTCGGGTAACAGTGTGCAAGCACCTGATAGGCAACAGTCTGAGCAAGAAGATGAGATTCATATAGCTGTAGAGGACTCTGTGCAGGAGAGAGCTAGTCCTAGTCCTTTGAGCAGCCCTAGTTCTTCAAGTAGTGAGCAGCCTTCTATCCCTCTTCCATTCCCACATAGAGTTGTTGCATAAGAGTAAAAAAAAGGAAGAGGTTGACAAGGAAATCTTAGAGACTTTCAGAAATGTAGAGGTGAATATACCTCTACTTGAGGCTATAAAGCAAATTCTGAGATATGCCAAGTTTTGAAGGATCTGTCACCCATAGGAGGCGGCTGAAGGGCAATGAGAGGATCGGCATGGAAGGAATGTCTCTGCACTCATTGAGAGACCTGTGACTCCCATTCAGAAAAATTCAAAGAGCTAGGGACATTTACTATTCCTTGTATTATAGATAGTAACAAATTTGATAATGCTATGCTTGATTTAGGAGCATCTATTAATGTTATGCCTTATTTGTTTTCACCTCTTTGTCACTTGGTCCTTTGCAGGCTACAGGTGTTGTCATCCAGTTGGCAAACAGGAGCACTGCCCACCCTACAGGCCTCATTGAGGATGTGCTGGTTCGAGTGAATGACCTCATCTTCCCTGTGGACTTCTACATACTGGATATGGATTGAGGAGATTCACTCACTGATGCAGCCCCCATCATTGGGCAGGCCCCTCTTGAAGACAGCTTGGACTAAGATTAATGTTCATGCGGGTACACTTACCATGGAGTTTGGAGACAGCGTGGTTCAATTTAATATTTTAGATGCTATGAGGCATCATGTTGAGGATCGTTCTATATTCCATATTGATATGATTGCTGAACTTGTAGATGATAGTTTTTCTGAGTTTATAGGACATTTGGACTTTCCGGACTTTTCTGATTTCAGTGATGTCTACACTTGTGATTTATGTTCTATTCATCTGTGTGTAGTATGTGTGCTGAGATAGATGAGTTCATATTTGTTGATTGTGTTGATTGTTCTGATTGTTATAGAGATTCTGGTATTGATGCACCAATAGAGTCAATTGAGTCAAAATGCCATAGGCTTGATTACAATAATTATAGATACATCTTACTGGTTGATTTGCAGTTTGTAGAGATTTCTACTAGTACCAGATTGTTGCCTTCTGTTGTCCACCCCCCATCATTGGAGCTGAAGCCACTTCCTTCTCAGCTCAAGTATACTTATTTGGAGGATGAGCAGAAGCTTCTAGTGATCATTTCTACTGCTCTCTCAGCTGATCAGGAGCAAAGGTTGTTGCATGTGATTAGACAAAACAAAAGAGCACTAGGCTGGACTTTGGTAGATATTTCGGGTATTAGACCCTCCATGTGTATGCATCGGATTCTGTAGGAGGATGGGGTTAAACCTGTGAGGCAGCCTCAGAGAAGGTTGAACCCCAGATTCTTGACGCGGTCAAGAAGGAGGTCACTAAGTTGCTACAGGCCGATATCATATATCTCATATTAGATAGCACTTGGGTGAGCTTAGTACAAGTGGGTACCGAAGAAATATGGAATTATAGTGGTTAAGAATGAGAAGGATGAGCTTATCTCTACTAGGGTGCAAAACAGTTGGAGAGTCTGCATCAACTACAGGAGGCTCAACCAGGTGACCAGGAAGGATCACTTCCCATTTCCTTTCATTGATCAGATGCTAGAGCGCTTGGAAGGTAAATCACACTATTATTTCTTAGATGGTTTCTCTGGTTATTTCATATTTGTATTGCACCAGAGGACCAACATAAGACTACATTTACCTGTCCTTTTGGTACCTTTGCTTATAAGAGGATGCCTTTTGGTCTGTGCAATGCTCCTGGTACTTCTAAAGATGCATGATGAGTATATTTACTGATTTACTTGAGCATTGCATATAGATTTTTATGGATGATTTTAGTGTGTATGGCTCCTCCTTTGATGCATATTTGGATAGCCTGACGAGAGTGCTTGATAAATGCATAGAGACTAACCTTGTTATGAATTATGAAAAGTGTCATTTTATGGTAGAGCAAGGTATAGTCTTAGGCCATATTATCTTTAGGAAGGGCATTAAGGTAGATCCTGCAAAATTAGATGTTATTTCACACTTGCCTTACCCCTCTTGCGTGTGAGAGGTTCGATCTTTCCTTAGACATGCAGGTTTCTATCGCAGGTTTATTCAGGACTTCTGTCGGATAGCCTTTCCGCTATCCAACTTGCTACAGAAGGATGTAACCTTTGAGTTTGGAGAGCAGTGCAGAGAGGCATTTGATCGCCTCAAGAGAGCTCTCACCACAACTCCCATTATTCAGCCCCCGGATTGGAAGCTTTCGTTCGAGTTGATGTGTGATGCATCAAACTATGCATTGGGAGCAGCTTTGGCTCAGAGGGTTGGTAAGCTGTCTCATGTGATCTATTATGCATCTAGGACTTTGGATGCAACACAGGTAAATTACCCTACCACTGAGAAAGAGCTGTTAGCAATTATTTTAGCATTGGATAAGTTCATATCTTATTTGTTTGGCTCTAGGGTAGTTGTTTTTACTGATCATTTTGCTTCGAAGTTTCTTTTGAAAAAGACAGATTCCAAACCCAGGTTGATAAGATGGATTCTACTGCTCTAGGATTTATGGCTTTTTTGTAGTGACCAGATTATTCGTAGGTGCATTCCAGATCATGAGATCCAGTCTATACTTCAGTTCTGTCATGCCTCACCTTTGGAGGACATCTTGGACCTCAGAGGATAGGACGAAAGGTGCTAGATTGTGGGTTTTGTTTGCCTATGATTTTCAGAGATGACTGAAGAGTCTCCTCTACTTGTGAGCAGTGTCAGAGAGCAAGAGCGACCATTTCTACCCAAGCAGCAGATGCCCTAACAACCTATGATGTTTTGTGATATTTTTTATGTGTGGGGTATTGATTTTATGGGCCCGTTTCCTATTTCCTTTGGTTTTATATACATATTACTTGTTGTGGACTATGTCTTCAAGTGGGTGGAGGCTACAGCCATAAGGACTAATGATGCTCGAGTTGTTGTGGATTTTGTCAACTCTAATATATTTTGCTGGTTTGGAGTGCCTCGAGCCATTGTTAGTGATCAGGGGACACACTTCTGTAACCGATCCATGGATGCTTTGCTGAAGAATTTTGGGGTGGTGCATAAAGTTTCTACACCATACCACCCCCAGACTAATGGACAGGCTGAGATCTCCAACAGGGAGATCAAGAGGATTCTTGAGAAGATGGTTCAGCCTAATAGAAAGGATTGGAGCCGCCGCGTTGATGATGCTCTTTGGGCTCATAGGACCGCCTACAAAGCACCTCTTGGGATGTCTCCCTTCAGAGTTGTTTTTGGTAAGGTGTGCCATTTACCTGTGGAGATTGAGCATCGGGCATACTAGGCAATTAGAGCTTACAACTTAGATTGTGACCAGGCAAGAGAGCAGAGAAAGCTTCAGTTGCAGGAGCTTGATGAGATTCGCCTGCAGGCCTTTGAGAACTCTAAGTTCTATAAAGAAAAGACTAAGAAATTTCATGATCAGTGTATTTCTAGAAAAGAGTTTGTTGTAGATCAGAAGGTTCTATTGTTCAATTCTAGACTTAAGCTCATGCCTGATAAGCTTCGTTCTCGTTGGGTTGGACCTTTCTTATTACTCATGTTTATCCTTATGGTGTTGTGGAGTTGAAAAGTGAGTCCACCAACAAGACCTTCAAGGTTAATGGCCATCGTCTCAAGCTATTTCATGAGAGCCCCACTATGGTTGATGAGACGGTTGAGGAGATTGGCTTGGAGCTTCCCACATTCCCTCAAGTGCAAATATTTCCACTTTGATAAGGGAGTCTCTTTCCCCACTTTTTCATTGTACTATGTCTCTTGTTTTCTAATTTGATTATTTTTACATTGAGGACAATGTATGATTTAAGTGTGGGGGAGGAGAATTGTAGTTTTAGGAATTAGCATGTGGTTAGGATTATATTGATTTTTGTTAGTAATTTTTAGGATTGTTTTGTTTAAAAATAAAAATATATAAAGTTGCTTGCTATTTTTACAGTAAAAAAATTCAGACAGTCCATTTTTACCGTTTACTATCTGAAATTTATTGTTTTCTAAAGCTGATAGTTGTTGCGTAACTATTCTATAGCTACTGCTGTCTGAATTTTACTGTTTACTATCTGAAAGTGTTGTTTACTGCTATTGTATGCTACTGATGCGTTTTTCTGCTGCTGTTTACAACATAATTTCATACAATACATTTTATGACAACAAAAACAGATTTTTGATAGTAGAAAAAAAAATTTTGGCATGTTTTTCATTGGATTTTTAGGATTTGTGTTGGTAGTTGCATTTCCATCATTCTTGGATAATTGGTTTCTTGACTTATTTTGATTGGATTCCTTTAATTTGGTGAATAAGTTGGTTTTGATATATATTGGGTTGAATCTTTTGTGGTAGAGATGTCCTTGGTGAGATGTTGACCCTTATTGTTGGATGGACCATTCTATGTCATTCTCTCTTTTTCTTGTGTGATTTCACTCTTGTTTGCTTGTTCTCTAGAACTTGGCTTGGCTCCTTGATTTGCAACTTTGTTCACATGCATGAATTGATATGATTGAGGCATTTTTGTTGATAATTGAGCTACTAGCCATATTAGCCTACCTTCATGATTTTCCACTTGTTAGCCCCTTTGAGCCTATGGATCCCATTTCTTGTTATTAAAAGCTCATCACAAGCCTTTAAAGTGAAAAACCATTATTTTCCTTACCTTAGAGAATAAAGGAGCTTTGGAATTGTTTTGGGAATAGGTTCTTGAATAAGTGTGGGGGTGTACTTCAATTTCTTATCTTATCTCCTCATGTGGATATCATATTGTTGACCTTTGGCTAGTTACATAAAGAAAAAAAATGGAAAAGGAAAGAAAGAAAAGTAAAAAACAAAAAAGAGAGAAGAATAAAGAAAAGTTCAAAAGAAAAATGTATGAAAAAAAGGGGCAATAAGGTGTTCTTGAAATAGAAAATGGGTCAAAAGTAGAAAAGAGGTGTTTAATTGTAATCTTGAGATGTATGCTACTTGAATTTTTTCTTGGATTTATTCCTCATTGCTCCTCTATTCTCTTTGGTTTTTAGCTTCTTATCCTTCATTTTCCCTACCTTTATCTTGACCCCATTACATTTTATATGAAGTCCTCTTGATCTTTGCTTGCATGTGTTTCAATTGTTGTGGATATTAGAGTCTTGCCAAGCTTATGTTAGTGGTTGCTTATATGAGTGCTTTGAGTGTAAATAAACAATCCCAAACACTTGAGAGTTAGAGAGTTTGTCTTGTGAGGATTCTATCACTATTGATTCGGCCCTTTGATTTGATCTACCTTCTTGTTTGCTAAATTATTGGGAATTCCATTCACAGTTTTCTTGATTCCATGATTCCTTGGATGTTGTATTTTGCCTACTCCTATGCATTTCTAGGATCTCTGATAATTATGTCATTTGTATTTTGCATTTTGCTCCGTAGTTGATCTTTAACTTCATGTGGTGTTTTGTCCGGAGTGCAAAAGGGCAAGTGTGGGGGAACAAAGAAGTCCTTATACCAGATCTCACTAGAAGACTTCTCATAGCCCAATTCAGCTTTATCAAAAATTCCTTTTTGAGACCCAATGAGTCTCTCAAGGTTTTTCGTTCCCTTTACAAAATTTGCTAGATCATCTATGATAGTTCTATTTTGTTTCTTGAGTTTCTGGTTTTCTTCAGAAAGAGTTCTTTTATCTTGCTCATCATGAGATTGATTCTTTGTTTTAACAAGCTAAGAGAGTCTCATGTGAGACAACATGAGACTGTTGTTTTTATGATTCAAACTCTCATTTTCTTTTTGTAAAAAATTCACTTTTTCAAGAGTTGTGTCCAATTCAGATTTTAGGAGAGAGCTTTTTGAAACAAGAAGGTTTGAATCATAAAGGAGATTTTCAAAAGCTCATTTGAGTTCATTGAAGGAGAGCTCTGAATCGGAGTCACATACCTCATCATCTGATGAGTCACCATTTGCCATGAGGAATATGTTGGCAGATTCTTCATTTTGACTTTCATCTCCTTCAGTGTCATCCCAAGTTGCCCACATTGCCGTCTTTTTTGGACTCTTTTTCGTCTCCTTTTTGAGTAATGGACATTCAAACCTGAGGTGTCCAGGTTTTCTGCATTCAAAACAGATGAATTGTCCCTTTTTGTCACACTTTACTTCTCCTCTTCTTGAAGGGAAGCTTCTTCTTCCACTTCCTCTAGCTTTCCACATGCGTTTGATCTTTCTTGAGATGTAGGCTAACTCATCATCCATCTCACTTTCATCATCTCCTTCATCTTCTTCAGTTTCTGTGTCATGAGATGAGTTTAGTGAAGTCTGTTGAGATGAGCTTACCTCTTTACCTTTGGAGCTGCTGGATGATGCTTTCAAGGCTATGGTCTTAGGACGTCTGATGAGATCTTCCTCCATCAGCTCCTGCTCATGAACCTTCAAAGATCCAAGGAGTTCATCCAATCTGAGAGTGCTCAGATCCTTGGCTTCTTGAATAGGTGTGACTTTAGGTCTCCAAGGTTTGGGCAGGCTCCTCAGGATTTTTCTTACCATGTCTTGATTTGAGTAGGTTCTTCCTAAGGACTTGAGGTCATTTGTAATGATAGTGAACCTTCTTACCATGTCCTCAATACCTTCATCTTCATTCATTTTGACGAGCTCATACTGTCTGACCAGTATGTTGATTTTAGCTTCTTTTACTTGATTTGTCCCTTCATGTTCTATCTCAAGAGCATTCCATATTTCTTTAGATGTAGCAAATCCAGCCACCTTGTCATATTCACTTTTGCTAAAGGCACATGTGAGTAAGTATTTTGCTCTTGAGTTTAATACATATCTTGCTTTCTCAACATCTTTCCACGTCTCTCTAGGCTTAGCTGCCCTGAGCCCAAGCTCATCTGTTATATGGGGCATGTAAGGTCCCATCTCAATAATTTCCCATAGATCAGCATGTTGAGATTCAATAAATAATCTCATCTTGTCCTTCCAGTAGTAGTAGTCTGTTCCATCAAAGGCAGGTGGTCTGTTGGTAGATGCTCCTTCAGGAATAAACAGGCTTGAACTTGGTCCAACCATTTGATCTTTTCCTCTTCACACGTAGGTGTGCTCAACCCCAAAGAGGCCGAGCTCTGATACCAACTGAAGATGGCTGAATGTCTCTAGAAGGGGGTTGAATAGAGACTTTTAAAAAAATTGTTCCTGAAATTTGCACACTGAAATTGAAAGTTGAGACGTGATCTCATGTCTGCTGACTTGGGGTCTCTATTAAGACAGGATATAAGCAGTTTCAATTTCAGTTGTTTCAATTACGTTCAAGTTGTCTTAAAATCTCAAATCAGATTTAGTTATATTTTAAAAAATAATTACTTAGTTGTTAACAGATTTGAGATGAGTTAAGTGTAAAGCGAAATAAAGAAATAAGGGAGAGAGATGGCACAAAGATCTTTTCCTGGTTCACCCACACCTTGGGCTACGTCTAGTCCTCACAACTCGTGAGATTTTCACTACTGACAACCCATCAATTACAAGTATTCTTACAGCCTCTTCAGGACGTCTCTCACACCAAGCGTAGGCACTCCTACCTTGGCTAAGCCACAAGTTTTCTTACAGCCTCTTCAGGACGCACACACCTCACTCTAAGACTAGGCACACTCCTATCTTAGCTGAGACAGGTTACAAGAATAGGATGTTGTGATGAGTCTAGCTTACAATCATATGATGTATGGATAGGCAGTAGGCTTAACTAGTGATTCTCTCTTCTAACTGAAAGTATTACAATTTAAACATGAGAGAAGGATGGAGACTAATGAGATTCTCAAGTTGAGACCAGGTCTGAATATGAACTGCTTGAGATGAGCACTTGAGATGTCACTTGAGATGAGTTGAGATGCAGTAGATGTTCAATGATTTGTGTAGTCTCTCATGCTTACTTCACTGTAGCCCTCAATATTTATTTCATATGGCAGTTAGCCGTTTTTTACCATTTGAGAGCCGTTGAGTGAGTGTCAGTCCATATGTCCTGGATGAGAGCAGCTGTTTGGCAAGTACAGACGTCACTGTGTCAGTGCACAGTGTACTGAATCTTTCAGTTTATTCTGACTTGATGTCTTGACTTTTGAACTGTACTTGAGTCTTCTAATGAGTCTGGCTCTCTTCCTTACATCTGCTGCTTGGATCTTATCTCTTCTCGTTTGTTCATGAGACAGCGTCTGAACATGAGACCGCGTCTGACCATGAGATGGCGTCTCAAGCTGATCTTGCATCTTATCTAAACTTAAGTTGATCTCTTGTATCTTTGAGTCTCATATTCTCATTTGACTTAGGCCATGGAGCTTATGTTGCACTTTCTTGATCTATAGCTTGTTCTAGAGATGATCTCTTGGTTTTGCATCTGTTACTGAGACAGCGTCTGAAGCTGTTGCTGAGTCTCTAGCTCATCTAGTGCTTCAAGCTTCTCAAGGCTTTCTTGTTTCTTTCATGTGGATTCTGCAACATAGATTCTAAGGATGTTCTGCCACATGCTTGAGCACACAGTTAGTAATAACAAGATGCATTTCATATATTTAAAACTTAGTGGTTTGTCATATTAAAAACATATGGAGGTGAGTTTGTCTCAATAATCTCCCCCTTTTTTGATGATGGCAAACCATAAAGTTTAAATATTAAACAGTTTTAGTTTTAAGTTACAGATGCCGAAAATAACTCCCCTTTAGCTATGCAATTTTAATTTCTTTTAAAGATATAAGCTCCCCCTGAGTTTAAGATCTAAGTTGTTGAAAGTTATTTTACATAATATTTTGCTAAAGTAGTTTTTCATAGATTAATCACAGCAAAAGATTGTGAACAGAGAGTCATTTCATTAATCAGAAAAGGAAGTACATAATTTGATAGCAAAAGATGGCACTGCATCTCATCAAAACAAAGAAAAGATGCTATTACATCTTAAACATTCCAAAACATCCTAAACAGACTACACAGAGATGTAAATAAACAAACTAAGACTCTTATCAGAAGCAAAAGCATCTAACCAACTCTCCCCCTTTTGCCATTATCAAACAAAGGATACTAGCATAGCTAGGAGGAAGGAGAAGAGGATGAGTCAGAGTCTGGTCCAGATGGGCGCATGACAGCTTGTGGAATCTCAGGCAGAGGAGGAAGATTGGAGAGATGAAGATTCATCTTTTTGGTGAAATCATTTGAAGTGCGAATGGCTTGAAGGACTGTGTCTAATCCATCAAGGATAGCCTCTTGCCTCTTTTTCTGATGTTTCATCTTCTTGAGGATCTTTTTCAGATTCTTCTCAAGTCTTGTGTTTAGATCCTGTTGATGTTGCTGATTTTCTTGTTGGAGCTGATTGAGGAAGGTGTTGATGGATGTGGAGATGTGGGTAGGAATGGAGGGCTCAGAAGATGGAGCTGGCTGTTTCTGTGCTGTTGGAGGAGCTGATTGATCATATCTGGGCTGAGGAGAGTCAAACAACACAGTGTCCGCAAAGAATTTTCCAGGTGTAGGAAATGAGGTCTGTTGGGAGTGAGATGGCTCATACCTTGGAGGAGTCTTTTGTGTCCCAGAAGCCTCAACAGTAGGCATCTCATCAGTAGGGTTCTTATTTGCGGCTACCTGAGTATCCTGCATCTCATCATGTGTAGAAGTAGTATTTTCCAAGCTCACCAGGGTTTCAGCAATAACCTTTGTGACAGGAAAGACATCAGATGGATTAATTTCTTGATGAGGAGAGGTAGGTAGTGTTTGATGATGTTGAGGTTCAGTTGGAGTAGTGATTTGTGGTGGAGACTTAGGTGGGAGAGACTCAGGGGCAGGTTCCTTCATAAGAGGTGCTTCTGTGGTGAGTGGTTGAGGCTCTGGTTGGGTGAGAGCAGAAGCACAGCTTTTGTCTTTTTTCTTCGTTTCCTTCCTTGTCTCAGTCCCAGTTGAGACTGACTGATGAGATTTTCTCTTTTTGTCCTTTTTGGGGAACTGAGTTCCTGCTTGAGATCCCTCTGTTGTCTCTTTGACTGCCTTCTTCTTTTTCTTCTTTTTATGGGTGTCTGACATCTTGGATGAGGGAGAGGCTTGTGCAGCAATAGGGATAGAAGGAGGATTATCAAGAGGGAAAGTAGGAGGAGGTATAGACTTACCATCTAGTCCGAGAGACTTTAGATTTGTTTTTCCTACATATCCAGGTCTCTCATCAGACTTGTCACACCCACTAAAGTCCACTTTAAAGTGCTTCATAATCCTTGTAGTCAACATTCTAAGGGAAGAGAAGCAGTGATTTTGGAGTTGTGAAAGGCATGCTTCATGTGTCTTAGAATGAGGAAAGGAAGGTTGAGGGGAATACCATGCTTGAGGTGATACATAACCATCATATCTTGGGTGTAGACCTTGTTGAAGGTTCCAGCACGAGGCATGATGCATTTTTGCAACTAGATGAAATAGAAATTTTCCAAAGAGATTGAGGGAGGAGGCTGAATCTGTGATGACGCCACCCTTGAACAGAGAAGTGCCTATATTTGCTGCAGGAATCCCAATCTCATTCCACCAGTGCTCTTCATTATAAATCCTATTTCCAGCTACTGGGGCTTGAATGATGGAACCCAAAGATTCTTCAATGAGTTCAATGTGAACTCCTCTAATGTCAGAGATGACATGGGGTAGCCCTTGAGATGATCCCTTTGGTCTGTAACAGGCAGCATAGAAGGCTCGGGTCATCTTGGGATAGACTGAATCTGTCATGGACAGGTAATCTTCCCATCCTTGCTTTCTTAGATAGGGACCAATGTCCCATCCTTCATCACGCAGCTCTTGGGTAGAGATGACCCTCCCAATGATGATCTTCTTCTCAGCAACTTCTTTGTAAACTTTTCTTCTACGTCAACACTTTCAAACAAGTCTGACTGAAATGAGAGCTTTTTTCCTTCAACAACTTTGCCTTTGCCCTTTCTTGAAACTTCAGGCTGTGTGAGGGTCTATGTGGATAGGAGATTTTGGAGATTTGTGATACGTGGTCTAGGTAACTTGAGAGGCTATTCTTTGGGATTTCATTCTTGGAGGAAGAAGGGTGTTTTTTTTGGAAGAAGTGGACTTAGATGAGGGAGATTTTTGGGACTGGGTCTGAGAGGGTTCAGACTCAATGCTTGGTTGAGGTGATGGAGAGCGACTGAGACTCTCTTGACTTGAGTGTACATTGATGGACTGAGATTGTTCATCATCAGAAGACATTTTGATTTTCGGAGATGAAGATGAGGATGATTTATCAGAGTAGGGAAGCTTGATTCCAACGATTTTGATGCGCATTGAGATAGGAGAAGAGATGAGACGAGAAGTTATGGGTTGGTTTAAATAAGGAGAGGTTTCAGAGAGAGAGAATGAGTGCGCATGTGACAGAATAACAGTTAATGAAACAGTTGAAGGTGGTTGGATCTCATTTCTATATAGTAACGACTAGTTTACTAATGAGTGGGGAGTTACTAGCCGTTGGTTAATAACTCTTTTTACCCACAGTAACATTTCAGTCAATAGTGAGACATGAGTTGAGACGCATCATGAGATGCTCCTTGTCTAGCATACTCCTGAGACGTCATCTCTTCTCAGATGACTCCTTTAGTCTCATCTCTGTGAAACTCACAACTTGTCTTGTCTTACAATTTTTAACTAAGAGAGCACATATTTAATAATTTTAGATTCTCAACAAATCTTTCTTCTACTAAAGGCTTAGTGAAGATATCAACAAGTTGGTTTTTTGTATCAACAAAAATAATTTCAACATTTCCTTTTTGTACATGGTCTCTTATAAAGTGATGCTTAATATCTATATGTTTAGACCTTGAATGATGAATAGGATTTTTAGCAAGGTTTATAGCACTTGTGTTATCACAATAAATGGGAATTTTGGAGTACCTGAGTGCATAGTCTTGCATTTGAGACTTGATCCACAATATCTGAGTTCAGCTTGCAGCTGCTGAGACATATTTGTTGAGTCTCAGAATTAATTTAAGTATTCAAATTACATTCAAGACTCATTATCCTTGGTTTTAATGATTAACAAATTAGACTAGATGAAAAGAAATAGGTGCTACTAAGAAAGGTATTGTTTTGTTGA
Source organism: Sesbania bispinosa (assembly GCA_026901365.1). NCBI lineage: Eukaryota > Viridiplantae > Streptophyta > Magnoliopsida > Fabales > Fabaceae > Sesbania > Sesbania bispinosa. The sequence continues at coordinate 882,359 of QLOH01000310.1, forward strand.
TTGTATTTCAGGTTGGAATATTCGTCTAAAGTATCAGAAGAAGAACGCAGAAAAATCAGAAGATGAAGAAATACAGAATTAGAAAAGAATAGAAAAGATTCAATCATCTGAAGACATGAAAGACTCAGACCGTCTCAAGACCTATCATCATCTGAAGAATATCCTCTGTCTGAAGAATAACTATCATCTGAAGACGTGAAGACAAACTGAAGAATGACTATCATCTGAAGATGTGAAGACAAACTGAAGAATGACTATCATCTGAAGACGTGAAGACAAAGTGAAGACTTATCTATCATCTGAATAAACTATTCATTGTCTCAAGAACAACTATCATCTGAAGAATGGAAGCTGATCATAAGCACTCTGTATAACTGAAGGACTAAAGGCGTCAGAACAAAGAAATATTCTCATGAAGATATTGCCAAAGTATGAAGAACACTGTATCCAATGGACTACTTCATTTCGGCACAAAAGTTAGGCATACTTTTCTGCCTCGATCAAAAGACTTGCACAAATGAGGAAATCCTGCAACGACTGTTGCATCTGCAATCAAAAGGATACTGTATACGCAGACATACTGCACATGCTACTGTCCAAAAGCAAATCAGAAGTCTGGACAAGAAAATATTGAGAAAGATGTGTGAACTAATACTATGTAATTCAACATCTATTCAAATATCAGAAGAACTAGAAGATTCAAAGATGAATAAAGCTAGGATCGTCTGAAGCAAAAGAAGAAACATTCTGCTGAAGTAAAAAGGAAGAAGATTTCTGCTAAGAAGAAGAAGCATCTTGCTTTAATCATCTGAAGAAGAGAAGAATCATATTGCAAGAAGAGAGGAGCGAGTTGAAAAGCATTTCAATATGAAGAATTAAAAGAAGCTTGAAGCTATCATCTAAAGGAAGTTATAAATGGCTCTCTGAATACATAGAATAGATTTCAACATAGAAGAAATCACAACAAAAGCTGAGACCATATGATTCAACGACCATAATATCATATGTCTTTATTCAAATAGGAAATAGCAAAATAGCTATTGTCTTTATGACAAGACATCTCACTCAAAGAGGAAAAGAGGAAATCGTGTCAGGACCAAATGAAAAAAAAGGATTATATACAAATAAGCGAAAGGACAAATCCAACGATACTTCCTCATACATACTCTAGAAGAAAACAGAGAAAAGAAGAAGGAAGCTGAAGAAAGCAGAAGAAAATAAAGAGAGAGAGGAAGCATACAAATATCAAGGAAATCTCTCAAAAGATCTCATCAATAGAAGTGTCAGAACAAGATCGTCTGAACACTTATTTTGCTTAAGAAGAAGCAACCGTTTGAGAAGCTATTACACAACGGCTATATGAGCCACATCATCAACATCTCAACGGTATTATCAACCATCTTCAACGACTATATTCTATCAGAATATAAATAGCCTCAAGTATGAATCTGATGGTACCAACTTGTTGTCGATCGTAAGAAGACAACCAAGTCTGAGCCAATGTCTTAGTATCACATCCACAAGATGTCAACCAGAAAGGTTTGACATTGAAGCCCAAGGCAGAGATTATGCCAAAAATGAACTGGTTGAAGTTTAATTCAATATTTTACTTAGCCAATTCCTTGAGGATGTTATACCTCACTTAGAAGACGAGATTGTACCAAAATCATACACTTGTATCTCAGTCTTACTCCTGTACTTAGAATTTATTTCATATATCCTGAGTAGTACTCAGTTAAACTGTAAGTATAGGATGAAATTAAGTTTATGTTTCATGGAAACTTAAACTTAGTTTAGTTTGTAAACACTTTATGTGTCTGAGAGCCTGGAGAGGCTTGGTGGAAGAAAGAATACTTGTTGAGCCTGGAGAGGCTTTGTAAGAAAGAATACTTGTTGATCCTGGAGAGGCTTTGTAAGAAAGAATACTTGTTGAGCCTGGAGAGGCTTGTCTATAAAAGAATACTGCACTGAGTTTCCTGGAGAGGCAATTGAAAATAAAAGAATACTTGTGGTTGAGCCTGGAGAGGCTTTTCTGTAAAAGAATACTGCACTTAGTTGCCTGGAGAGGCAGTTGAAAATGAAAGAATACTTGTGTAGAGCCTGAAGAGGCTTGATAGAAAAGAATACTTGTATCTGTGGTTTCAGATAGTGAAAAATCCAGTGGCGGTTTGCCCTGGGACTGGATGTAGCTCACTGGGTTGGTGGGTGAACCAGGATAAATTTTGTGGCTAAGTTTTCTATCCCTTAAACTACTAAATTTACAGCTTTATATTTCTGATGGGATTGAACAGTATTTTTCATAATAAACTTAACACCACAATTTAAATAGACTAAGTTTTCCAAGATAATAACTCACTCAGTTAATCCTATATCATTTGGAATTTTACAAAGAATTTACTTTGAAGAACGTCTGAAACAACTTCGTGATATGGATCTGAAACAGTTTCAGTTCAGAAGTTAGAAGTACACTTCAGACGATGATCAATCATCTGAAGTAGCTCAGAAATGGTTCTGAAAAGGTTCTTTGTAGTATCCTTCAGAGGGTATCTTGAGATGAATCTGAATGATTAAGATTAATTAATTAAGAGTCCAAATTAGTCAGCGTTCTGTTCAACTTTCCTTAGTCTCTAACTGTGTCAAACTTCGTCCTTCTTATCTTCCGCAATTTTCATGTTAACTCTGATTTTAAGTTTCTCATTTTATTTTGTCTTAATATGCTTGAAGTATATTTTCAGATTTCCAAAATGATCAAAAATGTATAAAACACTATTCAACCCCTCTTCTAGTGTTGCCTGTGGAACTAAAATATTCAGCTTCAGTTGTGGACAAAGCTATTGTATTCTGTTTCTTGCAAGACCAAGATATAAGACATTTCCCAAGGAATTGACAAGTTCCACTTGTGCTTTTCCTATCCATTTTATCTCCAGCAAAGTCAACATCACTGTATCCTATAAGATCAAAACTTGAACCTTTCTCATACCAGAGACCAAGATTAGTGGTTCCTATTAAATATCTAAAAATTCTTTTGACAGCAGTAAGATGAGATTCCTTAGGGTATGATTGGTACCTTGCACAGATGCCTACAACATACTGAATATCAGGTCTGCTTGTAGTTAGGTACATAAGAGATCCAATCATACCTCTGTAGAGCTTGTCTGAGACAGCTTTACCAGTCTCATCTTTGTCAAGCTGAGTTAAGGGGTGCATTGGAGTCTTCATTGGCTTGGCCTCACTCATTTTGAACTTTGTCAGCAGATCTCTTGCATACTTCTCTTGGCTGATGAAGATGCCATCTGATAATTGCTTTATTTGCAAGCCAAGGAAGAATCTCAGCTTACCCATCATGCTCATCTCAAATTCTCCCTGCATGAGACTTAAGAATTCTCGACAAAGAGACTCATTAGTAGACCCAAAGATAATGTCATCCACATAAATTTGAACAATCAATAAATCTGTGTTAACTTCCCTCTTGAATAATGTAGTGTCAATTTGACCTCTGGTGAAGCTATTTTTAATTAAAAAGGAACTTAACCTGTCATACCAAGCTCTTGGAGCTTGCTTGAGACCATACAAGGCCTTTTTGAGTCTGAGGACATATTTTGGATGATGGGGATCTTCAAAGCCCGGTGGTTGCCTTACATAAACTTCCTCTTCAATAATTCCATTTAGGAATGCACTCTTCACATCCATTTGATAGAGTTTGAAGTCTTTGTGAGAAGCAAAAGCCAATAGAATTCTGATTGCTTCAAGTCTGGCAACAGGAGCAAAAGTCTCATCATAATCAATTCCTTCCTATTGATTGTATCCCTGTGCCACAAGTCTTGCTTTGTTTCTCATGACCTTGCCCTTCTCATTTAACTTATTTTTTTATACCCATCTGGTTCCAATTATGGATTGATAAAAGGGAGGTGGAACCAGATCCCAGACTTTAATCTTTTCAAATTGGCTCAGCTCTTCTTCCATAGCCTTAATCCATGATTTATCATTGAGAGCTTCTTGTATGTCTTTTGGTTCTATCTCAGATAGAAGAGCCATCAAGCTCTCAGCATCTCTAAAGGAAGATCTGGTCCTGACCCTATCTGAAGTCTCTCCAATGATCTGGTCTCTAGGATGAGATCTCACTAATCTCCAGCTTCTGGGCAGTTGAGATGCATGCTCATTTTGGATTTCAAGACTTTCTTGTCTTGGTTCCCTAATCTTAGGTTGTTCATCTGGTTTATCTTCTTCTTCTTGAAGTACATGAGATGGGTTAGGATTGATGTTTCTGTGAGACATCATCTCAGATTGAGCTTCTCTTCTTTGTTCAGGCTGAGATGATCTCATTAGTTTCTGTTCAGGTGATGACCTCTCTTCAGCTTCCTGAGTTAAGATTCTCAATTCTCCCATCATCTCTTCAATTTCTTCATCCACTTCTTTCTGAGAGTTGCCCTGTATCTCATTAAAGACTACATGCATAGACTCTTCAGTAGATTTAGTTTTTAGATTGTACACTCTATAAGCTTTTGAAGTTTGGGAGTATCCCAAGAAAATTCCTTTGTCAGATTTTGTATCAAACTTGCCTAGTTGATCTTTAATGTTCAGGATATAGCAATCACATCCAATATATGAAAATATGAAATTGAGGGTTTTCTCCCTTTCCACAACTCATATGGAGTTTTGTTTAAGATCTTTCTTATAGTGACTCTGTTTATGATGTAGCAAGAAGTGTTCACAGCTTCTGCCCAAAAATACTTTTCAATTCCAGAGTCACATAACAAAGTTCTTGCCATCTCTTGAAGGGTCCTATTCTTTCTCTCAACCACTCCATTCTGTTGAGGAGTTCTTGGACATGAGAAGTTATGAGTAATGCCATTTTTATCAAAGAATTTCTTGAATTTTGCATTCTCAAACTCCCCTCCATGATCACTTCTCACAACACCAATTCCATATCCTTTCTCAGATTGAATCTTCTTGCAAAAAATTTTGAAGGATTCATAAGATTCATCTTTCTGAGATAGGAATAGAACCCAGGTGAACCTAGAGAAATCATCCACAATTACAAAACATACTTTTTACCACTAAGGCTTGCAGTTTTAGTTGGTCCAACTAGATCAATGTGGAGGATTTTAAGAGGTCTGGTGGTTGAGACATGAGACTTGGACTTAAAACTTGATTTGTTGTGCTTGCTTTTCACACAGGACTCACATATCATGCCTTTGTCAAATCTTACTTTAGGTAATCCTTTGACAAGAGACTGACTTGCAAGCTGACTTATGGTTCTCATGTTAATATGTCCAACTCTCTTATGCCAAAGTGATGAGCATAATTTCACACATACTTTGCACCTTCAATTGCAGCTTTCTTAGAGTATAATTGTAATCAAATTCATTGTTATAATTGGGATTTACCAAATTGGACTTAGTTGGGCTTTAACTAGAAATGTTGTTTAAATTCGGATTTTTAAGCCTACTGACCTACCCGTCTTGTTTTGATGATATTTGGAGCTTCAGGAGTCCGATTTGAGTGATTGCAGAGGCATTGGAATGCTAACTTCCTGGGCTTTAATTTAATAGGTCATATGACTATATTCCACTGAGTGACGAGGTGCAGTTTTCAATTTGAAGTTGACGTTCAGATGCTGTCAGAGCTTGAGCGGGAACAACAAGCTTCTTAAGTAGTTGCTGAAGCAGTTTTAGTCTTTTGGGCCTGAAACTTGTTAGCCTAGGCCCATTTTACCCTCTGCCATTAGATTAATCTTGTGGTTTAGGGATTAGTATAAATAGGGGGCTGTTGCAATTCTGTTAGACACCTTTGGACACACCTTTCACGTCACTTTTCCCTTTTTCATTTTTTACACAGATTGAAGTTAAGGAGACGTTTGCTTTCCCTTCTCTCTGTTTTTCTAGGTTTTCTTCTCCTTCTTTTTTTGCATTTTCATTTTGCTGTTCTTCCTCTTATGGATTCTTGAGTGATTTCCAATCGGATTCTGAGGTTTATTTCTATTCAAATTCGTATTTCAATTTCTGCAGTAGATTCAATTTCATCTTCTCCTTTAGAATTCTGGTTTTGAATCTTGAATTGGATTTGAACGCTTGTTGATGATTCAATTATGTTCTTCACTAAGAATTCTGGTTTAGTTTGCTTCATTCTAAACAACCAACTGTTTGCTTAATTCAGGAGGTAAAGGATTAGAAATCTCATACCAGTACGCTTAATCTGGTCACCTGTACACTTAGTCTGGTTTAGCAAGTTCGCTTAGTTCTTGAGTGAGATTATTGTTTAATTAATTGACGCTTATTTGGTTAATTCGAATTTATTCTAGAAATTGAGTTCGATGTATTTTTTAACCGATGAAGGATCCAATTGTGAATGAACAAGAGAATCAATCTGTTTTCTTACCTCGTTTTATTCCTTCTTCTTAACTTGCGAAACTTTGTTTCTAAACAAACAACCAAAAACCCCCCCTCTTTCTGTTACGTTCTGAAATTCTGCACTGTTAAGACAATCCCTGTCTTAAGACCGTCTGAAGTCTTAAGACCGTCTGAAGTTCTGCCTTAAGACTGTCTTAAGTCATTTGTCTTAAGTTTAATCTGAAGTTCTGGTTCTAAATTTTTGGTCTGAAATCTGATATTCTGAATTGCAATTGAATTCCTTGAGAGACGACTTTGGGTTGTCTAACCCTCACTACACTTTAATTCATATTATTTGATTGGATACAACCTCGATCAAATTTGGCGCCGTTGCCGGGGAATTCAATTTATTTTCGGATTCATTCACATAGTGTTGTTATTCTGTTTCTTGTTTCTGTTTGAGTTTTCAGTTTCTGTTTTCATTTTCATTTTTGTGTAGGATAATTGTGTCTTTGTTCTTGTAACAAATCTGTTTGTATAGTCATAATATGTGTTGAAATAGTTAGGTGAATTCAGTTAGGTGATTCTGTTAGTGAAGTAGAGAGTATAGAGTGAATTTCTGTAATTTTGAGTTTATGTTGATTCTGTAATTCGTGTTATTGTTCTGTGCTTAGGAAATAGAGTCATATTTCATATTGTGTTTTGGTATAGCTAACTAGATTTGTGCAGACTCAGTTTGATCAATTTTGGTTCACAAGTTTGAGGTAAGTAGACTAATCTGTCACTTGCAAAGTTACTGTTCCATTGCTCTTTGTGAATTTTAATTTGTGTTTTGAGTTGTGTGATGTGTTGAGTCATTGTAATTAGTTTGTTTAGTCATGTTTTGATGTTTATAAATTGTTTAGATGAAATTAGAATAGATTTGGTGTCATTTGGATTGAATTGCATAAGTTGATCAAGTGTTGTTGACTTTTTTTTTTCTGCTGTTGACTTTTGCAATTGAATCTGACTTTTGTTTAACATAGTTAGAGGTTGAATTTTTGTGCCAATTTTTGTGTCCACATTTCTTTAGGTTAATAATGAATATTAGATACCTCAGATGCTGTTAGATAAGTCCTGATTCTGAGATTACACTTTGTATTGGCTTATTTTGACCTGTTGACTTCAATTGGCATAACTTGAGCTAGGAGTGTCAGAATTTCACATATTTTATACGCTTTTGGGGTAGAAGAAGCTAGTTAGAGTGATTCTGTCAGATACGCGGCGAGACCCCCCATAAAATTGCAAAAAAAGGTCGTTTTCTATTTTTAAAGGATTTTTTAAGTTTTTTTTGGTGTATTTTCCCTTTCTTACCTTAGGTAGTTTTGGTACTTAGGCTTTGAATTTTGTTCTGAAATTTTTTTTGATGTTGTTTCCTATGTTAATATAGTGTTTTCCATGTATCCATTTCATTGGTTTTTGCTCATTTGATATAGGCTACCTTTATATGCTGACATGCTGTTGTATGCCTCATTTTGTGCATTTTTGTGTGCATTTGGTGTATGACTAGAGCAAACTCAGGTATCCTACATTCATTTGATCCAGAAATTGATAAGACATATCATAGGTTAGTTAGAGAGTCTAGGATTCCATTTGTGCATAATTCTGTTAGTGATAGTGAGTTTCTGATAGTGTTTATTCTGCTGTTAGTATTAGTGATAGTGAGTCTGTTTCTGTGTTTTCTTTTTCTTCCTTTCTTGAGTCTGATCTTAATTGTGATACCATGGCTGAGAGAACTTTGAGAGAGCTTGCAGCACCTAATGTTAATATTCAGACTTTATGCATTCAATATCCTAGTATAGATGTACCTTGTGAGCTAAAGTCTGGATTGATTCATTTGTTGCCCAAGTTCCATGGTCTTGCAGGTGAGGACCCACATAAACACCTCAAGGAATTCCATATTGTCTGCACAACTATGAGACCGGCTGGAGTTCCCGAGGATCATATTAAGCTGAAGGCATTTCCATTCTCCCTGCAAGATACAACAAAAGACTGGTTGTACTGCCTTCCACCTGGATCCATTACTAGCTGGGATAATTTGAAGAGGATGTTTCTGGAAAAAAATTTCCCATCATCCAGAGTGACTTCAATTAGGAAGGAGATTTTTGGTATAAGGCAGATGGACAGAGAGAGTTTGTATGAGTACTGGGAGAGGTTTAAGAGGCTTTGTTCAAGCTGCCCACATCATCAGATTCATGAGCAGCTACTCATCCAATATTTCTATGAGGGCCTGATAAACATGGACAGACAGATGATAGATGCATCCAGTGGAGGAGCGCTTGTAGATAAAACTCCAATTGCAGCAAGGCATTTAATTGAGAACATGGCTTCTAATAACCAGCAGTTTGGTACCAGAAGCAATTCAGTAGCCTTGACCAGAGGAGTTCATGAAATGGAGACCACTTATGTTGCTGATCATAGGAAGTTGGAAAGCAAGCTTGATGATTTGGCTTCCTTGGTCAGGCAGATGGCGGTGTCTCAGAAGGTTGCTAAGCTATGTGGGATTTGTACTTTTTCTGATCATCCCACTGATGCCTGCCCCACCTTACATGAGTCTGAAGGAGATGATGTTGTTCCTGTTCCTCCTCAGGCTTATGCAGCGAATATATATGGTTCTGGCAGACCCTCTCAGCAGCAACAATATAATCAGGATCTTTCTTCCAACATGTATAATCCAGGTTGGAGGAATCATCCAAATTTGAGATGGGGGAATTCTTCTCAGCAGCAGCAGCCACCACAATAATCTTATGTACCCTATCAGTCACATGTTGCTGGTCCTAGTAGACCCTACCAACCTCCACACTTGCAGCAGCAGTAACCTCCACCACCAATTGCTGCACCTTCCAAGAGTGAGCCTTCCTTGGAAGAATTAATGAGGCAAATGGCAGTCAACAATCTGAATTTCCAGCAAAGGACCGAAGAAACTATTCAAAGCCTGGAAAATCAGATTGGTCAGATGGCTACCACTATTAATAAGTTGCAGTCCCAGGGTTCAGACAAGCTTCCTGCTCAGACAGTTGTCAACCCTCAGCAGAATGTTAGTGCAATCACATTGAGATCAGGTAAGAGTTTGCAAGTGTCTGAAAGACAACAGTCTAAGCAAGAAAATGAGATTATTACAGCTTCAGACAGTACTGTCTCAGCAGGTACAACATCAGACAACCCTATACATGAGAGAGCTTGTCCTAGTCCTTTGGGCAGCCCCAATTCTTCAAGCAATGTACAACCTTCTATTCCTCTTCCATTCCCTCAGAAAGTTGTGCTGAAGAGTAAAAAAATGGAAGAGGCTGACAAGGAAATCTTGGAAACTTTCAGAAAAGTGGAGGCCAATATACCCCTACTTGAGGCCATAAAGTAAATTCCAAGATATGCCAAGTTTCTGAAGGATTTGTGCACTCATAGGAGGCGGCTGAAGGGCAATGAGAGGATCAGTAATGTCTCTGCACTCATTGAGAGACCAGTGACTCCTATTCCTGAAAAATGCAAAGATCCAGGGACATTTTCTATTCCTTGTGTTATAGGCAGTAACAAATTTGATAATGCTATGCTTGACTTAGGAGCATCTATTAATGTTATGCCCTTATCTATTTTCACCTCATTGTCCCTTGGTCCTTTGCAGGCTACAAGTGTTGTCATTCAGTTGGCAAATAGGAGCACTGCCCACCCTGCAGGTCTTATAGAGGATGTACTGGTTCGTGTGAATGACCTCATCTTCCCCGCTGACTTTTATATATTGGATATGGAGGGAGGAGATTCACCCACTGGTGCAGCCCCCATCATCTTAGGTAGGCCCTTCCTGAAGACAGCAAGGACTAAGATTGATGTTCATGCAGGCACACTTACCATGGAGTTTGGAGATAGTGTGGTTCAATTTAACATTTTAGATGCTATGAAGCATCCCATTGAGGACCATTCTATTTTCCACATTGATATGCTTGTTGAACTTATAGATAATAGTCTGTCAGAGTTTATAGATGAGTTGGATTTTCCTGCCTTGTCTGACTTCAATGATGTTTACACTTGTGATTTATGACCTGATTCTTCCAAGTGTAGTATGTGTGCCGAGATAGATGAGTTTCATATTTGTTGATAGTTCTGATTGTGTTCATTTTTTAGCAGGTTCTAATGATGTTGATTTTTCAGCAAGTTCTGGTATTGATACACCAACAGAGCGAATTAAGTCAGAATGCACAGGCTTGATTACAGCAATTACAGATACATCTGACTTGGTTGATTTGCAGGTTGCATAGGTTTCTACCAGTACCAGATTGCTGCCTTCCATTGTCCAGCCCCCATCACTGGAGCTGAAGCCACTTCCTTCTCACCTCAAGTATGCATATTTGGAGGTTGAGCAGAAGCTTCCAGCGATTATCTCCACTGCTCTTTCAGATGATCAGGAGCAACGATTATTGCATGTTATTAGGGAGCGCAAGAGAGCTCTTGGCTGGACCTTGGCAGATATTCCGGGTATTAGCCCCTCTATGTGTATGCACCGTATCTTGTTGGAGGATGGGGCTAAACCTGTGAGACAGCCTCAGAGAAGGCTGAATCCCCAGATTCTTGACGTGGTCAAGAAGGAGCTCACCAAGCTGCTACAGGCCGGTATCATATATCCCATATCAGATAGCACTTGGGTGAGCCCGGTACAGGTGGTACCAAAGAAATCTGGGATTACAGTTGTAAAGAATGAGAAGGATGAGTTGATTCCTACTAGAGTGCAGAACAGCTGGAGAGTCTGCATTGACTATAGGAGGCTCAACCAGGCGACCAGGAAGGATCACTTCCCACTTCCTTTCATTGATCAGATGCTGGAGCGCCTGGCAGGTAAATCACATTACTGTTTCTTAGATGGTTTCTCTGGTTATTTTCAGATTTGTATTGCACCAGAGGACCAACATAAGACCACATTTACCTGTCCTTTTGGTACCTTTGCTTATAGAAGGATGCCTTTCGGTCTATGCAATGCTCCTGGTACTTTCCAGAGATGCATGATGAGTATATTTGCTGATTTACTTGAGCACTGCATAGAGGTTTTCATGGATGATTTTAGTGTATATGGCTCCTCATTTGATGCATGTTTGGATAGCTTGACTAGAGTGCTTGATAGGTGCATAGAGACTAACCTTGTTCTGAATTATGAAAGTGTCATTTTATGGTAGAGCATGGTACAGTCTTAGGCCACATTATCTCTAGGAAGGGCATTGAGGTAGATCCTGCGAAATTAGATGTTATTTCACACTTACCTTACCCCTCTTGCGTGCGAGAGGTTCAATCTTTTCTTGGACATGCAGGTTTCTATCGCAGGTTTATTCAGGACTTCAGCAGGATAGCTCTTCCATTGTCCAACTTGCTTCAGAAGGATGTGGTATTTGATTTTGGAGAGCAGTGCAGAGAGGCATTTGATCGCCTCAAGAGAGCTCTCACCACCTCTCCAATTATTTAGCCACCTGATTGGACTCTTCCATTTGAGTTGATGTGTGATGCATCAAACTACGCTTTGGGAGCTGTTTTGGCTCAGAAGGTTGGTAAGTTGTCTCATGTGATTTACTATGCATCTAGGACATTGGATGTAGCACAGGTAAATTACACTACCACTGAGAAAGAGCTTTTAGCAATTGTTTTTGCATTGGATAAGTTCAGATCTTATTTGCTTGGCTCTAGGGTAGTTGTTTTTACTAATCATGCGGCTCTGAAGTTTCTTTTGAAAAAGACAGATTCCAAACCCAGGTTAATTAGGTGGATGCTACTACTCCAAGAGTTTGACTTGAATATCCAGGATAGGAGTGGTGCACATAATTTAGTAGTAGACCATTTGAGCCGCATTGAGAGAGGGGAGGATGCGTTTCCTATTCGGGATGACTTTCCGGATGAGCAGCTTATGGCTTTGCATGATTCCCATCCCCCTCCCCTTACCCCTTGGTTTGCTGATATTGTTAATTATCTTGTTGCATCTATTTTTCCACATTTGGCATCTAGCGCTCAGAGAAATATACTTAAGAGTGATGCCAAGTATTATGTATGGGATGACCCTTATTTGTGGCGTTTTTGCAGTGACCAGGTGATTCGTAGGTGTATTCCAGATCATGAGATCCAATCTGTACTTCAGTTCTGTCATTCCTCACCTGTTGGAGGCCATCTTGGACCTCAGACGACAGGACAGAAGGTGTTGGATTGTGGATTTCATTGGCCTACTATTTTTAGAGACGCCTGGAGAGTCTCTTCTACATGTGAGTAATGTCAGAGAGCAGGAGCGGCCATTTCTAGCAGGCAGTAGATGCCCCAGCAACCTATGCTATTTTGTGAGATCTTTGATGTATGGGGTATTGATTTTATGGGCCCATTTCCTGTTTCTTTTGTTTTTATATATATCTTGCTTGCTGTGGACTATGTCTCCAAGTGGGTGGAGGCTATAGCCACAAGGACTAATGATGCTCGAGTTGTTGTGGATTTTGTCAGGTCTCACATCTTTTGCAGGTTTGGAGTGCCTCGAGCCATTGTTAGTGATCAGGGGACCCACTTCTGTAACCGGTCCATGGAGGCTTTGCTGAAGAAGTATGGGGTGGTGCATAGAGTTTCTACACCATACCACCCCCAGACTAATGGACAGGCTGAGATCTCCAACAGAGATATTAAAAGGATTCTTGAGAAGATGGTGCAGCCTAATAGGAAAGATTGGAGCCGCCGCCTTAATGATGCTCTTTGGGCTCATAGGACTGCCTACAAAGCACCTCTTGGGATGTCTCCCTTCAGAGTTGTTTTTGGTAAGGCATGCCACTTACCTGTGGAGATAGAGCATCGAGCATATTGGGCAGTACGAGCTTGCAACTTAGATTGCGACCAGGCAGCAGAACAAAGGAAACTTCAATTGCAGGAGCTTGATGAGATTCGCCTGGAGGCCTATGAGAACTCTGAGTTCTACAAGGAGAAGACTAAGAAATTTCATGATCAATCTATTGCTACAAAAGAGTTTGTTGTAGGCCAAAAGGTTTTGTTGTTCAATTCTAGACTTAAGCTCATGCCTGGTAAGCTTCGCTCTCATTGGGTTGGACCTTTTCTTGTTACTCATGTTTATCCTTATGGGGTTGTAGAGCTGAAAAGTGAGTCCACCAACAAGACCTTCAAGGTCAATGGCCACCGTCTCAAACTGTTTCATGAGAGCCCCACTTTGGTTGATGAGACGGTTGAGGAGCTTAGCTTGCAGCTTCCCCAATTCCCTCAAGTGCAAATATTTCCACCTTGATGAGGGAGTCTCTTTCCCCACTTTTTCATTATACTATATCTCTTGTTCTCCAATTTCATTATTTTTACATTGAGGACAATGTGTGATTTAAGTGTGGGGGAGGAGAATTGTAGTTTTAGGACTTTAGAATTGATTTTAGGAATTAGTTTGTGGTTAGGATTTAATTGATTTGTGTTAGCAATTTTTAGGATTAAAAACAAAAAAAAATTCAGATAGTATGCTGTTTGCTGAAAATTTACTGTTTATTGTCTGAAACTACTTGCTGAATTTGCTGTTTCTGAAGCTGTTAGTTGTTGCGTAGCTATTCTGTAGCTACTACTGTCTGAATTTTACTTTCTATTGTCTGAAAGTGCTGTTTACTGTTACTGTATGTTGTTTGTGCATTTTTCTGCTGCTATTTACAACAGAATTTCAGACAGTACGTTTTTCCTTGACAGCAGAATTTATTTTAACAGCAAAAACAGATTTCTGACAGTAGAAAAATACATTTGGCATGCTTTTCATCATTCTTGGATAATTGGTTTCTTGATTTATATTGATTGAATTCCTTGTAATTTGGTGAATAAGTTGGTTTTGATAATTATTGGGTTGAATCTTTTGTGATGGAGTTGTCCTTGGTGAGATTTTGAGCCTTATTGATGGATGGACCATTCTATGCCATTCTCTCTTTTTCTTGTGTGATTTCACTCATGTTTGCTTGTGCTCTAGAACTTGGCTTGACTCTTTAATTTGCAACATTGTTCACTTGCATGAATTGAGATGATTGATACATTTTTTGTTGATAATTGAGCTACTAGTCATATTAGCCTACCTTGATAATTTTCCAACTTGTTAACCCCTTTGAGCCTATGGATTCCATTTCTTGTTATTAAAAGCTCATTACAAGCCTTGAAAGTGAAAAACCATGATTGTCCTTGCCTTAGAGGATAAAGGAGCTTTGGAATTGTTTTGGGAATAGGTTCTTGAATAAGTGTGGAGGTGTACTTAAATTTCCTGTCTTATCTCCTCAAGTGGATATCATATTATGACCTTGGCTAGTTTTAAAAAAATTTGGAAAAGGAATGATGGAAAATAAAAAAAAAACAGAAAAGAAAAGCTCAAAAGAAAAGTATATAAAAAAAAGCAAAGAAATAAAGTGTGCTTGAAATAAATAAAAAAAATTGGGTCAAAAGGTGAAAAAGAGGATTTTAATTGTAATCTTGAGGTGTATGCTACTTGCATTCATGAGTTTATTCCGCATTGCTCCTCTATTCTCTTTGGTTTATAGCTTCTTATCCTTCATTTTCCCTATCTTTACCTTGGCCCCATTTCATCCTATTTGAAGTCCTCTTGATCTTTGCTTGCTTGTGCTTCAGTTGTGGATATTAGAGTCTTGCCAAGCCTATGGTAGTGTTTGCTTACATGATTGCTTTGAGTGTATATACACAAGCCTAAACACTTGAGAGTTAGAGAGTTTGTCTTGTGAGGATTCTATCATTCTTGATTCACCCCTTTGATTTGATCTACCCTCTTGTTTGCTAAATTATTGGGAATTCCATTCATATATTTCTTGAATCCATGATTCCTTGGATGTTGTATTTTGCCTACTCCTATGCATTCCTTGGATCTCTTGATAATTATGCCATCTGTATCTGCATCTTGATCCTTAGTTGATTTTTGGTCATATGGTGTTTTGCCCGGAGTGCAAAAGATTAAGTGTGGGGGTATTTGATGAGCATAATTTCACACATACTTTGCACCTTCAATTGCAGCTTTCTTAGAGTATAATTGTAATCAAATTCATTGTTATAATTGGGATTTACCAAATTGGACTTAGTTGGGCTTTAACTAGAAATGTTGTTTAAATTCGGATTTTTAAGCCTACTGACCTACCCGTCTTGTTTTGATGATATTGGGAGCTAAAGGTGTCCGATTTGAGTTATTCCAGTGGCATTGGAAAGCTAACTTTCTTGGCTTTAATTTGATAGGTCATATGACTATATTCCATTGAGCGACGAGGTGCAGTTTTCAATTTGAAGATGACGTTCAGATGCTGTCAGAGCTTGAGCGGGAACAGCAAGCTTCTTAAGTAGTTGCTGAAGCAGTTTTAGTCTTTTGGGCCTGAAACCTGTTAGCCTAGGCCCATTTTACCCTCTGCCATTAGATTAATCTTGTGGTTTAGGGATTAGTATAAATAGGGGGCTGTTGCAATTCTGTTAGACACCTTTGGACACACCTTTCACGTCACTTTTCCCTTTTTCATTTTTTACACAGATTGAAGTTAAGGAGACGCTTGCTTTCCCTTCTCTCTGTTTTTCTAGGTTTTCTTCTTCTTCTTTTTCTGCATTTTCATTTTGCTCTTCTTCCTCTTATGGATTGCTAAACTTTTGAGGATTGATTCTTGAGTGATTTCCAATCGGATTCTGAGGTTTATTTCTATTCAAATTCGTATTTCAATTTCTGCAGTAGATTCAATTTCATCTTCTCCTTTAGAATTCTGGTTTTGAATCTTGAATTGGATTTGAACGCTTGTTGATGATTCATTTCTGTTCTTCACTAAGAAGTCTGGTTTAGTTTGCTTCATTCTAAACAACCAACTGTTTGCTTAATTCAGGAGGTAAAGGATTAGAAATCTCATACCAGTACGCTTAATCTGGTCACCAGTACGCTTAGTCTGGTTTAGCAAGTTCGCTTAGTTCTTGAGTGAGATTATTGTTGAATTAATTGATGCTTGTTCGATTAATTCGAATTTATTCTGGAAATTTAGTTCGATGTATTTTTAACCGATGAAGGATCCAATTGTGAATGAACAAGAGAATCAATTTGTTTTCTTACCTCGTTTTATTCCTTCTTCTTAACTTGCAAAACTCTGTTTCTAAACAAACAACCAAAAACCCCCCTCTTTCTGTTACGTTCTGAAATTCTGCACTGTTAAGACAATCCCTGTCTTAAGACCGTCTGAAGTCTTAAGACCATCTGAAGTCTTAAGACCGTCTGAAGTTCTGTCTTAAGACCGTCTTAAGTCATTTGTCTTAAGTTTAATCTGAAGTTCTGGTTCTAAATTTTTGGTCTGAAATCTGATATTCTGAATTGCAATTGAATTCCTTGAGAGACGACTTTGGGTTGTCTAACCCTCACTACACTTTAATTCATATTATTTGATTGGGTACGGCCTCGATCACAATGCCACTTCTCATGATCATGAGACATGAGACATGTGAGATCAGATAGGCTGTCAAGTGAGACTGAGTAGAGATTTTTGTTTCTTTTTCCTGAAAAGGTTGTTTTCCCAGTTTTAGAGTCTATGATCTCACAGTAAGTGGGTTGGAAATTAACATGATAACCATTGTCACACAACTGGCTTAAACTCAGCAAATTATGTTTCAACCCTTCAACAAAGTAGACATTTTCAATTTGAGCTGAGTTTGTCTTACCAATTTTACCTATGCCCTTGATTTGGGCCTTGCTGTTGTCTCCAAAGGAGACAACCCCTGTTGCTTTCTCTTCAAGTGACAGGAACTTGCTTTTGTCCCCTGTCATGTGTCTTGAACATCCACTTTCCAGCACCCACATTTTCTTTGATCTTGTTGCTACTAGGCACATCTGTTGAAACACAAGAACATCTTGCTGCTATATTGGGGTCCTTCATGGTTAGTTACCCTTCTCTTGAATGCTACATGTCTCAAGTAACATTCAGTGGCCTTGTGGCCAAACTTGCTGCAATAAGAACATCTTTCCTTCCTTCTTTTTCTTGCAGGAATAAAGAAGTCCTTATACCAGATCTCACTAGAAGACTTCTCCTAGGCCAATCCAGCTTTATCAAAAATTCCTTTTTGAGACCCAATGAGTCTCTCAAGGTTTTTCGTTCCCTTTACAAAATTTGCTAGATCATCTATGAGAGTTCTATTTTGTTTCTTGAATTTCTGGTTTTCTTCAAAAAGAGTTCTTAGATCTTGCTCATCATGAGATTGATTCTTTGTTTTAACAAGCTCAGAGAGTCTCATGTGAGACAACATGAGACTGTTGTTTTTATGATTCGAACTCTCATTTTCTTTTTCTAAAAATTTCACTTTTTCAAGAGTTGTGTCCAGTTTAGATTTTAGGAGAGAGCTTTTTGAAACAAGAAGGTTTGAATCATAAAGGAGATTTTCAAAAGCACATTTGAGTTCATTGAAGGAGAGCTCTGAATCGGAGTCACATACCTCATCATCTGATGAGTCACCATTTGCCATGAGGCATATGTTGGTAGATTCTTCATTTTGACTTTCATCTCCTTCAGTGTCATCCCAAGTTGCCATCATTGCCTTCTTTTTTGGACTCTTTTTCGTCTCCTTTTTGAGTAATGGACATTCAGACCTGAGGTGTCCAGGTTTTCTGCATTCAAAACAGATGAATTATCCCTTTTTGTCAGACATTACTTCTCCTCTTCTTGAAGGGAAGCTTCTTCTTCCACTTCCTCTGGCTTTCCACATGTGTCTGATCTTTCTTGAGATGTAGGCTAACTCATTGTTAACTCCTTGGCAAGCGTACCAAAAGTCAACTGTAGTATAATGATTTGTGAAGTAAGAGTGTCGATCCCACGAGGAACAGGTTCAATTAAAATTTATAGTTCAGCTCAAAAAGCATATAAACAAAAGCAATGGTTTGATTCATGATTGATTTCACTAGACTAGACTAAACTTGCATAAAAATAATACAAAAGTAATAGGAAAGTTAAGGGAAATTTCAATAAGAGAAACTGGGATTAAATTTCATCTATCTCACTCGTCTGTATTCTGGATAAATATAAATACATAGCATTTGAAACTATCAATATTGATGCAACACACCAATATCATTTATATCGATTCCTCGAGTATAAAATTCATAAGATTAATCCCCTGAATATTGATTCCTCAAATATTCAACAGATTATCCAGCCTTAAGTTCAAGGGTTAAAAGCAATCGATATATTGAAATCTATTCCTAGTATCGCAATACATAGAGTATTCTCGTTTAGATCGGATTTTCAGAAATACTTTCCAGTTAGATCTAAAAATCAAAATCAAGAATCTATTGATCAGATAGAATCAGGCATAAAGAGCAGAACGATAATACCAATATTGATCGAAACAAGATTACTATATATAAATATCACCAGAATACATCCGAGTTCGAGTCGCTTACATTCAATCCCAATAAGAGGAGATTAGCTACTCATAGTAGCTTTAACAACCAATAAGATGAAGGAGAAAACAAAAGATCAAGCTTCCGCAGCTTTCGTTCTTCTTCGTGTTCTTCGTTCTATTTTCGGAAAGTTCAAAACTGTCGAAAACTGATTCTGAAACTTGTTTTGTGCTGCTGCGTAAGTGGAAATTCGCTTGAGCTAAAATTTTTAGCTCAAGGGAATGGAATTCTTCATGGTGAAGAAAATTCAATTCGCTCAAGCGAATGAAATTAGCTTGATCGAATTAAGCACCTCAAAAACACACTCTCGGGTCAAAATTCGCTTGAGCTAATTAAAATTCGCTCAAGCGAATTTACATCACTTGAAATCCTTCTTTTCTTCTTGCTAATTCAGTTCTTCTAAGCCTGGTTACTCCTCTTCTTGATTTCCTGTATTTAAAGCACAAAATGGGATTAAAGATTTCAATTAAACCAACACTCGTGTAACACCCGCGTTTTTACCGTTTTGCCGTTTTTGCCGTTTTGAGTGTTTTATTGAATTTTGAGTGATTAAAATTATTTTTAATCATCAAAATTTATATTTTTGGATTTATAATTAAATTTCCTATTTTTAGGGAATTTTTGGGAATTTTTGGGGTTTTTTTGTGAAAATGACCTTTTTGCCCCTCCTGTCCCTTGAACCGGGCCCGAATACTCTTGATCCGGGCCAGAAAAATTTACACTGACTCACCTTGACACATCATAACAGCCATGCATGCAGAATAATGTGCATGGGAGACACTTGTAAATTTTCTCCTTCCTTACAAGACAAGTGTGCAAGCAAATAAGCCATGTGTCATTTATGTTTCCTAAAGCAAAAACTCCACTTTCTTCCTTTTCCTTTCACATGCAAACCAGAATTTTTTTCTCTCATTTCACTCATTCTCATCCACTTGCAGCTGTGAGCTTCCTTCCCATTTTCTCTCAAGTTTTCCATTTTTCTTCCAAACACATTCAAGCTAAAGGTTCCATTTTTGAACCTAAGCTTAAACACCTAGCCTCCAACCTTGTAGAAGTCCTTGTTGGTGATCAAGAGGAGGATCTTGGAGCTGTTTTTGGGGCTGTTACTGCACCTTATTTTTACAGAAAATTCCTTAGGTAAAGGGGGGGAGAACTTGAACTCTAGTAGGATTGGTAACTAGAGTCAAGGATTTGCCCTTAAAATCCTTGTTTTTACTCTTGTTCTCCTTGAAAAAAATCACTTTTTGAGCTTTTCTTTGAGCAAATGTTTTGGATTCTTGGAGCTGGGTTGTTTACTTGTTTTTAAGTTTATTTTGATGCTTGGAATGTGCTTGGATTGTGATTGTTGGTGCATGCAAGCCAAGAAACAATTTTGGAAAAATTTTCCCCTTTTTCCTCTAATAGCTCTCGGCCTTGAGGGATTTTGGGGCTGCATGTGTTTCAAAATTTTTTTGGTGCTTGGAATGTGTTTGTATAATGAATCTATGAACATGCATGAAGTTGGTTGAAGGTATACAATTGTTTTGGATGATTGATCTTTGAAAAATAGTGTTTATGAGCTTGAAAATGGAGTTATGAACTTTAATGTGTATGTGGATGATTTTGAGTGAATTAGTATGATATTTGGCATTTAGATTGTTTGTTGATGAATGTGTGAAGTTTTGGTGAAGATTGGATGTTGTGAAAAATTTGAAGTTTTGATGAACATTCAAGTTATTCTTGATGTTCATGAGTTGTTCTTGATGAAACTCATCAAGAATACCTTTTTGATCTTAAAAAGGTCAAGGGTATGTTGAAAACATGTTTATGGGCTTTGGTGGTCCAAAAGGACTAAGAAGCAATTTTACAAGTAAAAGGACTAAAGTGCAATTAAGAATGAGTCTTTAAAAATAAATAAAACAAATTCGGATTTCCAATTCCAACCAAGTAAAAGTCAACTTAAAGGTCAATATTTTAGGTTACCATGACTAAAAATAAGTTCCTAAGAGTTATAAAACCTTTAGGCTTTTAATTTAAGTTTAAAACCTTTAAGAAAAGGAGTTAAAGACTCATTAAAAGTCAATCAAGATTAGATTATGAAATTAAAAGTTAGATTGGAGTTGGACTTCAACTCTAATCCAAGTTATTAAGAAATTAAAACTTAGAAATTAATTAGTAGACTTAGCTAATCTAATTACCTAAGTTAAATTAACATAATCTACTTAAGTTAATTAAGTAACAAATGATTAATTAAGGTTAAAGTTAATTAACCTTAATAAAAGTATTAAGTAATTAATTAGCAATGATGATTAATAATTAACTAACTATGATTAACCTTAATCAAATGTAATTAAAAGCTTAGTCCAAAACTAAGGAAGAGATTAAGACTTAATTAAGGAGGATTAAGATTAATCATAGCCCAGTTAATGAAGATTGATTAAAAGTTAAATCTAATCTTAATTATTTATACAAGAAGAATTAGGATAAGTAATACCATCCATAAGACACAATCATAAGTCTTAGTAAATTATAGGACTTAAGTGAACATGATTATTAAGAACATTAGTACAAACTACTATAAAAGATTATAACCAACACCCTCTTTCTTCATAAAACTTGAGAAGCTTAGTGAGAGAGTGCGTTTCCAACCCAAGGTAGGGTTCGGTTTTCCTTGAAGGAAAGACATTGAATTCGGGCCGTGCCACGGGGATGTGGTGACGTTGAATGGTTCAATGGGCTTTGCCTGTAAGGATGTGAATGTTATGAGCATTGTTGTGTGACATGCATCATGAAGCATTGTTGATGTTCGAGGTTGAAAACCTTATGACCTATATAACAGTAGCACTTGGTACAGTGTGAAATCGGTTGGGAAGGGTGCAACTGGGTTTTGCAAAGAACGCCAGAGGGTCCTCAAAAGGGACGCCAGCCCTGAGGATAGCCTAGCTCCCGGAAGATCTCAGGTGACGTAGATTAGCTCCCTACTGTCGAGATTGGGGAACCCAGCTTAGCTATTCCTGTCGCTCTCATGATTTTCGGGTCAGTTGAGATTGTCTGGAAGAACGCTTAAATGATTTGGCCAAAATGTATGAGCAATGCTTTTTGTACCAATGCTAGTACAGACTCTAACTCCTGACGTGCTGTGTATATATGGTCGGGCAGCTGCTATGTGCTCTGCCTATGGTGATGTTTCCCTGGGCCCGCATGCATTAGATATTGCATTATAATAGTAAAAGTTGCGTTCATATGAGTACACCATGATGAGATGTCGTGATTGCTTATTGATTCGACTGTGTGGATTGCCTCTGTGTGTGTGCTCTAGTTTGCTGTATCCTACATGCTGTGAGTTCATGCGATGTTCTCACCCTTCCTTTCTGCTTCTATTATTTTCTGCTATTGTGTTCCTTCGCTACGTCGATAGCCGGCATCGGAGATTTTCAGTATGACATCGATGAGAGTGCAGCAGCGATGGATGCCCAGAGGAACCTGGCGGGTGACGGACATCTCGCATAGATGTGAGACCAGTGTAGTTTTGAGTCTAGGTAGTAGCAGCTCTGATTTAGCGACCTCTTATTTTGTATTTGGTCGAGGTCTTGTTTATTTGGTCTACTACCAGAACTCATATTTTGATGTGGATATCAGGATGGCTCGAGAGACATACTGTTATTATGTTGTATGTATATATTCATGTTGTTTCCTTTTCTTATGATTGATTTTATAATTGCGTGTATGTTGTGTGTGTGCACGAGTTGACAATCATCTAGATGTTTTTCGGAAAACGAGTTTCAGATTAAGGAAAGAATATTTCATGAATACCTAAAATGAAAATCTGAGATGTAATAGATTGATGACGACTAAATCCTTTTAAAAAAAAAATATTCCGTGTTTTTTTTGACATTTCTAAAAGCAGTAAGTTCGACGGTTACGTATTATAATGTGATGTTCTTAGCGGTATAACTAAGGGTGTCGCAACTCGGATATTACTGCTTAACTTAAAAGTTCTAGAATTTGGAGGAAATCAAGTAGAGAATTAATGCAATTAACCCATAAGTTCCATGTTTTTATATGAAAATAACCTAATCTTTGGAACTTATCACTCATCATCCATCTCACTTTCATCATCTCCTCCATCTTCTTCAGTTTCTGTGTCATGAGATGAGTTTAGTGAAGTCTGTTGAGATGAGCTTACCTTTTTACCTTTGGAGCTCCTGGATGATGCTTTCAAGGCTATGGTCTTAGGGCGTCTGATGAGATCTTCCTCCATCAGCTCCTGCTCATGAACCTTCAAAGATCCAAGGAGTTCATCCAATCTGAGAGTGCTCAGATCCTTGGCTTCTTGAATAGGTGTGACTTTAGGTCTCCAAGGTTTGGGCAGGCTCCTCAGGATTTTTCTTACCATGTCTTGATTTGAGTAGGTTCTTCCTAAGGACTTGAGGTCATTTGTAATGATAGTGAACCTTCTTACCATGTCCTCAATACCTTCATCTTCATTCATTTTGAAGAGCTCATACTGTCTGACCAGTATGTTGATTTTAGCTTCTTTTACTTGATTTGTCCTTTCATGTTCTATCTCAAGAGCATTCCATATTTCTTTAGCTGTAGCACATCCAGCCACCTTGTCATATTCACTTCTGCTTAAGGCACATGTGAGTAAGTATTTTGCTCTTGAGTTCAATACATATCTTGCTTTCTCAACATCTGTCCACGTCTCTCTAGGCTTAGCTACCCTGAGCCCAAGCTCATCTGTGATATGGGGCATGTAAGGTCCCATCTCAATAATTTCCCATAGATCAGCATGTTGAGATTTAATAAATAATCTCATCCTGTCCTTCCAGTAGTAGTAGTTTGTTCCATCAAAGGCAGGTGGTCTGTTGGTAGATGCTCCTTCAGGAATAAACAGGCTTGCACTTGGTCCAGCCATTTGATCTTTTCCTCTTCACACGTAGGTGTGCTCAACCCCAAAGAGGTCGAGCTTTGATACCAACTGAAGTTGGCTGAATGTCTCTAGAAGGGGGGTTGAATAGATACTTTTAAAAAAAATTGTTCCTAAAATTTGCACACTGAAATTGAAAGTTGAGACGTGATCTCAAGTCTGCTGACTTGGGGTCTCTATTAAGACAGGATATAAGCAGTTTCAATTTCAGTTGCTTCAATTAAGTTCAAGTTGTCTTAAAATCTCAAATCAGATTCATTTATATTTTAAAAAACAATTACTTAGTTGTTAAAAGATTTGAGATGAGTTAAGTGTAAAGTGAAATAAAGAAATAAAGGAGAGAGATGGCACAAAGATCTTATCCTGGTTCACCCACACCTTGGGCTACGTCCAGTCCTCACAACTCATGAGATTTTCACTATTGACAACCCGTCAATTACAAGTATTCTTACAGCCTCTTCAGGACGTCTCTCACACCAAGCGTAGGCACTCCTACCTTGGCTGAGCCACAAGTATTCTTACAGCGTCTTCAGGACGCACACACCTCACTCTAAGACTAGGCACACTCCTATCTTAGATGAGACAGGTTACAAGAATAGGATGTTGTGATGAGTCTAGCTTACAATCATACAATGTATGGATAGGCAGTAGGCTTAGCTAGTGATTCTCTCTTCTAACTGAAAGTATTACAATTTAAACAAGGGAGAAGGATGGAGACTAATGAGATTCTCAAGTTGAGATCAGGTCTTAGTATGAACTGCTTGAGATGAGCACTTGAGATGTCACTTGATATGAGTTGAGATGCAGTAGATGTTTAATGATTTGTGTAGTTTCTCATGCTTACTTCACTGTAGCCCTTAGTATTTATTTCAGATGGCAGTTAACCGTTTTTTACCGTTTGAGACCGTTTGAGAGTCGTTCAGTGAGTGTCAGTCCATGTTTCCTGGATGAGAGCAGCTGTTTGGAAAGTACAGATGTCACTGTGTCAGTGCACAGTGTACTGAATCTTTCAGTTTATTCTGACTTGATGTCTTGACTTTTTTAACTGTACTTGAGTCTTCTAATGAGTCTGGCTCTCTTCCTTACATCTGCTGCTGGGATCTTATCTCTTCTCGTCTGTTCATGAGACAATGTCTGAACATGAGACCGCGTCTGACCATGAGATGGCGTATCAAGCTGATCTTGCATCTTATCTAAACTTAAGCTGATCTCTTGTATCTTTGTGTCTCATATTCTCATTTGACTTAGGCCATGGAGCTTATGTTGCACTTTCTTGATCTATAGCTTGTTCTAGAGATGATCTCTTGGTTTTGCATTTGTTACTGAGACAGCGTCTCAAACTGTTGCTGAGTCTCTAGCTCATCTAGTGCTTCAAGCTTCTCAAGGCTTTCTTGTTTCTTTCATGTGGATTCTGCAGCATAGATTCTAAGGATGTTCTGCCACATGCTTGAGCACACAGTTAGTAATAACAAGATGCATTTCATATATTTAAAACTTAGTGGTTTGTCATATTAAAAACATATGGAGGTGAGTTTGTCTCAACAGGGCCTAGGCTTTAGGTCGTCAAGTGTAATCTCTACATACTCCCCGGAAACGTACAACACCCCATGATTTCTAACAAATCAGCTTCACATGTTAGGCATCGTGGCTATTTTGTCAAGTGAAACCAAAAGATTTCCAGACTTATCAAATTCCTGTCATAACCTCCACCTTACAAGGCGACAATTCTATAAGCAAGGGCAACTTGGTTATCAAGTTTCCTCCTTCTTACCCTTAAATCACGAAAGTTAAAACTCTAAATTTCCACTAATTCCTAACTTTCCCAAACATTGACTTTCTACAAGAAGATTTAATCATCGCCCCTAACTTTAGACATCCCTACGTGAGTATGTTCTACTGATCGCCAAGCATTCATTCTACTCTCTTTTATTCATCCGAACTACATACATAATTTCTTAGACCAATTCTAGTCCTTGAGGGATTCTCTTACTCCCCTCACCCATCTCTACCCAGGGGTTACCTAAAGGGTGTCATGGTAACTACAAACATGGGAGAACTCTATTCCAGGGCAGGTACCTAACCCAAATTGGTGAAGGGAGTCTACTCTATTGAATCATTGTTACATATAAACTTAGACTGAAGTCACGTACAAGCAAGACCAACTAAGTCTCACTCCACAGAATGATCCCAGATTTATACATGCCTTCATACTATCAATAAGCAATAATAAGTTGAAATAGTTAGAGTTATCCTTTAATTACTAAGGTCTGAATTCTATACAGGCTAGACTCATGGATTACATCATGATTTTAAGCCATTATACCATTCCACTGGAACTAGGAAAGATATCAATAAGAAGTCCAAGTTTAGTATCCATAATATCCACCACAAGTAAGTAAATTAAAAGATCAAAATGACCTAAACTACCAACTTGCCCCAAACCGAGTTGAAAGGAAAAAGGGAAGTTGAGACTTCAATTCTTTTTAAGTCCTACTACTCTCCAAAAGAAATTTCCAATTGAACCTTTCAAACAATATGCTTAACAACATGTGATTACCTAATTTGAATCATAACCAATAATTTAAGGTAGATTTCAACTTGATTTTAAACTCAGGAACCATCCAATCATTCAAGTGATAAGGATGCACTAAATAACCAAGGTAAATACTAAAAAATTAGAATGTACTTGTGAGGACCAAAACCATTTGTAGGAATACTCATCTTGATCAAATGAGGCACCAAGGTAAGTTACCATAACACCTTATGTAAAGCACCAAGAATTAATTATGCCTATCAAGAGCAGGGACCAAATTTATAAGTATAGAAATTTAAGAACTGAACGTGGATTCTAAGAATATCATTCTAATACCAAAATAATAGAAAAGATGAACCTTGTTTCTTAAATACTAATAACTATGTGAATAAACATAAAAACTTGAAAGAATCTAGCATGATGCCAAAATCCAAAATAAAATCAACTATCTAAGTATTAAGATTCACCAACTATCTTCATATAATCAAATTTATAACTTAGCCCAAATATGAGATTAACATCAAGCTAACAACAACTAACCAAAATCGACATTAATAAAATATAGGCATACAAGTAGTTGAACCACTAGTATGATTTTGGAGTAGAATACAAGTCTCTTTCTTATGTATTAAAATGGGCATTTTAATACCTTAACGAAACAATATCTTTTTGCCTTATAGTATGGGTTCGACTACCAAGAAGTTATTGGTTACGTACTTGATTTCGCTTAAGTAAGGTCTCGGTTACAGTCTTGCATATGTAAAGATCACCTGCACCTACTCAGAGAGTTAGTCTTACTAACGTTACCATGAAGTAAATGTTCCTTCTCGACCAAGATTGTCTCCTCGAAAAAGCAGCAAGTCAAAACTCTGGATTTTCGTAATTTTTTTACCTTTTTCGTTAAAGCATTTCCATTAATTCAAATTTAAAGAATTTTCCGTTAGTCTGGAAATCTGTAACTAACTCAGAGTTCCGCGTTTCGTGGAAAATTGACCACAAGGGCTTCATAACTCTGCATTTCTACTGAGAGGAAAAAGAGCAATAATCTCTGCGCTGGTTAAATGCATTTGTTAACTCAATGGTCAAACTGTGCGAGAGACTTTTTGTATAAGAAATGAAATCATCATATTATTCTATCATAGGAGGCATATAGATTAGCTTCTTTTGACTTTTGAACAACACAATATTTCATGTCTGTGGCTTCAAGCAACACTGAAGTATAATTTCTTCTGTCACACTAAGGTGACAAAAAGCTGCAACGTTTTTTATTTTCTTCAAAAATTATGACTCATATAGCACTCGTGGATTAAATACATGCTGAATTGCTGATTAAAGTCTTCTTCACAACAATGTGAGAACCACTGCAAGACTGTGATAATGTAATGAGTATAATTAGAATAAAAAATATATATTGTGGATGCTAGCATTTTAATTGGGGAGAAGAAAAAGAATTGTGAATCAGCAGAATGCGGGAATCGAAGTCCTCTATTTGGAAGACTGGATAAATTTGATTCTTGTAGGAAGTAATAATACAATTTTAGTTTTGGCCTATGATAAATTTGATTGAATGTCATCTTAATGTTACAAAATTGATTGATCAGTAACATAATGAAACCTTTTCAACGAGGATGAGGTATGTACTCATGCTCAAGTGTAGGTGTTGTTCGAGTGCCAGGTGCTGTAGGAGCTCTCACATGTCCAACCATTGATACCTGAAGGGCTTCTTCCTCATAGGCTCTTCTCTCCATCTCTACCATTCTTGTTCTCTTCTTCACCCTAACAAGCATTGCCACAAGAAGCAGGCCTATAAGAAAAGCACCCAAAGCAGCACCAATGGTACTCCCAACTGCCACTTTCCACTGGCTAATGGGTTTTTTCAACTGATCTGGTGGGGTGGATTCTACAACCAAACCAAAATGGCCATGCCTCTTAGCAGCACAAATAAATGGTGATTTTGGGTTTGCTTTTGCTAGTGTCATTCTTCCATCTCCTTCAAAACTGGCACACAATGGTTTGATTGCCTCTTTTTTGTTGAAATTTGTGGCATTGGTGAAATCAACTGTCATTGGTTTTTCTCCAGCCACAATTCCAAGTTGAAAAGGGTTGCTGGAGTTAGCATCTTCATCAGCATTGTAAGCTAGGAGTCCCACAATTGGAGAGACAAGCTGATACCCAGAGAGATCATAGTTAGCATAATATATAGAAGACCAGTTATGCCCCATGTTTTGTCTGATCAACATGACCCTCTCAATACATGGATGCACAGTTACACCAATACCCAGATGGAATTCCTTTAAGTTTGCACCATACCTTGTCAAACTGCCACATCTAAACCTCACAGTATCAACTCTGATGCCAGATAAATTTGCAGGCAAGTTCACTGACTGTGGTATTCCAGTCCTCAAGTTTTTGTCCAATGACTTGAATGTGTGATCTCTTATGAGGAGGTCAAGAACATGAGCTGATTTGATACTCTCAGCCTCAGATCCCAGAAATGTCAATGACATAAAGGAAAGTATCATCAAAATAAGAGGAGAAACAGAGCCCATGAGACAAAAAAAGATCCAAGCTTTAGAAAAACAATGTGTCAAGCTGAATTCCCTTTTTTGTTCTTGGGCTATAAAACATCAAGAGGGAAAGCTTTGATTTTTTACTTTTGTCCTAATGAAAGACAATAGCTAAACCATGAATCTTGCTCTATGGAATGAGGATCTCAAACAAGAAAGGTTTTAGAATGGTAATAGATGAGAAAGGTGAGGGTAGTACATAGCAGATAAGGGAAATGAAAAGGGTAAAACAAAGTACTTGTTCTGCTTCTTGGAGATGTTCCTTTATCTGAACTCATATATGCTGTTCCTGTCAAAAAGATTGCCTCTTGTAGTAATGTAAGTGGCACAGTCAAATTCAGTGACCCGAAGAAAAAGAAAGACTAAACCTAAAAGAACAGGGGAAAAACTGTATTCCATCTACCTGTGAGTGTGCTAGTGTAAAAAAAGAAAAGGCCTAGAAGGAATGATTCTGGGGCGTGGAATGATGATGACACTTCATGGTGATATAAAGCAAAATGGCAAAAACAAATGAAAAGGGGAGGGGTAGGGGGATTAAGCGTGCTGAAAAATGAAACAAAAGCATTCTTGTTGTGAATGGGGTCCAATAACACTAATTGTGTTTTGTGTAACATGCCATGTCTCCCACTTGTAGCACTCAAATGGGTCTCGTGTTAGGCTTACCATACATACACATGACCTTTTCTCACGGAAGAATTAAGGCCTATGCATTTCTATTTTTTATTTTTGTTTAACCTCACATACCCAAATTACAACATTGAAAAGAATGATTTCAAAATTTGATCGTACTGGTAGATTGAATCGTTCCAACAGTAAACTGACTTTGTAACTCAAATATTATATAAATCAACTATGCTTTAACCACAATTTAACCAGTTAAATAAATCAAACCATGACTTAGAGGTGCCAACTGTTCGATTTTGAAAATATTGTTATATATGGAGATTAAAACAACAAATGAAATAAATTTATGAGGCCTAAATCCAATACATCCTCAGACGTAAACGTGTTAAAATTATCTAATTTTTTATTTTTTTTTGGAGATACATTGGTTATAATTATTTGTTCTGAAAAAGATACGTATCTATCAACGTGATACGGTGTGATGGATAGGGGCTAATTTTTATAAGAGGAAATAAAATAATTATGATAACAAACTCCAGAAGAAAAAAATAATTAAGAAATTAATTGGTTTTTGAGTAAATACGGATTCTTCAAAATGTCACACTATCTATAGATGATGCAAAGAGAACATCTAGATGTTGAGGATTTCTCATTGATATGCACAAAAGAAAATTTCTTAAATTAATAAAGTCATTATCATAATAAATTCAGATTTAAGAATATGAAAAGGGTGCTATATTACAACTTGTATCAATATCTCATGAATATACGCTGAAAAAAATCAGAAGCACATAAAAAGGTATTCAGTACAATATGTTTTTCGTCTCTGTATTCATGGTCAACTTTGGTTTTCATCTCCTCGATTTTTAAAAAATTGTTTTATATCTCTATACTTCTAAAACACCTTAAGCACAGTTCATACATTAATTAGCTCTAATAAATTGCTAATGAATTTAATTATTGAATATATTGACTCCGCATCCGCATGAATTAAGTGAGACCCAACACTAAAGCGTAATGTAGAAGAGTATAAATATATAAACAACTTGAGAAAATTAATTAATGTCAGGACTATGGTTAAGGTGCTTTAAAAGTAATTCACGAAGACCAAGATTAACAAAAATACTTGAACGAAAAATAGTCCCTAAAAGTGTGGAGTCGTTTTCAAGTTAGTCCTCCAAAGAAGAAAATCTCAAAAATAGTCCCTGAAAGTGTGCTACGTCTTTTAAGTTAGTCCCTCCGTTAGTTCCGTGACTTAACCATAACAGAGATGCTTAGTTGGCACATTAACTACAACGTGGCATGCTGATGTGGAGGTCTACGTGGCATAGATTCAAAACCGTTGAAAAAAAATCTTCATTTTCGCCCCACACATCAGAAAAAAAATTCATTTTCGTTCGTCTTATGAAAACGTGTTCAATTCTTTATTTCCCTCTATTTTTTCCACTATTTTTGTTCCTTTGTTGCTTTGCTAACTTGAGAAATACGTAAAGAGGAAGGAGAAGCAGAAACCTAACCCCGAGAACATAATGGTAGAAAACATTTTGGAACACAGTGAAGAAAACAACTGGAAACGGAGCGCGCCATTTGTAACATCCCGGAAATTAGAATCTAGAAATACCATGGAAGCCTTAGGCTGTGCATCCAGCCAAGGAAAGGGAGGTTAGAAGTTGATGGCGCCTGTCAGTAGAGTTCTGAGCTGACAGCTGATGGCTAGGATTAACTTTGGAGCTGCTTGAAGTGTTTGGGGCTGAACCAAGCATGAGCCTTCCTCATCAAAGTTAACCCTTTGACCATTGACCATGAAGTCAAAGTCAACAATTCAAGACTCAAATTAATTAGGACTTTGCAACTAGGAAAATAAAGTAATTACAATTTGGATGTAATTTCCTTTTTTCTCCTTAAGTTAGGCGCTAATTTGTGGCCTTATTGGCTTAAGCTTTAGCTTAGCTAAATAGCCTTGGGGACATGGGTTCAAGACCCACTAGGATAGCTTTCCTACCATCTTTTATTTTCTCCATTTATTTCCCATAAGTGGCCGCCCCCCCCCCCCCCACTCCTATATAAAGGAGTCTTCTCTTCTTGTCTTTATCACTTACATGAATATAGTAAAGGCATTATGCCCAATTTTCTCCTCCCTTGGTGAGTTGAGTGAGGCTTGGTGGTTGTTGCTCAAACCATACTGAGACTTATCTAATTCTCCTGAATTAGTGGCGTCTGGCATTGGACTTATCTGCTGTGGGTGGATTCCTGCTTCAGTGGCGTCCCTACCATTTCTTCCTCTCCACTTTTTCTTTCATTTTCTCTCATTTTCTATCATTTTCTTGCGCAAAATAAGTTGCTTCCCTGCACCTTATTTTTGCAATTCAAGTGTCTTTTATTGATTCTAATTGTTTGGTTTTGCTCAATTCTAGATCCTACAACTATCCTGCTATCAATTGGTCATCAGAGCTTTGTTGAATTGAGCAATTTTGGAGCAAATTGGGGCTGTTTTGGCGTGGGTTTGCTGCACATTTTGGTGCAGAATTTTCGGCCTTCTTAGTGTAATTCCATCCCTTTGTTTCAATTGTAATTGGACTTGGACTGTTTCTCGGGCCCGAGGTGCCTTTCTACTGCTATCAGCTTGTTTGATTTGCTTGCAATTGCTTGAATTAGAGGGGTTTTTGGGCCTCTAATTCCAACCCAATAGGTGTTTGATTAAATGCCTCTTAATTGCTCATACTTGTTCTTGAGTGATTCTTGCAATTAATTGCTATAAACTGCTTGTTTGTTGGTGAAGTGTGGTAAGAGGAGGTATTGTTGTCTTCATTTTTCCAAAGATCGTTCACCTACATTTCTCCCCTTCACCATTAATTGTTCATCCCTCATATTCATCTCTTTACTTTCCGCTTTTAATTTTCCACCATTTAATTTCCGCTTCTCCCCATCCTTTTAATTTCTGCACTCCCCTTTACATTCTGCCATTTACATTTATGCTCTCCCCATCCTTTTACTTTCCACTTCCCCCTTTACTTTCAGTCATTTATTTTCAGTCCTCCCCATACTTTTAATTTCCGCTTCCCCCTTTACATTTCTGCTCTCCCCATCCTTCTACTTTCTGCCATCCCCTTCTACTTTCTGCCATTTACATTTCTGTCTTCCCCATCCTTTTAATTTCAGTTTCCCCTTTTAATTTCGTGCCATTTATTTTTGCGCAATTTTTCCTTCTTTCTTTTGTCATTTTATGCGCATTTTTGGGCTCATGTGTTGTTCAATTTTTTACTCCTGTTTGTCTGTTTGATTGGCATTCTGATTGCAAATTTGGATTGACTGCTATCTCTACCTTGGACTTTCTCTGTTTGATTGTGCAAAACGCTCACCTATAGACTCTTTTTTTGGTTCATAGTATTGGAAGAAGATCAACAAATTCCAATTGTTGATTTTCCTTCAAATTTTAATTCCAATCTTAAAATTGAACCAAGCGTGTTTCTGTGACCATATCGCTTTTGTATAATCAACAAGAAAATGCTAAGCAATTTTTTTGGACATTTTTTAAATCAAGTTGCCATTACGTTTTCAAAGTTTTTTTAGATTTCTTTTTATTCATTATTTTGCTTTTTGGTACCACTTGGACCAGTTTACTGTCAGAAAATTTCAAAAAAATTACAGTAGTTACAGTTTATTTTCTTTTCTTTGTGTACAAATTTCTGTAATTTTCTGTTGGGGAAAAAGACAAAAAAAAAGAAAGAAAAGGCAAGAAAAATACAAAAAAAAAGGTACGTACGTGCCAAAAAATACAAAAAGAGGTGTAAAAAGCAAAAAGGGTGCAAAAGTCAACAACAAGGAAGAAAAAGTCAAAAGACACCCAAAAAGAGTCAAAAATTAAAAAAAAATCAGAAAAATGGAAAAATAAAAACAAAGAAATATCCCAACAATACAGTGACAATTTTACTGTAGTTTTCATTTCATTTTTCTGTATACCATATTTTGAGTTGTAATTGCTGTTTTTTTTAAAAACGACAATTTTGGCAACTCTTTTCAAAAATCACCAAAAACAATTCTCTTTGCAATTTCTTCCGTCTTGTCTTGTTTTCTTTCTACTCTTGTGTATAAGTGTTTTTGAGTGCTTGCTTTTCTTTTTTGTCATATCAATTCCTTTGTTTTGTCTTAGGATTTTCCAATCTTCCTTTAGTAGGTATTTTCCTTGTTAGTGCGCTTCTATTTGGGTAAGGGTTAAGACTTAGTCTCACGTTGGTCTTTGCAAGATCTAACCAACCTCCAACCGAGTAGAAGAGGAAAGAGAGTCTCATTATATAAAAAGCCTAAAAAGAGTGACATACACGAGTGTTGCATTGAGTGTAAACACTTAGTGAGTGGAAAGGTCCAAATTCTTAAAAAATCAAAAACTTAAAAATGGGTAGTAGGAACTCACCACCTCCTTCACCTAGAACTTTGAGGTATAGGGTCGAGTTGCAACATGCAATTCAAGATATGGCCAGAATGATGACGCATGAGATGAGTGAACTTAGGAAAGAACTAAGTGGGAATAGGAGGGAGAGAAGACATTCTTCTCGAGAAGGAGGAAGTGAGGATAGATATAGCATAGTTAGAAATGAAGATAGGTACCATGATGAGAGTAGTGAGGGAGAGATATACTCTAGCCATACCTATAGGAGAAGGGAAAGGGAAATAGAGCATAGAAGGCCTAGGAGGCGTAAGGAACCTAAAGGGTTTAGAGAAGACTACTATGAGGAAACCCCTAGAAGAAAAAGAGAGGAGTATTATGAAGAGAACCCTAGGAGGCATAGGAGAGAGCATAGGAGAGAAGAAGAGCCTAGGAGAGAACAATGGTTCAAGGGGGTAAAAATAGAAGTCCCAACCTTTAATGGAAGGAATGATGTAGAACAATACCTAGAATGGGAAATTAAAATTGAACAAATTTTTAGTTGCCATAGGTATAGGGAAGAAGAAAAGGTTAAGATTGCCTCCCTTGAATTTAAAAATTATGCCTTAGTTTGGTGGCATCAGCTTTAAGCTGATAGAAGAAGCTGCAATGCCCCTTTGGTTTCCTCTTGGGAGGAAATGAAGTCCATCATGAGAAAGAGGTTCATACCTCAACATTACACTAGGGAGTTGCACATCAAACTCCAAACTCTTAAGCAAGGTTCTAAGAGTGTAGATGAGTACTTTAAGGAAATGGAACTTGCTTTAATTAGGGCCAACATAGTTGAGGATAGTGAAGCAACTATGGCTAGGTTTATCAATGGACTTAATTTCGACATAAGGAACATAGTGGAATTGCATCCTTATGTAGAAATGGAGGAATTGGTACACCAAGCTATTAAAATTGAAACTCAACTAAAAAGAAAGGGTAGCTATAAAAGAGGAAACACTAGTTTTACAACTAGGAACAAGGAAACCCTAAAGAAAGATGAGGGAAAGAGCCAAGAGAAGGAGGAACCTAAGGGTTCTAGGGTTACTTCTAACCCCACTCCTTCTACTAAAAAGGAGGAGCCCTCTACTTCCACAAGAAACATCAAGTGTTTCAAGTGTGATGGCAAGGGACACATAGCTTCCCAATGCCCAAATAAGAGGGTGATGTTGGTTAAGGAAAATGGAGAGTACACTAGTGCAAGTGAAAATGAACAAAGTGAAAATGAGGAAACTAATGAAGAAGAAAATGAAGTTAAGAAAGAAGTATATAGGGCCGAAGGAAAACTATGCATGGTTAGAAAGTCCTTAGGAAATCAAATAATAAGAGAAGATGAACAAACACAAATTGTCTTCCACGCTAGATGCATGGTAGAGGGACGCATTTGTTCCCTAATTGTTGATAGTGGAAGTTGCACTAACATTGCAAGTGCAAGAATGGTGGAAAAACTTGATTTATCTACCACTCCCCACCCCAGACCATAAAAGTTATCTTGGATATGTGATGATGGGGAAAGGGAAGTAAATAAGCAAACTCTCATCTTTATTTCCATAGGTGATTAAGATGATAATGTTCTTTGTGATGTTGTACCTATGGATGCCACACATATCTTGTCGGGTAGGCCTTGGCAGTTTGATAAGAGAGCCATCCATGATGGATACTTTAATCAAATATCTTTTAAACATGATGGAGCTAAAATTACTTTGATGCCAATGTCAATCCAAGAAATATGTGGGGATCAAGCTCACATGAAGAGAGAGATAGAACTTGAGAAAATTAAGAGGCTTAAGATAGAAGGTGCGGATAAAAAGAAAAAGAAAGAAGAAACATCAAGAGTGATGATAGAAAAGGTGAAAACCAAAGAGAAACAAAAAAATAAAAGCGAAGTCATGTTATTACTTCATCAATTCAAAACTGCCGATCTTAATTGTTTTGAAGGAGATCAAGAAAGGGAGCTGCTGATTAAGGAAGGAGGGCGTAGCAACACTACAAGGGAGTTTCCTCTAACCTTTTCTCCTATTTCTTCTTCTTCTTCCACTTCCTTTCTTTCTTCCACCACTCTTTCTTTCCCCAAAACTCCCTACATGATTCCCAAGTACTATTATTATGAACATTAGAGGATGAATTCTTGGGAATAATGAGTCTTCTTTTTGGTTAAGGTTGCGCGAGGATTGTCCATAGTTGAAGGTCTAGCAAGGATGTCCATAGTCCAAAAAGGGAAGTCTCCACCTTCTCTTTCCTTGTCACCATTCCTTTTAATTCTCTTCTACCCCTTATACTTCTCTAATTTTCAGACTTGAGGACAAATGCTTCTCAAAGGGGAGAGAATGATGGCGCCTGTCAGTAGAGTTCTGAGCTGACAGCTGATGGCTAGGATCAACTTTGGAGCTGCTTGAAGTGTTTGGGGCTGAACCAAGCATGAGCCTTCCTCATCAAAGTCAACCCTTTGACCATTGACCATGAAGTCAAAGTCAACAATTCAAGACTCAAATTAATTAGGACTTTGCAACTAGGAAAATAAAATAATTAGGATTTGGATGTAATTTCCTTTTTTCTCCTTAAGTTGGGCGCTAATTTGTGGCCTTATTGGCTTAAGCTTTAGCTTAGCTAAATAGCCTTGGGGACATGGGTTCAAGACCCACTAGGATAGCTTTCCTACCATCTTTTATTTTCTCCATTTATTTCCCATAAGTGCCCCACCCCTCCTATATAAAGGAGTCTTCTCTTCTTGTATTTCACACTTACATGAATATAGTAAAGGCATTATGCCCAATTTTCTCCTCCCTTGGTGAGTTGAGTGAGGCTTGGTGGTTGTTGCTCAAACCATAATGAGACTTATCTAATTCTCCTGAATTAGTGGCGTCTGCATTGGACTTATTTGTTGTGGGTGGATTCCTGCTTCAGTGGCATCCCTACCATTTCTTCCTCTCCACTTTTTCTTTCATTTTCTCTCATTTTCTATCATTTTCTTGCGCAAAATAAGCTACTGCCCTGCACCATATTTTTGCAATTCAAGTGCCTTTAATTGATTCTAATTGGTTGGTTTTGCTCAATTCTAGATCCTACAACTAACTTGCTATCAGAAGCAGTATGAGAACCTAGGAGCTTGAGTGTGAATTTTAATAAGAAGTAGGGAATGTATTAAGAGCTATGACTTTTAAGAGAATTTAGACGAGAAACCAGGTGTTAAGCAAAACACAATGGTAGAAGAAATCACACTATAAGACGAAGAGGATTATAGGTATAAAGATGAGACCGAAAGTAGGGGCGTTGAACGAGTGAATTAGATATAGGAGGAAGCAATTAGATGGAGGATTAATGGAAATGAGGGAAGAGATTCGGATGAAAGGAACTCAATTTGACGAAGGTTAATACACTAGGAATAGAGGGGGAAAGGGAGTGAGAGTGAAAAAAGGAAGGATTTGAATTCAGGTAGGCTCGCTCAAGCGAGCGAGGGCTCGCTCAAGCGATAGACAGGGCAGAGAGGAAGGGAGTCTCTTAGTTGAGGCTTGCTCAAGTGAGCAACAGGTGCTCTCAGGCTCGCTCGAGCGAGAACCCTTGCAGCAAGGGATGCTCTCAGGCTCGCTCAAGCGAGCAAAGGCTCGCTCAAGCGAGGACCCCTGCAACATCAGGAGTGCTCTCTAAGTTAGGGCTTACTCAAGCGAGCGGATCCTCGCTTGAGCGAGGGAGCGTTTTCAGCATTATTTGTGCTCCTCGCTCAAGCGAGCGTATCCTCGCTTGAGCGAGTACGCACAATTTTAGTTTTTAAAAACAGGTAGCTGGGGCTTTTGGCCCTCATTTCCCTCATTTTCTCTCTTTCTAGAGAGAAAAGCTAGAGAGAGAAGGGGGAGATTGAAGGGCGAAGCATGGATTTGGAGCCACCCACACCGTTCAAGGAGCTTGGATCTCCATCCCCATCCCTCCATTCTTCCTATTTCCTCCATTAAAGGTGAGCGTGGCTCACCCACTCACTTCCATTTTGAATGAATACCCATGTATGCTCCCCATTCTTACTTCCCTTGCTTATATTGTTTGATTGAGGTTGATTAGAGATGAATCTAGGGTTGATTGTTGGATTGATTGGTTGTATGCTCTCATGGTTCAAACCCTAGGTTAGAAGATTTGGGATTTTTGTGTAATATATGTATATTGTTGTTGAGACCTTGGAGGAGTTATACATTCATGCAAAAGCTCATGTTCATGAAATTATTTTCATCTCTCATGTTGTCAATTCATTCATGTTTAAAAGAAGGTATTTGGGTCTTTGTACCTCATGTTTAATAGAAAGGAATTGGGTCTTCGGACCTCATGCTTAAAAGGGAAGAATTGGGTCTTCAGACCTCATGTTCATGGGTCTTCGGACTAAAGAGGAAAAGAGGAACGAGGTAATCACATTTACTACTAGGCCAAGTGGGAAATGGAGATCCTTAATAAAATGAACCACATGCATATCATCTTTGTTTGTTAATAAAACTTAATCATTTAAGTGTCCCTAGACAACGGTCCTTGGTCACGATGCAAAGTGCTCAAAAGACGTAATAGTGAAAAGACACCCTGGGTGTGGGTTAAACACTTGATTTCTTCTTGAGGAAGTATTTGTTTGATTTCATAGTTATAATACGCATGATTATGTCTTTAAACATCTATTGGTTGAGCTGTTGCATTTCCATCTACCTGAAATCCCTACACTGCATGCATGATCACTTTCACTGGGACGTAAGTATCACCACGCGTTGTGGATTTCATTTTAGATGTGCAGGACCTTGTGAACCTGATATGTGTGGCTGGATGGCTTGAAGACTCATATGGAGGATTAGTCACTTTGCTTTTGGTGTTTCCCTAATAGGAGGATCTTGAATTTGTACGTGTAATTGTAGGCTGAGTTTCGTAAATATTATAAGTATTGTGATTAAAGCGCATTTGAATTGTAATTCATGAATTTTATCTGGTTGACTTATGCTTATGTAAATGTTGGACTACTTAAGTAGGTTTATGTGATTGTGTGTATGTCACGATATCAGTAATAGCGCGAATTAATTTCAGAAATTTGGGAATAGTGTCTCCAATGGGCATTATTCTTAAATTTAGAAATTACGACGTTACACCATTAGCCAGGTAATATCCACTACTTGGAGAAATTTTTTTTCGTGGTGTTGTTAGG
The DNA here is from genome assembly GCA_026901365.1 of Sesbania bispinosa. Taxonomy (NCBI): domain Eukaryota; kingdom Viridiplantae; phylum Streptophyta; class Magnoliopsida; order Fabales; family Fabaceae; genus Sesbania; species Sesbania bispinosa. The sequence goes on from QLOH01000310.1 coordinate 921,317, forward strand.
TTTGTGGGTATACCATATTATCTTAGTTTGCACAATGTTTTTGATTCTGTAAATCAATTTATGCTTTGGTTTTGTAGTTTCTTGTTGAACCAACTAATTCTCCATCTGCATCTGCTGCAACAAGTATAGTAGCACCACCTCTAAGGGGAATTCGATAATGTTATCCACCACCAAGGCCATATTATTATTTCCCAAAAAAGCTCTTAGAGGACAATCAAGGCAACGAATCGAACCACCTGGTTATAGGCCACCACCAATTAGAGGGGTTACAAAGAACTCATCAACATCCAAGCCTTCAAGTAGCACACCAACAGAAAGTCCCCTTGGCCAGTACCCATTACCAGATCCCCCACAACCTGATTCAGTCTCACTCTATTGCACCAAGATTTACGACTTTAATTCCAAATCCTAGGTTCCCTTCACCATGGAATTGTTGAAATTGAAATGGAAAGCAATTTGCAAGAGCTTATTTGTGGTTATAGATTTTTTATAGTAGATGTAACTATGCTATGTAATTACACCATGTGGTGCTCATTTTGTAATTTCACAAACTAGAGATGCTTTTTTTATTTATGCTTGGTCCATGTACATGTCATCTAAAGAGGCTTAACTCAAGAACATGTCCATGTGGTTCTTCTAGTTTAAGTACAGTAAATCTCATATATTAAGTTCTTCTACTTTTGTTGAATGAAGTTCATATTGTTATTAATTACTGGTTTTGTGCACATCTTCTCAATTCAGATTACTTTTCACTAACTCTTAGTTGTAATAACAATGCAAAGTATAAAGATTTATTCTTTAAAGGTAAATCAAATTCATTCATAAAACTTCAAAGTACATTAGACAAAAATCAATAATTCATTAACTAAACAAGCCTTAACCTACACAATGAAATCAAAATATTTACTTCAATAATACAACTAAAACCAAAACACTTATAAGGACCAACATAAAAAAATTTGAATCCTAGGACACAATGTCTAAGGCCTCTAACTTCACTCTTTAAAGCTTCAATCTAATAAAGCACATTTGTCATCCAAATCTCTTATCCATTAGCAGTGAGTGAGGTATCCATAATGCCAGTGTCCAACCATGCAAAGAAGTTACAGCTGCGTTCATGATCCTGCAAAACAACAAAAAAAGTTACATTACAATTGGATAAAAATGTGACAAACGAAAAACATGGTAGCCTCCAAAAACCGTTGGTAGAGAGCATGTATAAAATGATCTTCCTGGGTTCTTTGATGTTCTAGAAGTTCACAGAACATCTTTCTCTCCGCAATAGCAGAGGAGCCTATCATTCCCCTTCACATTCAATTCATGTCATTTGCAGTTGAAGCCCCAGAAGCACACCAGCTACTTCCACTTGATGGTTTCTAGTGTCCTCTTTGATGAGTATTCTGACCTCCACCACCGATTATCTCCCTCTATTCTTACACCCAGAACCCTAAGCTAGAACAAAAAAATCCCCATCCAATTGCATAAGCTTCTTTATAAAAGCATGAGAGGGACGAACATGAAATTTGTTTCCTAATGTCAGGGACGAAAATGAAAATAGTTTTCTAATGTGAGGGACAAAATGAAGAGTTTTTTCTCAGCAGTTTTAATCTATGCCACGTAGACCTCCACATTAGCATGCCATGTTGCACTTAATGTGCCAACAAAGCATCTTTGTTATGGTTAAGTCACGGAAGCTAACGGAGGGACCAACTTGAAAGACAGGGCACACTTTCAGGGACTATTTTTGGGATTTCCTTCATTGGCGGACTAACTTGAAATAGACCCCATTTTTCAGGGACCAATTTGACGGTTTAGTCTATAATTATTTGTTCTTAAGAAAGATACATAAATGTTATGATATATACCTGTGTGATGGATAGGAGCTAATTTTTGTAAGAGGAAATAAAATAAGTATGATAACAAACTCAAGAAGAAAAAAATATAATTAAGAAATTAAGAGGTTTTTGAGTATATACGGATTCTTTAAAATGCAACACTATCTAAAGATGATGCAAAAATCAACATTAGAAATAGAACATCTAGATGTTGAGATTTTCTCATTGATATGCACAAAAGAAAATTTCTTAAATTAATAAAGTCATTATTGTGATAAAACATGGTTGAACAGAAAAAGAATTCCTTGAGAGAAAGAGAGAATCTAAGAGAAAGAAAATTGGAGAATGGAAACGACTTCATTCAATTCAATACTAAAAATGTACAATCTACATTCTATTTATACAGCAAAAGGCAAATGAGAAATAACCAACTAACATCTAGCTAAGCTACTCGAAAGTAACTACCAACAGATAACAGAAAGAGAGCAACTGTCAACAAACTTCTAACAAAACAGTTATCAACAAATTTCTAACAAAACTAGTTAATAAACTTCTAACAAAGTTAGTTAATTTAGTTATTGTTAACACCCCCTCAAGCTGGAGTGCATAAATCTATATCATTCCAAGCTTGGAAACAAAGGACTGGAACATATGAAGAATCAATGGCTTAGTTAGAATGTCAACAAGTTGCTCCTTAGTTGAAATAGGCAATAAATGAAGAAGGACAGGGTGAATGTTCTCCCTCACTGTGTGACAATCAATTTCAATGTGCTTGGTCCTTTCATGGAAGACAAGATTAGCTACAATGAAGAGGGCAGACTAATTATCACAATATAGATGAACAAGAGAAATGTTTGACTATCCAAAATCAGCCAGAAGATAATACAACCAATGTGCTTCAAAAGTAGCAAGTGCTAAGGCCCTATACTCAGCTTCTGAAGAAGACCTAGACACCACATGTCGTTTCTTACTCTTCTAGGAAATTAGTGAGCTATCCAAGAAAAAACATAAGCCTGAAATAGATGTCCTTGTGTCTGGGCATGCCCCCTAATCTGAGTCACTATATCCAATAAGTTTCAATTCTGAGTCAGCAGCAAAGAAAAGCCCTTTAGTAGGACTTTGCTTAATGTATTTGAGTACCCGAAGAGCAGCTCTATAATGGGTATTGGTAGGCTTATCCAAAAACTGACTTAATCTTCCCACTGCATAGGAAATGTCTGGTCTAGTGTGGGTTAGATAAATAAGTTTGCTTAACAGTCTTCTGTAGGCTGTAACATCTAAAAAGGCATATGTAGGATCTTTCTGGATTGTTATAGTGTGATCCATGGGGATTTTACAAGGTTTTGAACCTAAGAATCCTACATCCTGAAGTAGACAAGGAGAAATATGGATGAAATTGAACAATAAGGAGAAACTAGGATTGAACTTCGTCTATCGCACCCCCTTGTATTTTGGAAATCAACGATATTTAGGAATTTATAATTATAAATATTGAAGCCCAAATAAATTTCATTCACATTGATCCCTCAAGTATGAAATTCTTAGAACAATTCCCTAAACACCAATCCCTTGGCTATTTAACTAATTGCCTAGCTTTAAGATTAGTTGTTAATAGTTATCAATAGATTGAATCATATCCCTAGGAATTCAACCTATTGAGTGTTTTTACCCAAATCAGATTTAGAAAACTGCTTCCTAGCTAATTCAGTAAATCAGATCATAACTCCGATACAAAGACGAAAGCTAAGCATTAAGAACAGAAATAAAAAACACCAATATTATAAAAATAGGGATTCCTAAATAACAAAAGATCCAAAATACAATTGGGGATTGAATCGACTACGTTCAATCCTAAAGAGAGATTTAGCTACTCATGGTAGCCATAGACTGTCACACTTTTCTCCTAACTCCGTATCTGCTCAACAACTTCCTATCAAACTCTCTAAATGCCTAAAGTCTCTCCTAAAAGTCCCTTATAAATTGTCTGAAATCCCGTTTAAACTCTATTTGTGGCCCATTACAAATTAGGTTATGTTTCATGCACTCTTCCTGTGCTTAGCGCAGGAAATAGTAACTGAACAGGCATTCCTGCGCTCTGTCTGCGCTCAACGCAGGTGGAGCGCAAGAAACAACAACTGACTCTTCTGAATTTTCATCCTTTGGAGCTTGTTCTACACTGTTCCTGTCCTCTTGATGCTTCACTTGTACCTTAGCTTTTTATCTGTAAAAATCAACAAATTCCTCATCAAAATAGCATCAAGTTTATATTTAGTTTCAATAATTACAAGAACCACAATTTAAGCTAAGAAGAGTGAAATTGGGTTATAAATTCAACAATTCATCATTAATAAGTGTTGTAATTTACCTGGAAATTTACTTAATTCTAACACTTATCATTTTCCCTAATACGTATCACCGTTTATGTGCTTGGCATCTGATGATAAATGCGACATCCAATGTAAAAAATGCAGATTTCACAAAAGCATTTAAGAACTGTATGATGGGGTATTATGATGTTGGGACATTTCGGAAGAAGTGGAGTGATTTGGTATCAAGTTTTGGACTTGAAGACAACCCCTGGGTGTTATCTTTGTATGAAAAGAGGACAATGTGGGAAACGGATTATCTACATGGGAAATTTTTTGGTGGTTTTAGAACAACCTCTAGGTGTGAGGGTTTGCACTCAGAGTTGGCAAAGTTTGTACACTCACGCTACAATTTGAGTGACTTCTTACAGCATTTCCAGGGTTGCTTGAATCACATTCGTTTCAAAGAGAAGGAAGATGATTTTACATCAATTCATGGGGACTCAGTAATGAAACTGAGTTGTAATCACTAGAAAGGGCTGCTTCTAAAGTGTATACTAGGAGGGTTTTTTTCTTATTTCCTCGGGTGTTGAATAGGGCTTCATTGTTGGAAGTTCATGGTTTTACACAAGCTATTCGATGCACCATATTCAAGGTGAGTGGTCCTTCCCTTGCCGCTACAGAATGTCGTGTGTCCTTGTATCCAACTAGCAAAGAAATTAAATGTGCATGCTTGAAAATGGAATCTAGGGGAATACTGTGTGAGCATATTATTGTTGTTTTGACACATTTGAGGATAGAAGAAATGCCAGATTCATTGGTCCTTAAAAGTTGGACCAAGGGTGTAAAGGTTGGTTTAACTAGTGGTGATGGTGTTAATAATGAAGGTTGGGACACATGTTTGAGTGCTAGGAGGGCTGCACTTAATGATTTTTACAATTAAGTAAGTGGTTTCAAGGCTACTACTATGGAAAAATACAATGCGGAGCGGCAAAGGCTACTTACTGACCTTAGACAATGCAGGCCAGAGAATGAAACTGAACATGGGTCGTCTTGTAACAGAGGGAATGACATGTTGAGGAACCCTTTACGTGTAGCAACTAAGGGCAGCGGTGTTGCATGTTCATCTTCAGGCATCAGGGTTAGGAGAAAACAAAATTGTTAAATTTGTAAACTTCCAGGTCACAACAAATTGACTTGTCCAATGCGTGGTAATGTAGTCAGTGAAGAAGATTATGGTGCTGGACCCTCTCACGCCACACAAGAAAATAATGGTGATGCATATTTTGATTTTGATCCAGAATAGGTAATTTTGATTTACTTCCATTTTCCTAAGTTTAGTGTTGTTATTTTAGGGCAGTGCATGTTTATTTTATTCTGACATGGCCAATATAATTATTTTTCTTCCTTCATAATAGTGAAATTAAGGCTGATTGTTCTTTTAGAGAGTGATGCATTCGTCCTGGACAGGTTAGTTTCCTTCTTTGAAGATTGAGTAATTAAATTAGGGTGATTTGTGCATAGATCAAATTTCTCACAAAACTGAACTGTCTCTTGTTAATCTTTTTGTCCCATTGCAATGCAATGGATATTGGAGTGCATTAACTGGCCGACAGGAAGGTTTTAAACAACCACATATCCTGTTGTGGTATTTAGCTGTGGTAATTTCGGACTAGATAATTAACTATGTAATTCTATGTTATGGACATTGTTCCTATTGGTATGGTATAGAATTATGGCAGATTTTATGAGTTAAAATCGGAGTGTAATCTGATTTAAATTTGTGAACTTATTGTGTGGATTAGATGACAGTAAAATTTTATTTAGACAGTGGATTATGTAGATTTTATGAAGTAAATTTTTCGTGTAATGTGTTTTAATTTTATGAAATATTGTGTTGTCTATATGGCAGTAAACATTGAAGTAAGTAGTATAAATTTCGTTTTCACAATGTCATTGGCCCTCTGGGTTTTGGTGGTAGTGGCTGGTGGTTTTTAATAATAGTGGAGTTAATGAGATGGTACGATTTTTGGTAGAATGCCATTATGAGGCATTAACTTTGACAGGTCTATTTAAGTAGTAGGAATTCCTCATAGTGGTTCATTGTGATGGTACCCTTTTTGCAACAACGTTGTATTTGTATAGTAGCTGAAGGTGATTACCATGGAGGGGTCTAGTTCGTATGGATGTAACAACTTCAACTCTAGAAACTCCGGAAATGTCAATGGGAGGTGCAAATGTGGTTTGAATGTAGTTATGCAAACATCATGGACAGAAAAAGAACCTGAGAAGGAGGTTTATCGGGTGTTCGAACTACAAGGTAGCAGAAAAGAAATGTGATTTTTTTTACTTGGATAGATCCACCTCTGTGTGACAAGTATGTCAAAATAGTAAATAGTTTACTGAAGAAAAAAAATAAATTTGATGAATGCCATGAAGAACATAAGCATGAGATAGCGAAGTTAAATAGTACTATATTAGCTCAAGAGAGAGAACTTGAAGAGTTGAAATTGAAGGTGATTTCCTGTAAAGGTGAGTTAAAGAGGCTTAAAGTGGTGTAATGTTGCATGGTAGCATTCCTGATGGGTTTATGCATGCATTTCATTTGAATTTCTTGGTATGTGTAAGCATTTGGTCCATTGTACTTTGAATAGATCGTTGGCTTGAGTGTATGGGTGTATGATGATAGTATCCAACATTTTAATTACTGGGTTTGTGTATCCTGGTAAAATTATAAATAGTCTCATCTATAAGTACTCAAGAACCAATAAGCATGGACATAAACCTTTGATTTAAACAAAATGGGCCTTACAAAATGTGAGCTTTACACATTAACCACTAACGGACGACATATTCATTTGGGCTAAACAAAATAATGGGCCTCACAGAACGTTACCTTAACTACTTCACAACTAAGCTAGGACATAGTGCATACATGCACTTACCAAAAAAAAAAAGTGCATACATGCACACAAAATGGGCCTTCCAAAAAGTGACTAATTAATTTGAAGATACATTAAAAAAAAGTGATGGGCCTACGGGCATCACTGCCAAATTTCCAAAAAAAGTGGTGGCTTTGACATTTACGAATTTGAACAGAACCAAGTGGTCACCACTATGGTGTGTACGTCTTTCATTCCTTACGAGGGTTTCTAATGTGTTCCCAAAATGCTTCAGCTTTCCCTTGAATTTCTTGCCAATAATAATTATGATTACCTTGAACTAGGTCCAATGCTAGTCTCATTCGCACATTTTTCTCATTCATCTGTGTCATAAAAAATAGTACGATTATAGTTTTACACAATAACAACTTCGGTAACTTATAAAATTTAATAATGTTGCTCATATGTGGGGAAACATTTGCAGTGAAAGCATCTGCCATGGACATCCAATCAAGCACCCAAATGGCATAATTTTGTCTGTTGTGATTAAAAATGTTAATTAATATAACAGTCCATATTGAGCTTTTTGGAACTAGAAATTTTTTTTGGGAATACATACCCTTGCGTAGAGCGAGGCCAACCTTCCGCTTTATTGATGTCTCATAGTTCCATTTCATAATATGGAGAGTAATATTCAGGAGGATATGGGATGGAGGCTACCATATCACTTAGTCTTTTACATTACAAAATGAAATTATTTTGTTAGGCGAAAAAAAAAGACCCTGTTGATGGTTTTATTTATTTGATTCAAATTTATGGTAAATGCTCACCACAAGTTTCATGATCTTTTGTTTAGATGGCAGATTTTTTTTCAAGAATATACGAGTCAAAATAATAAATGACCTCCTCTACCAAACCCACCACCATTAAAAACCAAGTTCCATCTATTTCCTCTACGGGCACATATATCTATAGGTAATATTTGTAACAAATGAAATTTATTTTTTGATTATTAATATTAAAATAAGAAATATAATAAAATATCGTTATAATTATTTAAGTATTTTTTCTCACATAGTTTAATTTAACAATGAGTGGCATCCATTTTGAGACATACGTATCTAGCAAGTGGTCGATCCCTTTCCCTCTACGAACATCCCACTGTGAATAAATGTGACAAATAAAATATTAAAATATTGCATGTAATATTTGTACTTTGGAAATTTATACGGTCTGGAAATTAATACCACAAAGGATGGGGGAGGCAACAAACGATCATTATTGGCTTTTCCTTCTGTGATAAATTAATCTTCTGTACAAGGAGCCTCGTTATCTATTTAAGAGAAACTGGTTAGAAAATAAAATAATTGTTTAGAAGTGAATAGGTCTTTTATTTTCAGTACCTCACGGTCCACGACTTTATCAGGGCTTAAACTCTCCAATACTCTTCTACTAGCAACAGTAGAACCAATTTTTGCAAGCGATTCACTAGTAAAAATAGGAAAATAAAATGCATTGTAATATATGCAACAAAACAATATATATCATTATACTATAAATCACATTTTACCTAGCATCCCCATCCACGTGGAATATGTAAAGCGATAAGTGAACTTTCTGGGGTGTAAGTTTCATTTCCATCGTTGGCATGAACTTCGTCTTTACGATTGCCTGAAAAAAACAATTAGTTAAGTAACCATACTATACAAACCCTACCATACTACAAAGGACTACATGTACCTTAGGGAAAGAGTCATTTTGGCGCCCACCACTAACGATTTTTTTGTCATTTGCCTTCCTTGGTGTACATTTCGTTGGTGGGGCCATGTCATTTGTCTTGGCTTTTTTGGATCCTCGTGGTGGAGTGAATGACAATTTTCAAGGCATAGTTCTTGACTTCTCATCAACAGACCTGTCATCGTTGTCTTCTAAATCAATAAAGGGGGTCCCCCTTTTGAAGTTACTTGCTAGTATGGTCAACTCCTTTCCCTTTTCCATGTTGTAGAACATTTAATGTTCTGACTTAGCGAAATGTTGAACCTTAGGACCTTTTACTGGGCCATAAAATGAATGAAATTCCATTTTCATTTTTTTTTCTTACTACCCATATCATGGAAATAACCATTATCTTCAGACACATCCACATAAAAGTCATCTGCATCGTTCGTTGGAAAGGGTTCCAGTTTAATATTATTCCAATCTGTATTGAGGCCACCATCAATATTAGTTGGTTTGTTGTGGTCTGTTAAATTTTTTCCACCACTCTGTAAACTTTGGTTCAACTCATTCCCTTTAGCCTCATTTTCAACTATTTTGTTCAGTAGAAATTTTAGTCTTCCATCCATGTCTTCTTGACGTTGTTTCAACACCTACAAGTAAACAAATAGTATATTAAATAATATAACCCCCAATGATAGTAAATGCATACCTTAATTTTGGCCAGAACCTCACGCAGAAATGATAGTAAATGCACCGCATTTACTTCCTTCCCAACCACCCCTCCAGCAGCAATAAGTGGGCTTATACTTTTTACGCGTTGGTTGGTTGTTGGTTCAAGTCCAGGAGCATTAACTTCCGACGAGGTTTGGTCAACCATATTAATATCAGAGACGATCTCAGACATAATGGTCAATGAAAATGCTCTTTGATTGTGTTGTTGGAGGGCAAAGAAATGTATAAGAAACCATACAATTAATAGGAGTAGGTCGTTTGGGAGCGTTTGATATTTTATATAAATTATTTAAAGTCCTTTTAATTTTCAAACGTAAATCTTAGGCATATGTGCTCCATTCTGCAGGGTCTGTGCATTACTATTTTGGTGAAAACCAAGTAAATAAAGAAGCCAAAATTCTTAATGGATACTGTGAAATCATCTTTCACTTGGAAGCAACAGCTGGTCATACTGCTTCATAGTAAATACTACTTACCCACTCTCTAGAGTAATTTATTTGGAAATTTTAATTTTTGTAATATGGGTGGGTCCATTAACTGTCCTCAACCATTTACAAAGACAAAATGGGTGTTAGAAATTGGAAAAAGTTTAAAATGAGAGGGGTGACCCATGTGTACGCTTTCACTATCAGGACTTTCCACATGCAACCACATGTCCATCTCATTTAGTGTTAGGATGCCTTAGTGTCAGTAACTTTTGCAACACCGCTTACCAATGTGTCTTAAAAAAGTAAGGCTTAAATATCATTTTGGTCCCTACATTTTTTCGTGTTTTTGGTTTTAGTTCCTGCCAACTTTTTTTTTTTAAATTTAGTCCCCACTTTTGCAAATGTATGTTATTTTAGTCCCTGCCAACCTTTTTGTGTTTTTGGTTTTAGTCCCTGCCAACTTTTTTTTTAAAATTTAGTCCCCATTTTTCAAATGTATGTTATTTTTACTCCCTGACACTTTTGGTTTTAGTCCCTGCCAACTTTTCGTGTTTTTGGTTTTAGTCCCTGCCAACTTTTCGTGTTTTTTGTTTTAGTCCCTGCCTACCTTTTTTTTTAAATTTAGTCGAGTGAATCGTTAATTTGGTCCATGAAAGGGTTGCTCCCTGTCAAGTTAGTCCCTGAATTGGCATAAACTAAAAATCAGTCCTTGAAATTGTATTTCATCCGTCAAAGTAGTCCCTCTATTAACAAAAGTATAATTTAGTCCTTGTAAGTTTATACTTACTGTCATTTTAATCCTTCAAATTTTAGTACATAAGTTCAAATAAGTCCCTAAAACTAACAAACCACTATCAAAGTAGTCCATGAAAGATTTGTTTTTGTTAACAGAGGAACTGCTTTGACGGATGAATACACTTTTAGGGACTAATTTTTAGTTTCTGCCAATTCATGGACTAACTTGACAGCGAGCAACACTTTCAGGGACCAAATTAATAATTTACTCAATTTAGTCCCTGTCAAAAACACAAAAAGTTGGCAGGGACTAAACCGAAAACACGAAAAAATGTAGGGACCAAAATGATATTTAAGCCAAAAAGGAAAATAAAATGTTGCAGCTTGCAGATAGGACCGGTTGCCCAGACCTTTGTAGCATACTCACGGCGAGAAAGTATGATAAAGCTGGGCGGGCGAAGTAGATTTTACAATAAACTACTGCCAAGAGTAATGAGGGTCAACAGAGATACAAGGTTTGTGAACCTATATGGAAGCCTTTTTGGGTGAATAAAATTAATGTTTTTCAGCCAATGAGGTGAAATTTTTTACCATGAAATTAAACCCTTTACCAGCATATGACATGAATGACATTAATTTTAGTTTAGTAGACCTGTTTGAAAAAAAAAACCGAATCTGAATAAATTGCCTTCAAGTATACACCTACATGTGTACTTTATAATAAATAACATGGTTAATCTACGTTTGCCCAGACCATTATAAAAGGAGTTGCACTTAGTGTATAATTCTACAATAAAAGTAACGATTTTACAAACAATGAGTTCCAAGCATTGGAAGTGGTATGTGGTGTTTGAGGGGAAAAGGCCAGGAATATATTTGTCGTGGTTAGACTGTCATGTACAACTTTTAGGATACAAGGGTGCACGTCACTCAGTTTTCAAGTCTCGCGATCTTGCTTTGAAAGCATGGTTTGAATATCATTTAAAATTAATTTAAAATTAATCACGTATACTTTTTCTTAAAATAATTTTCTACACGTTTTTACAATCAATAGATGAGAAGGGATATGGATTCCTAATACAAGTGTGTATGCAAGAATTGCTACTCGATGCCACTAAAAAGTTTAGGATTCCCCCACCCCAATATATTATTCAAGATAAGAAGGTCGTTGATGAGCAATTACTATATAGATGCTACAACTCCTTACAGACCAATTTAATTGGCAAACCTCCTGCTTGTGTTGGTGAATATGCTGAAACTGAATTCGAAGCTAGAGAAAGTGTGGCTCTACAACTGTTACAGAGATGGTCCACATCAACAGGGAAGAGAGTGAAAGACTTCAATTATTCTTATATCGAAATGTTAGAGGAAAATAGACGTTTGGATGCTGAAAACTTTGATCTCATTTTGGAAAATTCCAGATTGAAGGAAGAGCTATCTAAAGTAACAAAGACAATACAAAGCTGAGCCAAAGAATATTGTTAGGGTAACGATTTCCACTATTATCCATGAAATATGTACTTAGGGTTAGGGTTACTTTGTACTTTAACTTTAATGCCTCACATTCATGGCGGATTAATAGGCCGAAATTCCATTTTTTTTATTTTTGCAAAGAGATCCACCACCAATGACATACAGGTTAGGAGCCATCAAAAACAAATTTTCACATTTTTCAGACAATGGGAGGTATTTTTAATTAATTAATCATCATTAATCAAGATTAAATTAACAATAATTACAACCGGATTAATCTTTATTTTGTAACAATATCATCAAGATTAATCATCAACAAAACTATTTACATATATCAGCTCTCTAATATATACATATATACATCAGGCCCGAAGGCTACAAACTAAACAAACTTAAACAAAATGCAAGGAGATACAACTTGCATATACAATCCAAGAAGAGAAATGTCTAGATCCAACATTTCCAGCTCTAAATCACTTATTATCTCCTGGAGGTACCTGCACACCTAGATTTTATCCACAAAACGCGTGGTGAGACTAATGCCTCAGTGAAATATAACTAAGCATACTAAGTGTACAGGAAACAAATACCAATCAATGTATTTCAAACTAATAACATTCAACATCATTATGTATTCATATCTCATAACATAACTAACTTAATCATAAACAATAAAATGCAACTCACTGCTTTACTTAGCAGGCATGATGTTTTCACTTAAACTGGAGTTAGAACTGAGCTCAGACTACGGGAAACGTCTTTCCCGGGGACGTATCCCACCCATTACTGGACCGAAGTCAAGTTTTCACATAATTATTTAGTTTTCTTAACTCACAACGCAAAGGCCGGCTTGAATTAACTCACGGTCGAAACCGGTAAACATGAATCGATAGTTAAACCAGAATTTTGAACATTTCGAGTGTTTCGAGACTTTCGCAAGTTTCGTAACTTTCGTAACTTCGAAATTCAATAGCTTTACAATTGATCCAAGCATAATCTAATCAAACTCATTTCAAACATCATAATTCTATCCATTCTAATCTCATAGAAAGAGAAAAAAAGGGTGGGGTGCATACATAGAGCATTTCGTAATCTCGCTACTTTCGTAAGTTTCGCTATCCTAAGGTTTTCAACGAAAATCACCGATCAAATGACTCAATCATACACCACAAATCAACAATCTAGCTACAATATGCATATAGAAAGGGAATCAAGATAGTAGGGTTCATACAATGGGGAGAAATCAAAATCAAGGGAAAGTGATAATGTGTGAGTTATACTCACCAAATCTAGAAATTCAAGAGGAGAAAGAGGAGTTGAAGCGATCCAATTGATGATCCTTGTTTCGATTCCCTTTCTAATCTCCAATTTGAGTTCTCTCTCTCTAAGTTCACTCTTTCTCTCTCTAGGTCGCGTAGAAGGAGAAGAAGAAAAATAGAAATTTTCAGATTTTGCATGTCCGGGTATTTATACCGGACAGCTGGTAATCGATTACAGTCGTGCTGTAATCGATTACCAGAGGTAGAATTTACACTGGAAAATGTTTCTGGGAATCTGGTAATCGATTACAACCCTTGGTAATCGATTACAAAAAACTCAGCTCTCAGGTAATCGATTACCACCCTGTGAGTAATTGATTACACAAAATCAGCTCTCGGGTAATCGATTACAAAATCCCTGTAATCGATTACCAAAAACTCAGCTCTCAGGTAATCGATTACAGCCTGTGAGTAATCGATTACCTAAAAACTAGCTCTAGGGTAATCGATTACAGACTCCTTGTAATCGATTACCAGAACTCAATTTTCTCAATTTCTCTTAGGTTAAAACATAACTTGGTTTGTGATAGGGTTTTAACCTATAGTTCCTTAATTTTCCTCCCTTTACTTACTAATACTTAATTCTCTTGTATGCAATCTAATAAATTATTTAAGTTCCTAATTTGCGGGATGTTACATTCTACCCCCCTTAAGCAATTTTGACCTCAAAATTGAACACGAAACAGAATTCAGAAACTACCTCTACTGAAAAGTTCCGGGAATTGACCCCGAATGTCATCTTCCTTCTCCCATGTGGCCTCTTCTAGAGATTGACCCTCCCAAAACACCTTTACCAAAGGAATCGCCTTACTCCTTAGAGTCTTGACACTCCTGTCAATAATCTGTGTAGGTCTAGAAGGAATAGTGAGATCTTCTCTTAATTGTATTGATTCAGAGCTAATAATATGAGATGGATTATGAACATATTTTCTTAACTGGGATACATGGAAAACATTATGTATCCTGGACAACTGAGGAGGCAAAGCTATCCTGTAAGCCAGAGGGCCAACCCTCTGCAGGATTTAAAATGGACCGATGAATCTAGGGTTGAGTTTTCTGGTCTTAATGGATCGTCCTAAGCCCGTGACGGGAGTTGCCTTTAAAAACACATGTTCCCCTTCCTCAAACTCTAAGTTTTTTCTTCTTTTATCAGCATAACTCTTTTGACGACTTTGAGCAGTTACAAGTTTTTCCCTAATGACCCTTATCTTATCTGAAGTTTCCTGCACTAATTTTGGGCCTAAAAGTGTTCTCTCACCTACCTCATACCAACATAAGGGAGACCTGCATTTCCTACCATACAGTGCCTCAAAGGGTGCCATGCCTATACTGCTATGGAAACTGTTATTGTAGGCAAACTCAATAAGAGGTAGAAATCTATCCCAACTATCTGACTCCTCTAAAACACAAGCCCTGAGCATATCTTCTAAGGTCTGGATGGTTCTTTCAGACTGACCGTCAGTCTGAGGGTGGTAAGCAGTGCTAAACCGGAGTTTTGTCCCGAAAGCCTGGTGAAGGGCATTCCAGAACCTGGAAGTGAATCTAGGATCCCTATCTGATATGATGCTAGATGGAATACCATGAAGCCTGACAATCTCTCTAACATACAGATTAGCTAACTTGCTAAGGGGATAAGTGTTCTTAATTGGTAGAAAGTGGGATGACTTAGTCAGTCGGTCAACAATTACCCAGATAGCATCAAAGCCAACTTGAACTCGAGGCAAACCTACCACAAAGTCCATAGCTACACTCTCTCACTTCCACTCAGGGATATCCAAAGGTAAAAGGGTTCCAGATGGTTTCTGATGTTCTATTTTAACCTATTGGCATATTAAGCACTTAGAGACATAATCAGCTATGTCTCTCTTCATACCATCCCACCAAAACATCCTCTTCAAATCCTGATACATCTTGGTAGATCCAGGATGTACAGAAAACTTGCTCCTATAAGCTTCCTCCAACACTTGCTGCCTGAGGCTACCCCCCTTAGGGACACAGACTCTCCTTTGGAAGAGAATCATCCCATCTTCTGACTCTGAAAATCCTGATTGTTGTTTTCTCTCTTGAAGGCTTGAGTCCAAACTCTGAGCCTCCCTGATTAGAGCTCTCAGCTCACAAGTGATATCAAGCTTATGAAGAATAACCCTATGTTCACCAACTGAAACACCTAGGCTTAGGTTTCTGAACTCTTCCAACAAATTCAATTCATGAATCATCATTGAAGACACATGAAGGGATTTCCTACTGAGGGCATCAGCCACTACATTGGCCTTACCAGGATGGTACTTCAATTCAAAATCATAATCTTTCAGAAATTCCATCCATCTCCTCTGCCTCATATTGAGTTTTTTCTGATCAAAGAGATATTTCAAACTCTTATGATCACTAAAGACCTCAAATCTCACACCAAACAGGTAAATGCCTCCAAATCTTGAAGGCAAATACCACCGCTGCTAATTCTAGGTCATGAGTAGGATAGTTCTCCTCATGTGGTTTCAACTGTCTAGATGCAAAAGCCACTACTCTTCTATCCTGCATAAGAACACAACCTAAACCCTTCCCTGAAGCATCACAAAATACCTCAAAGGCTTTGGACAAATCCGGTAATGCCAATACCGGGGCGGTGGTTAACTTTCTCTTGAGCTCCAAGAAGCTCCGCTCACAGATCTCATCCCACACAAAGGCTTGCCCTTTCCGAGTTAACCTTGTGAGAGGTAAGGCTAGCTGGGAGAATCCCTTAATGAATCTCCGATAGTAGTTGGCCAATCCTAGGAATCTCCTAATCTCTGTAACGGTATTAGGCCTTTCCCATTCAAGGACAGCTTCTACCTTGCTAGGATCAACGGACACACCTTCACTGGTAATAACATGTCCTAAAAATTGAACTCTATCACTCCAAAACTCACACTTCTCAAGGTTTGCAAACAACTTCTTCTCTCTCAAAACTCCTAACACAATCCTAAGGTGTCTCTCATGCTCTTCTACACTACGGGAGTAGATCAGAATATCATCAATGAATACAACAACAAACTGATCCAGATAGGGCCTAAAGATTCGATTCATGTAGTCCATGAATACAGCAGGAGCATTGGTTACTCCAAATGGCATCACCAAATACTCATAATGCCCATACCTAGTCCTGAAGGCTGTTTTTGGTATATCCTCCCCCTTAATCCTGATCTGATGATAACCGGACCTTAAATCTATCTTAGAGAAAACTGAGGCTCCCCTAAGTTGATCTAAAAGATCATCTATTCTGTGTAAAGGATATTTGTTCTTAATGGTAACCTTGTTCAACTGCCTATAATCTACACACAGCCTCATACTCTCATTCTTCTTTTTCACTAAAAGCACTGGAGCCCCCCAAGGTGACATACTAGGCCTAATGAACCCCTTAGACATAAGATCTTCTAACTGGGCTTTAAGTTCACTAAGTTCTAGTGGGGACATTCTGTATGGTGCTTTAGAGATAGGCCCTGTACCTGGTACTAAGTCTATGGTAAACTCAATCTCTCGGTCTGGAGGTAAGGTGGTTACCTCACTAGGAAAAACATCTTGAAACTCTCTAACTGTAGTTATACTGCTTAAATCTATCTTGGACTCTAGAGTTGAGGAAAGTAATAAGACAAAACACTCACTTCCATCACTAAGGCATTCAGACAATTCAGTGACACTGGACAAAAGAATTGATGGTCTCTCCCTTACAAGAGGAGGAAGGAGTGGGAAGACAACCTGTTTGTTAAAACAATCAAGCATGACTTTATTTGAAGACAACCAATTCATACCAAGAATAACATCTATACCCCGTAAAGGCAAACAAACTAGGTCAACCTCAAAGGCCTTCCCTTGTATCACAATGGGGAACTGAATACACACAAGGGAAGTAGAAATGGCCTCCTTGGCGGGAGTAACAACACTCAGAACATAAGGTAAATATACAACATGCAAATTCAACTGTTTTACACAATCAAAAGAAATGAAAGAATGAGTAGCTCCTGAATCAAACAATACAATTAAGGTTCGATCTCCTAGGGTGCACATACCTCGCATCAGATTATTAGCAGAAGCTGCCACTTCCCCGCTCAGAGTGAAGACTCTTCCAGTGTTTTGGGGTTTTGGGATCCTTCCTCTTGGGACATTCATTCTTCATGTGACCAGGTTGCTTGTAAAAGAAACATACATTCTTCCCCGTCAAACATTCTCCAGAATGTTCCTTTCCGCACTTGGGGCAAATGGGTACCCCTTGGCGTTGGGCCGGTGTAGTGGTCAAAGCTGAGGTGCCTTGCCACTTAGGCCTCGGGCCCTTAAACTGATTAGATCCCTCAATCTTCTGTTTTCCTTTATTATCAGTAGGTGGTGCTGAACTGGTGGTTCCTCTGATGTTCTTTTCCGCAATATAACACTTGTTGATTAAAGTGGGAAAATCCTTGATTTCAAGAGTTCCAACCCGATCCAGCAATTCAGGTCGGAGACCTCCTTCAAACTGATTACACCTCCACTCCTCATCAGCCACTTTCTGTAGATACCTGGAATACTTGGCTAGTTCCTCGAACTTGGCCACATACTGGCCCACTGACATACTCCCTTGCTTTAGTTGTAAAAACTCTGCTTCCTTTTGCCTTCTGACCGTAGCCGGAAAATACTTATCCAAGAACAAAGTTTGAAAGACACCCCAAGTAATGGGAGCCTCCACCACAGCAGTCCTAGTGCTAGCAGTCTTCCACCAATCCTCAGCTTCACCCCTCAACATATAAATAGCAAAGCCCACCTTAGATTCATCTGCACATCTCATCACATCAAAGATTCTATTGAGATCCCTCAGCCAATTGGATGCCACGTCCGGATCGTATACCCCATTGAACTGAGGAGGGTTATGCTTTCGAAACTCCGCCAGCCCTTAAACAAACGTATCCACCACAGGTGCATGTGGTGCCCCCCGTAGTCCTTCGGGCCAACTCCTGAAATAATGCAGCATTAGCAGCCGCCTGCTCTCCCATCATGTGGGTGAATGCCTGAAGAGCTGCTGCCACTGGGTCAGGTGGTAGATTCTGAGAAGAGGTATTGGTTCTGGGGCGACCCCCTCCTGCCACTTGCCATAATTATCTACACATCATTAAGTAAACATCGAGGTGATCAGTCTCTCAATTCACAAAACAATGCATAAATTAGAATAACAAGTCACAAGAAAATCCTACTACCACAGTCCAATTGGATTGAACTGCTCTGATACCAAAAAGTAACGCCCTAATTTCTAAATTCAGAACTTAGTCCGTTGGAAGCTAAATTCTGAAAATTCGAAACTAAAACATACAATTCTGGTTATCAAACCTCACATTTACATAAATATCCAACAAAGCTCATATAAATGTGAATAACTTAAACCTTAATTTCCTAATCAGAGTCCATATAAACATCTGGTCCAAAGATTATAAACTAACATCAACAAAACTATTTACATATATCAGCTCTCTAATATATACATATATACATCAGGCCCGAAGGCTACAAACTAAACAAACTTAAACAAAATGCAAGGAGATACAACTTGCATATACAATCCAAGAAGAGAAATGTCTAGATCCAACATTTCCAGCTCTAAATCACTTATTATCTCCTGGAGGTACCTGCACACCTAGATTTTATCCACAAAACGCGTGGTGAGACTAATGCCTCAGTGAAATATAACTAAGCATACTAAGTGTACAGGAAACAAATACCAATCAATGTATTTCAAACTAATAACATTCAACATCATTATGTATTCATATCTCATAACATAACTAACTTAATCATAAACAATAAAATGCAACTCACTGCTTTACTTAGCAGGCATGATGTTTTCACTTAAACTGGAGTTAGAACTGAGCTCAGACTACGAGAAACGTCTTTCCCGGGGACATATCCCACCCATTACTGGACCGAAGTCAAGTTTTCACATAATTATTTAGTTTTCTTAACTCACGGTCGAAACCGGTAAACATGAATCAATAGTTAAACCAGAATTTCGAACATTTCGAGTGTTTCGAGACTTTCGCAAGTTTCATAACTTTCGTAACTTCGAAATTCAATAGCTTTACAATCGATCCAAGCATAATCTAATCAAACTCATTTCAAACATCATAATTCTATCCATTTTAATCTCATAGAAAGGGAAACAAAGGGTGGGGTGCATACATAGAGCATTTCATAATCTCGCTACTTTCGTAAGTTTCGCTATCCTAAGGTTTTCAACGAAAATCACCGATCAAATGACTCAATCATACACCACAATCAACAATCTAGCTACAATATGCATATAGAAAGGGAATCAAGATAGTAGGATTCATACAATAGGGAGAAATCAAAATCAAGGGAAAGTGAGAATGTGTGAGTTATACTCACCAAATCTAGAAATTCAAGAGGAGAAAGAGGAGTTGAAGCGATCCAATTGATGATTCTTGTTTCGATTCCCTTTCTAATCTCCAATTTGAGTTCTCTCTCTCTAAGTTCACTCTTTCTCTCTCTAGGTCGCGTGGAAGGAGAAGAAGAAAAATAGAAATTTTCAGATTTTGCATGTCCGGGTATTTATACCGGACAACTGGTAATCGATTACAGTCGTGCTGTAATCGATTACCAGAGGTAGACAAAATAACCAACCTTAGTTTAATTAGGTTTAACTTTAATGCCTCGCATTCATGGCGGACTAATAGGCCGAAATTCCAACTTTTGATTTTCGCAAAGAGATCCCACCCCCAATGACATACAGGTTAGGAGCCATCAAAAACAATTTTTCACAGTTTTCAGACAATGGGAGGTATTTTTAATTAATTAATCATCATTAATCACAGTTAAATTCACAATAATTACAATCGTATATTAAAATTCACAAAAGTTGGGTCTTGACCTCCCCTAACACACCACATTCACCACAAAAAAAGTATAACCTAGATCAAACGTAGCATAAGTGACGCAGACAAAATAACCAACCTTAGTTTAATTAGGTTTAACTTTAATGCCTCACATTCATGGCGGACTAATAGGCCGAAATTTCAACTTTTGATTTTCGCAAAGAGATCCCACGACCAATGACATACATGTTAGGAGACATCAAAAACATATTTTCACATTTTTCAGACAATGGGAGGTATTTTAATTAATTAATCATTATTAATCATGATTAAATTGACAATAATTACAACCGTTTTCGAATTATAAATTTCATTACGTACCCTTCCACCACCAACTTCACACTTCTAATGGAAACACCAACATGATTTTCCCACAATTAATTCCATTAACAAGTGATTATAATTTAATCATCTCTATTTTAAAGTCATCCTTTTATGGTAATTAACCCAAGTCTCAAAAAAACAAGAGAAATTCTATTCCAAAATCATACGTTGGCCATACTACATGATTTTCCCAACATATTCCTCAATACACCAGTCTTTACATTTTAATTTCCTTCAATATTAAGCCACAATTAATAATTAAAGGTTTATGTTCCTACCAGTATGTTAATTTCGTAAAACATCACACCACCTACTATTTACACATATTTTCTACTACATAATTCAACTATAAATAAATATGCAAATTAAAAAATATCATGTCATTACTTAAAAAAAAGATTCCATTTTCACTAGTTGAATTATTTTCTAAAATCTATTATTATTTCAAATATTTATCAAAATCTGTTATTATTTCTAAAATCTAAAATCAATTATTTTTTAAAATCTATTATACATTGGGTCCATTTACGCTTTGGGCCTTCACACCTTTGTTTACTAGGCTGGTTGGCCTTTTTGTGCCAACAGTGGTGACTTGTTGCTGACTTTAATTGACTAAAACAACCAAGTAAACACCATCCTCTACCTCGACAAACAACAACCACAAAATCCTCTACCCCGGTAACTTTGAACGCCATGGACAGCAACTCTAGGCCTTTTCTTGGCCCATCTGCGGCGGACATGCATCGCCGTCCTACAAGCCCTCCAACTGAAAGGTACATCGTTCCCACTTCTCTCTTGCACTAGCTTACTCTAACATAGCACATTACGTTGATTTATTTTCTCAACACCAACACAACTTGCCATGTCCGTTCATATTCTTCCTTTCAATAGAAAATCAATTGTTTGAAATAGCCAACAAATCCTAGCCACTGATTGGAAAATGAAAGCCTGAATTTAATATAAAAATATGACCTCATTGTAACCTTAATTAGTACCATTTAGGGTAAAGACACAAAAGGGACCACAATGAGGGCCTACTTTTCTGACAGGAGTGGATGATTCTGTTGATATGTTTGTATAATTTACTGATAGTGGTCCCGCAAAGTAATACCATTTTTGGTCACTTTTGTCTCTATACCAACTAGGATTCAGTTGTATATGTTCATTGTGGTCAATAACCAAGCAAGATCCCACCTATCAATGACTTCTTTTTTTTCGTGTTTCTTACTAGGTGGCTCGATTCGGTTCATGGATCTACCTTCAAGTCCACCTGGCATCCCTATCAGGTTAACATATGTACAAAAATCCTAAATGTTTCAATTCGTGTTCTATGCCCACAAATAACAAGAACTCATCCTTCTCCTACCATGCAGAAACACATCAAAGTAGCACAACGCTTAAATGACTGCCTTCAGCAATCTTTGGAGGAAATTGTCAAATTCAAGGACCCTGCAGGAAATGTTACTGACATTTCAGTAACTATTCAAAATGGAAGGCAATGCTTTGAAGACGGATTGCTCCAAATGATGGAATTCTACGATATCCATGAAAAAGTTGACTTATACTACACATACACAGACAGTGACTTGGTCAACGATCATTTTGATATTAGAATTTTAAGAACTAACGGTTTGGGTGAGATTGACTACCCTCAGCAGCAACAACAGAGGGAAGACCAAATCCCAAATGATTGGGAAAACATGCATGATGCGCCTGAACGTCTCCTTTGGACAGCTCACCTCACTAAGGCACAAATATCTGGAAGACAGGGCCTGGTATCAATTTTTACTACCATTAAACTTGCATTTGCCTATGTGCCAATGGTAATGCATAACTAATCCATTACCATGTTTTTTTTATTTCGTAGTTGATCCCTGTTACAATTGTCACTGGATTACTAGAGGAGGGCCAAGAAATTGTGTATATGAAGTTACCTAATGGTGAGGTCCAGGCTTGGAACTTGCTTTGGAACACAAAAATTCATAAAGATTGTAGGCTTGGCCAAGGCTGGTACCGATATTGCAGGAAGGAGAGACTATAATATGGAGATGAAATTGGGTTCTGGAAGATAGAGGGTGAAAATTACTTTAGGGTTGTGCTCAAAAGAAAAGGAGAATAACTCTACCCTTTATTAGTGTTCTGGTGTTTGACACAACTTTTGCTTAGACTATGTTCTACTCTTGCATTAAGTATTTTGGCTATTTAGTAAAAACTACTATGTACTACTATATGCATTTTGTTTAGTATCCTATTAAAGAACTATCTAAAAAAGGTTATCATTTCATGATTTCACCAGCAACAACTACTATTTACTGCTATATGCATTTTGTTTACTGCTAAATGTTATCTAAAAAATGCATTTTGCTACGACTAGGACCATACCTACCACTAGCACATATCAATGATTTTAGCACATTTATACATATGCCTATTAAAAAAATACATATATGAACCTACTATCCTTCACATTTTACCCATCATTTTCCACTTATGGAGATTACGACTTCATTAAAAACTAATCACCTTTTCAATAACACATTAATCTTTGCTGCAGTAAGCATGACAATTGGGTAACATTTATTATTCATTTTAAACATTTCCTTTAATATTTTTTTAATATCACAACTTCTAGAATTGGGTAACACATTAATCCAGCCTCATGCATCAAAGTTGCCTTCAATCTTTTTTTAATAACACAACTTCTGTTAAAAATTTACACTTACATATCATTACAATACATGAACAAGTCCGCATTTTTATTAAAATCAAAGTAAATGTTTAATGAAACATACCAAAAATCTTGAAACCAAATGAACAAATCATTACTATCGAAAAAACTTAATGCATCACCAATGCGTGAGGTTTTAAAACCAACATAGTATTAGAAGATATTGGGAGTTATTTCCAGGCCAAGGTGTTCCATCTTACATAGTCCACCCTTCTTCTCGTGTTTTCTGAGCCTTAGATACCGAAGCTTTAACTCATACTATATACTCTTCAAATTATCTCTGTCACAAAATTGAAAGTTAATCATGATGATGTTGCTCTAAGATACTCAATTTGGAAAAAAAAGGCGGTGAATATAGTTAAATATCAAAGATGTTCTTTTCCTGAAATATTGAAATGTAGGAAGCTTCACATTCTCACCTACATTGCTCTATATTCCTTCACAAAATAAGGTTGCACTTTGTCCTTCAGGCAGTCAATCTTTTGTGAGAAGTAAAACTCATGTTCCCTTGCTTCAATTTGAAACTTCTTGCAAAATGGCACACACTTCCTTGCAAATTCAACTATCTCCATAAGAGCTTCAAATGTGAGCATTGCAGCACCATCATCTCACACATAACATGATCAAGGGTGGTTCAAATGTCAACATGAAGGACAGAGAGAAAGCATTGTATTAGTTGTGATGAATGGTGGTTCTTTCATAGGATCCACTGTACTGACAAAAAAAATCAACAACTGCAAGTCCAGAGGGTTCACCCTCTCTTTCAAACATGGCATGGAATTATAGAAGTTACTGTTTGCATCCATAAGAAAATGCTCAACATCAACTCTCACATTTAGTTTAAATATTACTACATAGATTTCATTTTGTTACAAATTAAAACTCACAATATCTTCTATTGCTATGTTGCTATATCACTAAAATTGTTTGACCTGTTAAGTAACTTTTATAAAAAAAAAAAACCCCTTAAATAAACATACCCTCCAATCATGGTGTTCCACGTGACCACATCTCTAACAGGCATTTTTCCAAACACCTTCTTGGCAATATGACATTCCCCAATTTTCATTAAGCTTTCAATCACTAAATTCATGTTGAAAAGAAACATAACACGGGAGAAAACATGGTGGGAATTGTGGGGTTGGTGGCAGTGAGCATAAAATTATCAGAGACGATACAAGAGATGGAAACGTGGCATACCTGAGTACAACGACCCTTTCGTGTGTTTTAGCTGCGGTATTGAAATCCAAGGAAGCTTTACAGCGCTCCAGAATGCAATGCCTTCAACCCAATATCTTCGAAACCAACCACACCGCCTTCAACCCACCTTGTAACGCCCTAAATTTCTAAATCAGAATTTAGCCCGTTGGAAACCAAATTCTTAACTTAGAATTTATAACGTGACAATTCGAATATCAACATGTTCCCTAAATTGTAAATAATCCAACGATAATTCAACAATTCAGTGAACAATTCTAAACGATAAACACATCCCAAGAAACTGAAACCAATATATACATGAACATTAACTTATCCTGTACATCCAGTCACTAATAAATACAAAACACCATCTGAGTATACTAGGATCCTACTATCATATGTTCATATATACATGGTAAAACAACTCAAGACAAACAAAAAGGGAACGAAAGTCCATCCCGAATGCACTTCATTTCCCGATCTGAGGGTCTGGAAAAGGTGGTACCTGCTCAACTAAATAATCCACATATCGCGTGGTGAGATAAAAATCTCAATGAATACAAATCACATGCATGAATGCAGGGAGCAGATATCAATGTCAATCAACAAATTATACATAATTCATAAACAATAATCAATTAAACTGATATGCAAGTATGATGCACTCACTGTTGTGCCCAGCAGGTATGTTCTTATTTCTTTATGGAGTTAGAACTGAGCTCAGACTACGGAAAATATCTTTCCCGGGACGAATCCCACCCAAACTGGACCGAAGTCGTGTTTTAAACATAATTACTTAATTTTTAACTCACAGCGCAAAGGCCGACTTGAATTACTCATGGTCGAAACCGACTTAAAATGTTTCAATAAACATAAACATGATAATTCATCAACAATTCATGATATAATAGCAAGTCAGAGTTCATACACATTCAACATAAGCATTTTCGATAGCTTCGAACCTAACTTGTACCACATAATCCCTATTCCAATTCTAAGTCTTTATTTATATAGTACAACACCAATTTAGTTACAATTACAGTTTCTTACCATAATTTCTAATAGAGAAAGGGAAGGTAAGGATTTGGGGGCATGATCATAGAAACAATTGAGAAAAACACAAAGGAAGTGAGTTGTACTCACCAATACTTGAATATTGAAGAAGAAGAACGGATATTGGTGGTTCACTTAATGATTTCCTTATTCCAAATTCCTCTCTTCAAGCTTCAATTTAAGTTTCCTCTCTCTAAAACCCAGAACCTCTCTCTCTAAACCCAAGAAGAAAGAGAAGGAAAGTGAAAATTCTGATTCTAAGTTGAGGATCTAGTGCCTATAAGTGAATTCTCGCTCAAGCAAGCGTGTCGGTTGTATGCAATTCCTTCATATTCTCGCTCAAGCGAAACTGTCTCGCTCAAGCGAGAATGACCCAGAAAATACCCCCTTTCTGGACGATTCTCGCTCAAGCGAGCTCACTCTCGCTTGAGCGAAAATTTCCCAGAGAGCCTCTCAAAAGTCCCCTGCTTCTCGCTTAAGCGAGAAATGCAGAAAACTCAATTCCTACATTTTGCTGCATAACTCGCTTAAGCGAGATATTCTCGCTTGAGTGAGACTACTGAAGTTTGGTTTTTAGCCTAAGTCTTATCTTCTAATTCCTTAAACCTTCTTTTCTCAATTATTAACATACAATTCCCTATCTTAATCTTATGAAATTATAAAAGTCCTGATTTACGGGGTGTTACAATTCTACCCCCCTTTAGACAATTTTGTCCCCAAAATTGGTTAAGAGAAGAGCAAAATACTATACCTTAACTTAACAGTTCTGGAAATTGAGAACGAAGGACATCTTCCTTCTCCCAGGTTGCTTCCTCATGTGATTGACCTTCCCATACTATCTTAACCAAAGGAATTGTCGTGTTCCTCAAGGTTTTGGCACTTCTGCCTACAATCTGTGCAGGCTTTGATGGAATTGTGAGATCTTCCCTCAATTGTATTGATTCAGAGTTTAAAACATGAGAAGGATCATGAATATACTTTCTTAACTGAGATACATGAAAGACATTATGAACTTTTGACAAATGGGGTGGAAGGGCAATCCTGTAGGCCAGAGGGCCAACCCTCTGCAGGATATGAAATGGACCAATGTATCTAGGATTCAGCCTTTTGGTTTTGATTGGTCTTCCAATGCCAGTGATAGGAGTTACTTTTAAAAAGAAATGTTTTCCTTCCTCAAACTCTAAATCTTTCCTTCTGTTATCAGCATAGCTCTTCTGCCGGCTCTGGGCAGTTGCAAGCTTTTCCCTAATGATCTTAATTTTCTCAGTAGTTTCCTGCACTAACTCTGGACCTAACAGGGCTTTCTCACCAGCCTCAAACCAACACAGAGGAGATCTGCACTTCCTACCATACAGAGCCTCATATGGTGCCATGCCTATACTGCTATGGAAACTTTTATTATAGGCAAACTCTATGAGGGGTAGGTACCTATCCCAACTACCTGATTCCTCTAACACACAAGCTCTAAGCATACCCTCTAAGATTTGAATGGTTCTCTCAGACTGACCATCAGTCTGAGGATGGTATACAGTGCTAAACTTAAGTTTAGTCCCGAAAGACCGGTGAAGTGCATTCCAGAACCTAGGGTCCCTATCAGATATGATGCTAGAGGGAATGCCATGGAGTTTAACAATCTTCCTAACATATAGGTTTGCTAACTTATTTAAGGAATAGGTATTCCTAACTGGGAGAAAATGGGCTGATTTAGTTAATCGGTCCACAATGACCCAGATGGCATCAAAACCGGCCTGGACTCGAGGTAAACCTAGCACAAAGTCCATAGCTATACTCTCCCACTTCCACTCAGGGATTTCTAATGGCATGAGTGTTCCTGATAGCCTATGATGTTCTATTTTAACATGCTGACAGGTTAGACACTTGGAAAAATACTCAGCTATCTCCTTCTTCATACCATTCCACCAAAACATCCTCTTCAAGTCTTGATACATCTTGGTAGTGCCAGGATGTATAGAAAGCTTGCCCCTGTGGGCCTCCTCTAACACTAGCTGCCTCACACTACCCCCCTTATGGACACAGACTCTTCCTTGGAAGAGAACCATCCCATCGTCTGACTCAGAAAACCCTAATTGCCCTTTTCTACTTTGAAGATCCGGGTCCGAACCCTGAGCTTCCTTGATCAGAGCGTGAAGCTCACTAGTGATTTCTAACCTACACAACCTGATGCTACCTTCACCAAACTCAACACTAAGACTCAAGTTCCTAAAATCTTCCAGAAGCCTCATTTCATGCACCATCAAGGATGACACATGAAGGGATTTTCTACTGAGAGCATCAGCCACTACATTGGCTTTACCCGGGTGGTACTTCAACTCAAAATCATAGTCCTTAAGAAACTCCATCCATCTCCTCTGCCTCATGTTGAGTTCTTTCTGATCAAAGAGATATTTCAAACTCTTGTGATCACTAAAGACCTCAAATCTCACACCAAACAGATAATGCCTCCAAATTTTTAGGCCAAAAACCACAGTCGCTAATTCTAAATCGTGAGTAGGATAATTTTCCTCGTGAGGCCTCAACTACCTAGAAGCATAAGCTACCATTCTCCTTTCCTGCATCAGAACACACCCTAAACCCTTTCCTGAGGCATCACTGTACACCACAAAGGTTCTTGACAAATCCGGCAACGCTAGTACCAGAGCGGTAGTTAACTTCTCTTTGAGCTCCAGAAAGCTCTGCTCACACTTTTTGTCCCACACAAAGGCTTGACCCTTTCGAGTCAATCTTGTGAGAGCCAAGGCTAAACGGGAGAATCCATTAATGAATCTCCGGTAGTAGCCGGCCAATCCTAGGAAACTCCTTATTTCCGTAACGGTTTTAGGTCTTTCCCATTCAAGAACAGCTTCTACCTTGCTAGGGTCAACTGATACTCCCTCTTTAGTAATCACATGCCCTAAGAAATGGACCCTGTCCATCCAAAATTCACATTTTTCAAGATTAGCAAACAATCTCTTTTCTGTCAAAACCCCTAAAACAATGCTAAGGTGACGTTCATGTTCCACTAGGCTACGGGAATAGATCAGGATGTCGTCGATGAACACAACAACAAACTGATCTAAAAAGGGCCAGAAAATTCGATTCATGTAGTCCATGAATACAGCAGGAGCATTAGTAACACCAAATGGCATTACTAGATACTCGTAGTGCCCATACCTAGTCCTAAAAGTTGTTTTAGGGATATCTTCCTTCCTAATTTTGATCTGGTGGTATCCTGATCTCAAATCTATCTTAGAAAACACTGAGGCGCCCCTGAGTTCGTCCAAAAGATCATCTATTATGGGTAGGGAATACTTATTCTTGATGGTGACCTTACTCAGTTGTCTATAATCTACACACAATCTCATACTCCCATTTTTCTTTTTCCCTAAAAGCACTAGAGCCCCCCCGGGTGACACACTAGGCCTAATGAACCCTTTAGCTATGAGATCCTCTAATTGAGTTTTACGTTCACCAAGTTCTAGTGGAGACATTCTATAAGGTGCCTTAGAAATGGGTCCTGATCCTGGCATCAAGTCTATGGTGAATTCTATCTCTTGGTCCGGAGGTAAAGTTATGACTTCACTAGGAAAAACATCTTGAAACTCCCGAACCGTAGCTACACTATTCAAATTTATTTTGGACTCTAGGGTTGAGGAAAGTAACAAAATGAAACAATTACTCCCGTCACTGAGGCATTGGGAAACTTGGGTGACACTAGACAAGAGTACGGATGGTTTCTCCCTCGAAGGAGGAGGAAGAGGTGGAAACACAACCTTTTTGTTGAAGCAGTCAAGCATAACCCGGTTGGAAGGTAACCAGTTCATTCCTAAAATAATATCCATACTCTTCAATGGTAAACAAATTAGATCAACCTAGGAGACTCTCCCCTGTATAACAATAGGGCATTGAAGACATACACGAGAAGTAGAAATAGTCTCCTTGACAGGTGTAACTACACTAAGAACATAAGGTAAGGAATCAACAGGCAATTTCAATTGGTTTACACAATCAAAAGAAATA
The DNA here is from genome assembly GCA_026901365.1 of Sesbania bispinosa. Taxonomy (NCBI): domain Eukaryota; kingdom Viridiplantae; phylum Streptophyta; class Magnoliopsida; order Fabales; family Fabaceae; genus Sesbania; species Sesbania bispinosa. Next base: position 950,955 of record QLOH01000310.1, read on the forward strand.
AAAGAATGGGTTGCCCCTGAATCAAACAATACAATTAAGGTCCGCTCTCCTAGGGTGCACATACCTCGCAACAGATTGTCTACAAAAGTTGCTACTTCCCCACTAAGGGTGAAAACTCTTCCAGTGGATTGAGGTTTCTGGCGGTTCTTCAACTTTGGACACTCCCTCTTGACATGACCAGGCTGTTTGCAGAAGTAACACACATTCCTCCCTGTCAGACACTCTCCTGAATGCTCCTTCCCTCACTTGAGGCATGTAGGTACCCCTTGGCGTTGGGCCTGCTGAGTGGACAAGACTGGTTTGCCTTGCCAATTAGGCTTGGGGCCCTTGCCCTGGATGGGCACTTCAAACATCCTCCTTCCATTATTTTTTGATGGTGCAGGTGTTGGTGTAGTTCCTTTATAATTCTTCTCAGCAATGTAACACTTACTGACCAAGATGGAAATATCCCTGATCTCCATAGTCCCGACCCGATCTAACAGTTCAGGTCGTAGCCCTCCTTCAAATTGAGTGCATCTCCATTCTTCATTAGTAATAGCTTGAAGGTAACGGGAGTACTTTGCTAATTCTTCAAATTTTGCCACATATTGTCCCACCGACATATCTCCTTGCCTTAACTGTAGAAACTCTGTCTCTTTTTGTCTCTTGATTGTTGTTGGGAAGTATTTTCCGAAGAACAGATTCTAGAACACATCCCAAGTCATTGGAGCCTCTGCCTCTACAACCCGAACTTTAGCAATTTTCCACCATCCTCAGCTTCCCCTCTCAGCATATAAATTGCAAAACCCACCTTAGCCTCGTCCGTACACTTCATCACCTCAAAAATCCGATTAAAGTCGGAGCCAATTTGCCGCCACGTCAAGGTCATAAACTCCATTGAACTGCAGAGGATTGTGCTTCCGAAACTCAGATAATCCAAGAACAAATGGATCCACAGCAGGGGATGGTGGTCGCTTCATTGGCTCCTAGTCATCTCTTGGAGCACTGCTGCATTGGTGGCAGCTTGCTCCCGTACCGCTTCTGCTTGAGCTCGATTAGAATTTAGTTGTTCCCCCATCATTTGAGTGAGTACCTGAAGGGTTGCAGCTACTGGATCCGGAGTAGGACCCTGAGAAGATGAAGAAGAAGAGGAGGGAGGATTAACCCTTGGATGACCTCTCTTGACGCCTGCCATGATTCTCTACATATCATCAAGCAAATATCGAGGTGATCAGTCTCTCAATTCACAAAATAATACAGAAGGAATCATTAACAAACCACATAAATATCCTAATTTCACAGTCCAATTGGATTAAACTTCTCTATACCAAAATTTAATGCCCTAAATTTCTAAATCAGAATTTAGCCCGTTGGAAACCAAATTCTTAACTTAGAATTTATAACATGACGATTCGGATATCAACATGTTCCCAAAATTGTAAATAATCCAACGATAATTCAACAATTCAGCGAACAATTCTAAACGATAAACACATCCCAAGAAACTAAAACCAATATATACATGAACGTTAACTTATCCTGTACATCCAGTCACTAAAAAATACAAAACACCATCTGAGTATACTAGGATCCTACTATCATATGTTCATATATACAAGGTAAAACAACTCAAGACAAACAAAAAGGGAACGAAAGTCCATCCCGAATGCACTTCATTTCCCGATCTGAGGATCTGGAAGAGGTGGTACCTGCTCAACTAAATAATCCACATATCGCATGGTGAGATAAAAATCTCAGTGAATACAAATCACATGCATGAATGCAGGGAGCATATATCAATGTCAATCAAAAAATCATACATAATTCATAAACAATAATCAATTAAACTGATATGCAAGTATGATGCACTCACTGTTGTGCCCAGCAGGTATGTTCTTATCTCTTTCTAGAGTTAAAACTGAGCTCAGACTACAGAAAATATCTTTACCGGGGACGAATCCCACCCAAACCGGACCGAAGTCGTGTTTTAAATATAATTACTTAATTTTTAACTCACAGCGCAAAGGTCGGCTTGAATTACTCACGGTCAAAACCGGCTTAAAATGTTTCAATTAACATAAACATGATAATTCATCAACAATTCATGATATAATAGCAAGTCAGAGTTCATACACATTCAACATAAGCATTTTCGATAGTTTCAAACCTAACTTGTACCAAATAATCCCTATTCTAATTCTAAGTCTTAATTTATATAGTACAACACCAGTTTAGTTACAATTATAGTTTCTAACCATAATTTCTAATAGAGAAAGGGACGGTAAGGATTTGGGGGCATGATCATAGAAACAATTAAGAAAAGCACAAAGGAAGTGAGTTGCACTCACTAATACTTGAAGATTGAAGAAGAAGAATGAATAGTGGTGGTTCACTAGATGATTTCCTTACTCCAAATTCCCCTCTTCAAGCTTCAATTTAAGTTTCCTCTCTCTAAAAGCCAGAGCCTCTCTCTCTAAACCCAAGAAGAAAGAGAAGGAAAGTGAAAATTCTGATTCTAAGTTGAGGATCTAGTGCATATAATTGAATTCTCGCTCAAGCGAGCTATTCTCGCTTGAGCGATTGTGTCAGTTGCATGCAATTCCTTCATATTCTCGCTCAAGCAAAACTGTCATGCTCAAGCGAGAATGAACCAGAAAACACCCCCTCTCTAGACGATTCTCGCACAAGCGAGCTCACTCTCGCTTGAGCGAAAATTGTCCAAAGAGCCTCTCAAAAGTCCCCTGCTTCTCGCTTAAGCGAGAAATGCAGAAACTCAATTCCTACATTTTGCTCCATAACTCGGTTAAGCGAGATATTCTCGCTTGAACGAGACTACTGAAGTTTGGTTTTTAGCCTAAGTCTTATCTCCTAATTACTTAAACCTTCTTTTCTCAATTATTAACACACAATTCCCTATCTTAATCTTATGAAATTATAAAAGTCCTGATTTACGGGATGTTACACACCTCAACAACCCTTGACCACCGCAGTGACGCCATTAACCACATGCTCTGTTTTCTTGTAATTTCTTCCTTCCCAAAGGACTAAACAGAAAATAAAAACCCATTTTTAAGATCATTGGTGTGTGTTTCACCGGTGGTGAACTCAGAATATACATCCAGGTAACCGGTCAGTGATCACAGCCGTCGATTATTATACTAATATATCCAACGGTATTTACTTTGTATATCACCGGTGGTGCACATTTGTGCTAATCCACCGTAGACGGCACCAAAGATTGAGAGGAAAAATCTCTCTCTCACAAGTTATATGTAGAGTTGACCATGAAATGAAAGAAAAGAGAGAATGTTAAAAGTCACTGAGGGAAAGTTGGGTTAGTAAGTGATTCACTTTGTAAAGTGAGGTCTCTGTATAATATAGAGAGTTGATTAGCTCTATCTATTATTATTGATTTTTAATTGAAGACTTTATTAAAATAGGAAATAATGTTTAATATGTAATTTTTACATTCATTCAATAAAAAGTAAAAATTAATATAACATATAAAATAGAAAAATAATTTTGAAATGAAAAGAGGTGTTTAAATAATTTTCTATATAAAGTTATTTTTATTACTTTATCTATTGTATCTCTATCCTTTTAAATTTTTAACAAATAAATTTATATGTAAAATATTTTATTACATTTTTAAAAATATTTTAACAATCAAAAATTAATTAATAGATATAATTATAAAGCCGTATTTTTTATTCGTAAATGTGAATTAAAATTTTCTCTGTATGCATTAAAGTTAATCTCCATTCTCTTTCTTCATTTACTTTATTTTATCATGAGTTATGAAAGTACACCTAAACTATGTAATAAAAGTCCTGATTTGTTTAGCAAAAATAAAAATTCTGATATTTTCACGCTTATCTACTAATGAGTGTTCTAAGAACACTGATTAAGAAATTAATATATAAGAGGATCACAATATTAATTACACTTGTTTTGTTAATTAATAGGCTTAATTGTACTTTTGGTCCCTTTAATTTGATCAGTGTGCAATTTTGGTCCCTCAAATTGTTTAGAGCATATCAAGTCCCCCGACTTTTAAAATTAAGCAAATTCAGTCCTCCTGAATTACCTTCTATCTAAAACCATCAAACTCTTCATTTTCAATCCAGATATTTGTGAGTTAATGATATATTTGAAATATAAAATAATTTTGAATATTCAAAAGTAAAAAACTTGATAGAAATTTGAAGGATTTTGTAGGTTGTGGAATTAGGGTTCAGAGAGAAAATTTTTGGGATTCTTCATTTTTATGAAATTTAATATTTTGATTAATGAGATTTTGAATTTAAAAATATTTTATCAACTCAACTTGTGAATATGTTGAGTAAAATATGATCATTTGAAGGTTTTAGGTAGAAGAAATTAATAGAGGGACCAAATTTACTTAATGTTGAAAGTAGAGGGATGTAATTTGCTCAAAAAAAACTTGAGGGATCAAAATTGCATATGATGGAAATTAGAAGGACCAAAACTGTAATTAAGTCTAATTAATACTACACAAATTAATAAAACTTTCTACTTTTATTTCTTAATTGGTGTCCTTAGAGCATCTCCAATGCTGCATCTCAAGAATAGTGTATCTCAAGATTTCATGTTTATCATTTTTAAGTGGGTCTCACCATTACACATTACAATTTTATACCTTTTACAACTTAAGAAACTCACATCTCCAATGATACATCTCTAAACATTTTACTAAATGAACCCCACAAATAACCACACATCTTTATATATCATCAACATTTATTTTTTAACAACAACTTGGACAAACAACTTTACACAAATACTAAAGTTTGGGAATGCTTACACAAGCAGCTCGTATTTGTTAAGCACCCCACTTCAATGGTGCATCTTATTATTTTTTAAGTGGTTAATGAAAAAAGTTACTTAAGCAACTTCCATTGGAGTTGCTTTTAGGGCGCTTATGGGTCATTCTATGGTAACAGAGAGAATGGTGAGAGAGTGGGGTGAGGGAGCGAGTGAATGGACCTTGGTGAGACCGCAAACAAGGAAAGATCTACAACCGGGATTGGGATGGAATACAAAAGACACTAGACTATCGGCAAATGATAACAGGAGAAAGAATAGGAAAATTAATGGGTATAGTTTTGATGGTGCAACGTCGTATTTCTTCACAAATTTTCCAATTGAGTATGGAGTCGAAGCCTTATGGAAAGTCTTTAATCTGTGGGGAGCATGGGTGATTGACGTGTACATTCCACACAAGAGAGACAAAAAAGGAAATCATTTTGGGTTTGTATGATTTCTGAATAATGATAATCCTAGTGTTTTAAGTGGAGACAGATATGGATTGAAACTTACAAACTTCAGGTAAATATCTCCAGGTTCACAAGAAAAAAGGAGGGACTAGAGGGGATGATTAATGATAATCAAAACAAGATAAAGAAGAAAGGTCAGAGCTTCCAATCTAATTATGGAGAGGTGAATTCAAGGAAGAGCTATGTGGATCTGGTAAAGGGTGATGTGAAGAAAGTGTGGCAGCCGAAGTCCTTTAAAAAACAAAACTGGAATGACCTGGAGTTTAACGTTGGAGAGGATGATATGGTTGAAGTTGGCTGGTTGTCTCTAGAAGGGGGGTTGAATAGAGACTTTAAAAAATTTTGTTCCTGAAAAAGACTTAACCACAAGCTGAGACGTGTTCTCAAGTTCAATAACTTGGAAGCTCAGATATGTTAGATGAGATGCAGTCTTAACATAGAATGATTGTTTAATTTTGCGGCAATGAATCTCAATAGTTAAGACTTAATTCTTTGTGTCCAGATTTAAGTTATTTTAAGTTTACACGTCTCAGATATAAATTATGCAATGTAAATAAAAAGATAAGGGAGAGAGATGCACGCTGATCTTATCCTGGTTCACACACAACTTGGGCTACATCCAGTCCTCACAACCTGTGAGATTTCCACTATTAACAAACCCGTCAATTACAAGTATTCTTACTGCCTCTTCAGGCTCACCCTCACACCAAGCTTAGGCTCTCCTACCTTTGGTGAGAGACAAGTATTCTTCTCTGGACTTTCCAGGCTTCTTACACTCACACTGAAACTAGGCTCTCTCCTATCTCAGCTAACACTAGTTACAGGGATTGAAAGGATAATGATGTTCTAGCATCTAGCTTACAGCATACAAAGTATGGATAAACAGTGAGTACAGCTAGGTGTATTCTCTTTTACAGGGATAGGAAATTAAGAACTTGAAAGAGAATAAGTGAGACTACAGGATGTTCTCAAGTTAAGACCGGATCTGAGATGAAATAAGACTTGAGATGTAGTTGAGATGCAGAAATTATTCAATATGCAGCGTAGTCTCTCTCTTCTTCACTGTTGATCTCTGGCTTTTATTTCAAATAAAACTAGTTGTTACATGGCAGTTTATGACCGTTTATAGCCGTTGAGAAGAGAGAAAATGTCTCTTGCTAAAAGCACTGTGCGTACTGCCTTGTGTCAGCATGTGCAGTGTCCTTGTCTTGACTACTATTGACTCTTTTTTGCCTTACGTTCTCAGGCTGAGTCTGAGTCTCAATCTTTGGCAGTTCTTGCATCTGAGTTCTGTTCTTAGTCTTAGGCTCTCATATGAGTCTTGGTTCTTCTGTGTAAGCTTGCGTCTGAATCTCATGTCTGAGTCTCAGTTGTGCATCTGAGTCCGAGTCTCAGTCTGAGTCTTAGTCTGAGTCTCAGTCTGACTTTGGATCTCTTCTTTACTCAACAGCTCTTGTCTTAGTCTTTCTTTTGGCAATACTTGATTCTGACTTTTTATACTTCATGCCTTAAGAAGTGATTTTGAGTTGTCTTATGTCTTTGGCTTCATCTTATTATGAGGAATCAATCCTGCAAATTTTAGAGTCTAGAATTCTGCCAACGCTTGAGCAAACAGTTAGTAATAACAAGATACAACTCAATCTTTTTCTTTTGTAATCATTTTAACTTGATGGTTTGACTACATTAAAAACCTTAGGAGTGAGTTTGTCTTAACAATCTCCCCCTTTTCTGATGATGGCAAACCATAAACCTTTTTGTTTTTATTTTAGAAAGGATTTTTCAAGTCTCGGCTCCCCCTAAGTCTGAGCAGGTTCCTTTTAGATGATCTTTCAACCTAAGTGCCATTTTTTAAGATCTTAGCTCCCCCTGAGTCTGAGCATTTACTTTTAACAGAAACGCTTAAGTTTTTTGCTTACTTAGAGTTCTTAAGATAGAGAGATTTTTAAAAGTTTATGCATTTCATCACAGCTTGCTTGCTCAATAAACATAAGATACTCAGTAAGAAAATAAAGAGATGAGACTGAAAAGATACTTTCATTAATCCATATTGATTGAGATGATTACAAAATGAATTTCACAAGATTCACAAAAAAAGTCACAAACTGACACAGAGAGCAAGAAGATGCCATCAACTGAAAGTCTTAACTCCTAAAGCTAAAAGCTTTACTGTAACCTACTCCCCCCTTTTTCCATTATTAAAGTACAAAAATTACTAGCCTAGCTATATGGGGAAGAAGATGAGTCAAAAGGAGACCCAAGAGGCCTTAACACAGACTGAGGAATGTTAGGAAAAGGAGGCAAATTTGATAGATGCAGATTCATCTTGCTGTGGAAGTCATTTGAAGTGTGCATAGCTTGAAGAACTGTGTCCAAGCCATTGAGAATTGCATTTTTCCTCTTCTTGTGCTTCTTCAATTCCTTAAGAATCTTCCTTTGAGTGTGTTCCTGATCAGTGTTAAGATCTTGTCTCTATTGTTGCTATTCCTTTTGTAGTTGGTTCAGGAAAGTGTTGATTGAGTCAGACAGATGGGTTGGCAAAGATGGTTCACCAGTAGCAGTAGGAGTATGTGGAGGAGGTTCAAATTGATCATATTTTAGAGGTGGAGAATTGAACAAGGAATCAACAAAAAATTTACCAGGAGTGGGTAGAGAGGTCTAGTAGGAGTGAGTAGGAGGAGAGTAGATAGGGGTCTTCCCTTGTGAGACCGGAATCTCCTTCTCAAGCTCACATGCACCCTTTTCCTCTTGCATGACCTCTGGTGTAGAGGCATCTGGTGTTTCCTTGTCAAAGCTTGTAAGGGCTTCTGCTGCAATCTTGGTAATGGGTGAGGGTGAAGCTGGTGGAGTAGTCCGATGAGGAGATGGTGGTGGAGTCTAAGTGAGATGAGATGAAGCAGGTTGAGACTGGGTCTGTTGCTCCTCAGGTTCTTTGTGTACTTCAGTCTCAAGTTACATCTCACCAACCTCAGGAGTATGTTTGGGCTCAGACCTTAAAGGCTCAGGATCAGGCTGCACAAGAGCTGAAGAGACTTGCTTTGTTCTTGTCTTCTTTTTCTTCTTCCTTCTGATCTAAGTCTCAATTGAGACCTTTGGTTGAGCCTTTCTCTTCTTCTCTTTCTTTCTTTGGATCTCAGATCCTTCTTGAGATCCTTCAGCAGCTTCCTTCATAGCCTTCTTCTTCTTGGTTACAGTTTCTGACATTTTTTATGAGGGGGATGCTTGTACAGTTGAAGGAACATTAGTAGGAGTATCAATGGGAAAGGTAGGAGGAGGGATTGACTTAGCATCCAAATTAAGAGACTTGAGGTTAGACTTGCCTATGAAGGTTGTCTTCTCCTTTGTCTCCTCACAGCCAGACAAGTCTACCTTGAAATTCTTTAGAATTTTGGTGATCAACATGTTAGAGGAAATAGATGCAGTGATTTTGGCATTGTTGAAAGCACGTTCCATGTACTTTAGGATAATGAAGGGGAGGTTTAAAGCAATCCCATGCTTCAGATGGTACATCCCCATACGATCTGTATAGTAGATGTTATCGAAGGTTCCAGCCCTGGGCATGATGCACTTCACCACCAAGTGATACAAGAATTTTCCAAAGTGGTTGAGGGCAGATGAGGAGTTGCTCATTTTTGTTTCCTTGAACAGAGAGGAGGCAACACTCTCAGATGGAATCCTCAGCTGATTCCACCACTACTCTTCACTATAGATACGGTTCCCTACAACTGGAGCTTGGATGATGTCTCCCAGAACTTCCTCAGTGAGTTCAATGTAAACTCCCTTGATATTGGCAACAACATGGGGCAACCCATGAGAAGACCCTTTAGCAGTGGAGCAAGAGGCGTAGAAGGCACGAGTCATCTTAGGAAAGACAGGCTCTGTCATACAGAGATACTCTTCCCAGCCTTGTTTCTTGAGATAGGGACCAATGTCCCAATTCTTTTGCTTCAGCTCATCCAGCGTAATGACCCTACCAATGACAATTTTCTTCTCCTTGAATCTTCCAGTGAACTTGCTCTCTACGGCTTCATTTGCAAATAAGTCAAATTGGAATGATATCTTTTTGTTCTTGCTTCCTTCAGGAAGCTTCTCTTTTCCTTTCCTAAAGGGAGTTGGGACAGTGAGGTCAATGTGTTCTAGAGATTTTTGTGGTTTAGGTGCTGAGGTTTGTACAACGTTTGAGGCTATCCTTCTAGATTTTGGTCTAGAAGGCAGTGGAGATTTGGAGGTGGATCTGGTTTTCTTGGACGAAGTGGATTTAGGAGACGGAGAAGGTTGAGTTTGAATAGGGGTAGCTTCTGAGTCTGTACTAGGTTGAGGCGTTGGTGAACGCCCAATCTCTTCTGGCTAGGGCTCAAGCTTTCATAGGAATCAGAGGATTTTGAAGAGGAAGACATGCTTAATTCAGGGGAAGAAGATGAAGATGAGATATCAGAGTAGGGAAGCTTTAGGGCAGTTACTTTTATTCGCATTTGTGAGGGAAGAGAGAGATGAAATTTTGCCTTTTATAGAAAAAGGAATTATGAGGTGAGAGAGAGTGAGAGAGTTAGTGGGGAGTTAATGAGTGGTTGAGAGACGGTTGGGGCTCACCTTTTTATAAGCAACAGCTAGTTAGTGCGCACGTTTTGAGGAGAGTCGTTCTGAGCGTACTAGTCGTTGGTGGCAGTTACAGAGACACTCTTTCAACGTCTTGAAGTTGAGATTCCAATCACAAGAATGGGGGTTGAATTGTGATTGCCTAAAATTTTCTTCAATTTTCTTTTAATACTTAATCTGCTCAAGATGAACTTGGCTTAGTATTAAAAGTGTTCACACCAGATGATAGAGATTAAAATATTGTGCAGTATGTAGAAGATACAATTTCTATGTAGGAACTTTTAATGATCAACACTTACTTAGGTATTAGATAGTTCTCAAAACAGTTTTATGCACATGCAGTAAGTTATTAAATAAATAAAGTAGGGAAGAGAAAATTGCACACACAGATTTTATACTGGTTCACCTCTTCCAACCTGAGGCTACGTCCAGTCCCTACACCAAATAGGATTTTCTTACTAAACTTTTCTCTTTACAATCACCTTGGGTACACCTTACCACTAGTATTCTTCTGCAGCCTCTTCAGGCTCCTAAACCAGAATTAGTTTCACCTTTTCAAGGTTGTAGGCTTACTGCAGTTTCTTCTGCAGAAGACACAACCACTGAAAACACTGTATCACACCTACTGCAGACTTTCTCCTTCACTACAGCTCTATAGATATGTCAATCTACAAGCTTAACACACTTTCTCAAGAGGCACACTCAATCTTAAGCCTCCTTGAGAGTTTACAAAGAAATAAGTAGTGAAAAGAAAAATTACAAGGCTCAAAATGTATACAATATATAGGTGCAGCTGTAAAAGTGATGAGCCAAATCTCTCTCAATAAACTTTCTAAAGCATATACTTAGAAAAAATAAGAGAGAGAAATTTTCCAGAAGATGTAGGTTGTAAATATGAAGAACTGATGATTCTTCTGGAGAGGTGTGCCTTCAAAATGTAGGGAATGTCTCCTTTTATAGAGGCTGGAAGAAAATAGCCATTGGAGACTCACAGCTATATCCCTGGAGTTGTCCCTTTCATGCTGCAGCTGTCACTTACAAGTACAGCTGTCATCTTTGACCAACTATCCCTTTTGAAGACATATCTTCTACAAGAAGATTATCTTGTGAATTCTGTAGCCATTTCTTCTGGAAGTACACCAAGGGACATGATATACTCAACATAATTTATTTAAACTGTATTTGACCCATCTGTACTTCAGAAAATGATAAAAACTGAATTAAATCAATTCTGCTTCTTCTGCAGCAAAACTGACAGCATATCTTCTTCTGCAGAATGAAAATCTTGTGGATTTTGTGACCATTTCTTCTGTAGACATTCTGGGAGCATTGAAATGATTGATATAAATCATTTCAACTATATTTGCCTCAGATGTAACCCCAGAAAGTACAAAAATAAATTTTACATCATTCTGGATCTTCTGGAGTATTTCTGACAGCTTAGATCTTCTACAGAATGGGAACCTTGTATATTCTGCAACTGTTTATACAGTAAGCAGACTGGGGACATTGAGTGCTTCTTCTTCTTTCTTCAAGAAAGTGAATCTTCATTCTAATATGTATATAATCTTCTTTGTTTATTCTCAACAGCTTTCTTTTAACAAAATGTTATTTCTAATGTGTTAAAGTCATGCTCCTTCTTTTGGATTTTGTTTTCATCTCCTTGTAGATTCTTTCCTGTATCTTCTTAACAAACACTCAAATGAAATAATTAGTTTCTTTCTAAATCAGAATTATGACAAGTGAATTTTGGTGAGTTATCATCATTAAAACTACTTAGGAGGATTCTTGGACCTTACACGTCTCTTTTTGATGTTTTGAGACACTTACCTCAGACTCCTCATAAGTCTCTTCTCACCCCCATTTCAGACTGAGTCTCAGGGATGATCTCAGCTCTGGACTCAGTCTCAGTTACACAATAGTATTTTTTAAAAAAATTCAATCAGTAGCACGCATATTCAAGAGTTTTAAATTTGAAATAAATCTTTCTTCCACCAGGGGTTTAGTAAAAATATCAGGTAGTTGATTTTTGGTATCAACAAAAATTATTTCAATGTTCCCCTTTTGGACATGATCTCTTATAAAATGGTGCTTTATGTCAATATGTTTAGATCTGGAATGATGAATGAGATTTTTTGCAAGATTGATTGCACTAGTGTTATCATAAAAGATAGGGATTTTAGATTACCTTAGTTCATAATCTAGCATCTGAGATTTGATCCATAAGACTTGAGTGCAACAAGTTGCAGCTGAGACGTACTCAACTTCAATTTTAGACAAGGCTATTGTGTTTTGCTTCTTGCAAGACCATGAGACATGGCATTTTCCTAGGAATTGACAGGTTCCACTTGTACTCTTTCTATCCATCTTATCTCCAGCAAAGTCAGCATCACTATGGCCTGTAAGATCAAATCTAGATCAATTCTCATACCAAAGGCCAAGATTAGTTGTACCAATTAAATATCTAAAAATTATTTTAATAGCTGAGAGGTGAGATTCTTTAGGATCATATTAGTACCTAGCACAGATTCCTACAGCATATTGGATATCTGGCCTACTAGCAGTTAAGTACATAAGAGATCCAATCATACCTCTATACAGCTTTTCTGAGACTGACTTTTCTTATCTTTGTCAATCTGAGTTGATGGATTCATGGGAGTCTTCATTGGCTTGGCATCATTCATTTTGAATTTTGTCAATAAATTCTTTGCATATTTTTCTTGATAAGTGAATATGCCATCAGATTGTTGCTTGATTTGTAAGCCTAGGAAGAATCTCAGCTAACCCATCATGCTCATCTCAAATTCTCCCTGCATGAGACTTGACAATTCTTGACAGAGATTCATTAGTTGAACCAAAAATAATACCATCTACATAAATCTGAACAATTAATAAATCTTTGTGATACTCCCTTTTGAATAGTGTGGTATCAATCTGACCTCTGGAGAATCCATTCTCAACTAGGAAGGAGCTCAGCCTGTCATACCAAGCTCTTGGAGCTTGCTTGAGACCATACAAGGCTTTCTTTAGTCTGAGTACATACTCTAGATGTTTTTGGTCCTCAAATCCTGGTGGCTATCTCACATAGACTTCTTCTTCAATGATTCCATTTAAGAAGGCACTTTTTACATTCATTTGATAGAGTCTGAAGTCTTTGTGAGATACAAAGGCTAGGAGAATTCTGATAGCCTCAAGTCTGGCCACTGGTGCAAAGGTCTCATCATAATCTATTCCCTCTTGTTGATTGTATCCTTGTGCTACCAGTCTTGCTTTATTTCTCATAACCTTGCCTTTCTCATTCAGCTTGTTACGAAATACCCATCTGGTTCCAATTATTGATTGATGGGATGGTGGAGGAACCAGATCCCCGACTTTACTGTTGTCAAATTGGTTGAGCTCTTCTTCCATAGATTTGACCCAAGATTCATCATTTAGAGCTTCATGGATATCCTTTGGCTCTATCTCAGATAAAAGATCCATCATATTCTTAACTTTTTCTGAATGATGATCTTGTTTTGACTCTGTCTGAGGTCTCTCCTATAATCTGATCTCTTGGATGAGATCTGACTAGTCTCTAGCTTCTGGGCATTTCAGACGCATGCTCATGATGAATCTCAGGTGCAGTCTGTCTTGTTGGCTCAATCTCAGGCTGATCTTCACTCTTATCTTCAGCTTGTGAGTTGCTTCCCATTTCAGGTTGGAAACTTCTATGGGACTCAGTTTGAGCTGCTCTCCTGATCTCAGTATGAGATCCTCTTCTTGGGTCAGACTGAGGTGATCTCATGTTCTTTTGATTTGTTTGGAGTCTTTCCTCAACTTCTTGAGTTGAGATCCTCAAATCTCCCATCATTTCTTCAATCTCTTCGTCTACTTTCTTATGTGAATATCCCTGTATCTCATTAAAGACTACATGCACAGATTCTTCAGTAGTTTTGGTTCTTAGATTGTAAACACGATAGGCTTTTGAGGTGAGAGAATACCCAAGGAAAATTCCTTTATTAGATTTTGTGTCAAATTTTCCCAACTGGTCCTTTGTGTTAAGAATGTAACACTCACATCCAAACACATGAAAGTAAGAGATTGAGGGTTTTCTCCCCTTCCATAATTCATATGGAGTCTTGTTCAAGATCTTCCTTATAATGACTCTATTTATAATATAGCAAGAGGTGTTTACAACCTCTGCCCAGAAATATTTTTCAACACCAGAGTCACATAACAATGTTCTTTCCATTTCTTTGAGAGCCCTATTCTTTCTTTCATCTACACCATTTTGTTGGGGTGTTCTTGGACATGAGAAGTTATGAGTGATGCCATTTTTGTCAAAGCAGTTCTTGAACTTGGCATTCTCAAATTCTCCTCCATGGTCACTTCTCACAGCACCAATTCCATATCCCTTCTCAGATTGAATCTTTTTGCAAAATATTTTAAATGTTTCATAAGATTCATCTTTCTGAGAGAGAAATAGAACCCAGGTGAATCTTGAATAATCATCCACTATTACAAAACCATATTTTTTGCCACTAAGACTGGCTGTCTTAGTTGGTCCAAACAAATCAATGTGGAGAATTTCAAGAGGTATGGAGGTACTAACATGAGACTTAGGTTTGAAGCATGACTTAGTGTGCTTGCTCTTTGTGCAAGACTTACATATCATATCTTTGTCAAATTTTATTTTTGGTAATCCTTTGATAAGAGATTGATTTGAAAGCTGACTTATGGTTCTCAAGTTAATATGTCTAACTCTCTTGTGCCATAGCCATTTCTCATGGTCATGAGACACAAGACAGGTAAGATCAGACAGGATCTCAAGTGAGACTGAGTAAATATTTTTATTTCTATTTCCTGAGAAAATTGTTTGTCCAGTCTTAGAATCTATGATCTCACAGAAGTTGGGTTGAAATTTAACATGATAACCATCGTCACACAGCTGATTTATACTCAGTAAGTTATGTTTCAAACCTTCAACAAAATAGACATTCTCAATCTGAGCTGAGTTTGTCTTACCAATCTTACCAATGCCCTTGATTTGGGCCTTGCTGTGGTCTCCAAATGAGACAACCCCTGAAGTCGACTCTTCAAGTGACAGGAACTTGCTTTTGTCCCCTGTCGTGTGTCTTGAACACTCGCTGTCCAACACCCACATCCTTTTTTACTTGGCTACTGCTAGGCACATCTGCAGCACAATGAGATTTAGCTTTAGGTACCCACTTGTATTTGGGTCCTACATGGTTAGTTACCTTTCTCTTTGGTGCTACTTGTCTCATGTAGCAATCTGAAGTCTTATGGCCAAATTTACTGTAACAAGAAAATCTCTCTTCACGTTATCTTGCTGGGACAAAAAAATCATTGTACCATACTTCACTTGTAGACTTCTCATAGCCTAATCCAGCCTTATCAAAGATTCCTTTTCGAGATCCAATTAATCTCTCAAGGTTTTTAGTCCCGTTTACAAATTTGGCAAGATCATCTATGAGAGTTCTATTTTGAGATCTGAGCCTTTTATTTTCATCAAGAAGATTTCTTGATTCCAGCTCAACTTGAGCATGAGTCTGTGCCTTGATATGCTCATACAGTTTCATGTGAGACAACATGAGGTTGAAGTTTTTATGATTCCGACCTTCATTTTCTTTTTCAAGAAACTTAATTTTTTTAAGATCTGAGTTTAACTCAGATTTTAACAAAGAACTTTTTGAAGTAAGAAGATTTGAATCATATAACAGATTTTCAAAGGCAGACTTAAGCTCATTGAAAGAGATATCAGAGTCAGATTCATATACCCCTTCATCTGAAGAGTCTCCATTTGCCATTAAGCACAAATTTACTGACTCACCATCTTGACTTTCATCTTCCTCTGTGTTATCCCATGTAGCCATCATGGCTCTTTTCTTTGAGCTCCTTTTTGCGTCGTTCTTCAGCCGAGGACACTCAGATCTGATGTGTCCAGGTTTCTTGCATTCGTAGCAAATGAATTGTTCCTTCTTTTCTCCCTTGATCTTTTCTCTTATGGATGGAAATTTTCGTCTTTCACTTCCTCTAGCTCTCCACAAATGTCTGATCTTTCTTGAGATGAAGGTTATCTTATCATCCATCTAAATCTTATCATCATCCTCATCATCTTCTTCATTATCTGTGTCATGAGATGAGTTAAGTGAGATTTGCTGAGATGAGCTTACCTTCTTACCTTTGGAGCTGTTAGATAAGGCTTTTAGAGCAATTGTTTTTGGACGCCTGATAAGATCCTCTTCCATTAACTCTTGCTCATGTACTTTGAGTGATCCAAGGAGCTCATCTATTCTGAGTGCACTGAGATCCTTGGCTTCTTGTATTGCTGTGACCTTAGGCCTCCAAGGCTTGGGTAGACTCCTTAGAATTTTCCTCTCCATATCTTGATTTGAGTAGGTTCTTCCCAAGGATTTGAGATTATTGGTAATGATATTGAACCATCTTATCATGTCTTCAATGCCTTCATCTTCATTCATCTTGAAGAGCTCATACTGTCTGACCAGTAAGTTGATCTTGGCTTTCTTGACTTGGTTTGTTCCCTCGTGCTCAACTTCAAGTGCATCCCATATTTCTTTTGCTGATACACAACCAGCTACCTTGTCATACTCACTACGACTTAGTGCACAGGTGAGTAGGTATTTGGCTCTTGAGTTGAGAACGTATCTAGCTTTCTCAGCTTCTGTCCATGATTCTCTAGGCTTTATTGCTCTCAAACCAAGTTTATCAGTGGTGTAAGGCACGTAAGGGACTAGCTCAATGATTTCCCACAGATCTACATGTTGAGATTCAATGAACAATCTCATTCTATCCTTCCAGTAGTAGTAATTTGTTCTATCAAAGGCAGGTGGCCTGTTGGTGGATGCTCCTTCAGAGATGAAGAGACTTGTGCTCGGTCTAGCCATGGATCTTTTCCCTCTTCACACGTAGGTGTGCTCAACCCCAAGAGGCCAAGCTCTGATACCAACTGAATAGAGACTTTAAAAAATTTTGTTCCTGAAAAATACTTAACCACAAGCTGAGACGTGTTCTCAAGTTCAATAACTTGGAAGCTCAGATATGGTAGATGAGATGCAGTCTTAACTTAGAATGATTGTTTAATTTTGCAGCAATGAATCCCAATAGTTAAGACTTAATTCTTTGTGTCCAGATTTAAGTTATTTTAAGTTTACACGTCTCAGATATAAATTATGCAAAGTAAATAAAAAAGATAAGGGAGAAAGATGCACACTGATCTTATCCTGGTTCACCCACACCTTGGGCCACGTCCAGTCCTCACAACCTGTGAGATTTCCACTATTGACAAAACCGCCAATTACAAGTATTCTTACTGCCTCTTTAGGTTCACCCTCACACCAAGCTTAGGCTCTCCTACCTTGGCTGAGAAACGAGTATTCTTCTCTGGCCTCTTCAGGCTTCTTACACTCACACTGAGACTAGGCTTTCTCCTAACTCAGCTGAGACTGGTTACAGGTAATGAAAGGATAATGATGTTCTAGCTTACAACATACAAAGTATGGATAAACAGTGAGTACAACTAGGTGTATTCTCATTTACAGGGATAGGAAATTAATAACTTGAAAGAGAATAAGTGAGACTACAGGATGTTCTTAAGTTGAGACCGGATCTGAGATGAGATAGGACTTGAGATGTAGTTAATATGAAGAAATTATTCAATATGCAGCGTAGTCTCTCTCTTCTTCACTATTGATCTTTGGCTTTTATTTCAAATAAAACTAGCTGTTACATGGCAGTTTATGACCGTTTATAGCCGTTGAGAAGAGAGAAAAGGTCTCCTGCCAAAAGCACTGTGCGTACTGCCTTGTGTCAGCATGTGCAGTGTCCTTGTCTTGACTACTTTTGACTCTTTTGTGCCTTACGTTCTCAAGCTGAGTCTGAGTCTCAGTCTTTTGCACTTCTTGCATCTGAGTTTTGTTCTTAGTCTTAGGCTCCCATCTGAGTCTTGGTTCTTCTGTGTAAGCTTGCGTCTGAGTCTCAGTTGTGCATCTGAGTCTGAGTCTTAATCTGAGTCTCAGTCTGACTTTGGATCTCTTCTTTGCTCAGCAACTCTTGTCTTAGTTTTTCTTTTGGCAATACTTGATTCTGACTTTTTATACTTCATGCCTCAAGAAATGATTTTGAGTTGTCTTGTGTCTTTGGCTTCATCTTATTATGAGGAATCAATCCTGCAAATTTTAGAGTCTAGAATTCTGCCAACACTTGAGCAAACAGTTAGTAATAAAAAGATGTAACTCAGTCTTTTTCTTTTGTAATTATTTTAACTTGATGGTTTGACTATATTAAAAACCTTAGGAGTGAGTTTGTCTTAACAATGGTATGGTTACAGAATGCTTATGTGGGTCAAGTGCATCATATTGATGAAGTTTTTGTCTTGCAAGAAAAATTATTACAGAAGGAATTCGTACAGTCAAGGTGACACCAATGGGAGGTGACATGGTTCTTATGAAACCAATTGAAGACAAAGATTTCATGGAGTTATTAAAATAATTAGGTGAATTATTTTGGCAATGGTTCGTTGATATTCGTCCTTGGACCCAGCAGGAGGTGGTACATGAACTATTCGTTTAGCTACGATACCAAGGTGTCCTAGTGCATGTGTGGTCAGAGCCTTTCTTTACAATGATTGCTGCTCATTTTGGTAGGTATGTTTGCATTAATACTTTTACAAAAAAATAAGAACCGCTTAGATGTGGCTAGAATGTTGATCCAAACTTCGTCTATGGAGTCTATTAACAAGTGGTTTAAAGTTAAAGTTACTATGTTAGTCTTAATAAATGTTATTGAGGACCCCTTTGTTGATCCTTGGAGGGTGCTGCATAGAAGGGAGATGGTTCCATTACTATATTCTAGCATTTGCTCTTCTGAGACTATTTTTACAGATGATGATGATTAGAAGATGTTTGAGACCAGAGATCAAAGAGATGTTATGGAATTTGAATTTCAAATGGAAGCTCAGACTAGGAAAGTGGGTGATAACGTACCGTTGTCAAATGGGATTTGCCATGATTTAGGAGATAAATTAGTACGAGAAGGTGAAGGAGATTTGGAATCTCAAATTTATGATGATTATGGCGGTTTAATTGCGGATTATACGAATTATGTTGGGGAAGTAAGGGAGGAGATTGCAGGACAGTTGGATGCAATTCAAATTGATTGTGGTGGTAAGCAAGGGCTAATAGAGGGTGTG
This sequence comes from Sesbania bispinosa, assembly GCA_026901365.1. Classification (NCBI taxonomy): domain Eukaryota; kingdom Viridiplantae; phylum Streptophyta; class Magnoliopsida; order Fabales; family Fabaceae; genus Sesbania; species Sesbania bispinosa. Next base: position 970,032 of record QLOH01000310.1, read on the forward strand.
ACCCAAATTGATGACAAGGATGTGTGTGATGCTGACAATCCACTACAAAGTGAGGCCTACAAGACGTGTGAGCTGAAGGAGAGTGAGGCCCAACAAATTGAAGATTTTGATGTTGATGGGTTGGATCAGGAATAGACGGGCATGCTAATTGGGCCCATGGAGGATGTGACCCAATAGACTGAAGACAACACATTTGCGAAGGAATTGAATCGCGTTGTGAAGCCAAATTATCCAAATGCTTTGGGTATGGTCAACGTGGCAAGCTTATCTCCAACTCTCGGACAATATTGTCACAACCCGACCAATCAAAGTGTTGTCGCGCATGGAGCATTGGGTGTGGTTGGAATGGGTATGGACAGTATGGCAAGCTTTTCTCCAACACCCGACCAATCATGTCATAACCTAGACAATCAAAGTGGGCTGGCAATTGTGAACCTAAATTCTGGTTCGGGTGAAGCTGAAGGGGATAAAGGATTAAGTTTTGAAAGACAATGTGTGGAGGTTGGACTGAGCAACTTTACGCTAGGAGGTGGAGATATAGTAATGAGGAATGTTGTTGTTGATTGACATCTATGTGAGGTGCCTATTGTTGAGGTAACTAGTGAAAAGGAGACACGATCTTTGGTGGAAAATCGTGCAAACAGAAGTCCTTCACTAAAAAGAAGAGGGAGGCCAAGGAAAAAGCTCTGTGTCCTGTCAAGGTGAGTGATTCTGATTTGCATCAGTTAAATTTTTCTCTCAGTCAGGGAACAACTAAGATAGCAAAACGTGTTTGGGAAATGGGGAAAAAATCGGGGGTCTCAACTTTTGGTGGTGATCAAATTATCATAGATGCATTGATGGAATTGGAAATTAGAGATAGGAAAGCTATTAGCAACGGAGGGTTGGAATCAATGGGATAGAGTTGTTGTTGATATTGGGGGTATGAGTGTTCTTGTTTTATCATGATAATTGCAACAATTAATATAAGGGGTATTGGGGGAAGATTAAAGAAGATGGAGTTATAGAATTTGGTTAGGTCAGAGAAGGTGGACTTTCTGTGTGTGCAGGAAACTAAAACAGATCAAGTGGGGGAATGCCTGTGTGCTTTTCTGTGGGGGAGTGAGGACTTTGGTTGGTCTTTCTCACCTTCAGAGGGGTTGTTAGGGGGACTTCTTTTGGTGTGGTGTAAATCAAATTTTATTATGTTTGAAACATTCTTTGACACTACTTTTATAGGTGTGTGTGGATGGTGGGGCGATGAAATTTTTTTTTGTTGTATTGTTAATGTGTACGCCCCATGTGATTGTGCTAGAAAAAAGGACATGTGGATGAAATTATTAGATATTAAGAGAAGAAATGGGGGGAGATGTGATGTATTTGTGGGGATTTAAATGTAGTAAAATCTAAATTTGAAAGAAAAGGGGTTGCTAATTTCTGGAGGGCCGAGGACTCTCATAGTTTTAAGGATTTTATTGTAGAATCTGGACTAATAGATCTACCATTAATAGGGAGGAAGTATACTTGGTACAAAGTTGATGGGTCTTGCATGAGTAGGTTGGATAGGTTTTTGATTCCAGATAATGGTTGTTGAAGTGGCCAAATGCATCACAGTGGGGTCTACAGAGAAATCTTTCAGATCATTGTGCTATTCTATTAAAAAATGAGAATATTAATTGGGGCCCAAAACTGTTTAAGGTGCTTGATTCTTGGAGGTACGGTACAAGATATAAAAATTTAGTTCGGCATCATTGGCAGGGGATGAAGATTGAAGGTAAAGTTGCATTTATGTAAAAAGAAAAATTCAAGGACTTGAAGAAAAAGTTACGGGAGTGGAATAGTGAGTCTTTTGGACAATTAGATAGTAAAATTTCAAAGGCAAGGAACTGTGCCAATCTACTTGATATCAAGGCTGAAGAGTCTATTCTTGTGATTGAGGAGATTTAATAAAGGAGATTGTTGAGAGTACAAATATGCCATTATATATCTTTGAAGGATAGTTTATTATTTCAGAAGTCAAGGATTAAATTGATGGTGAAGGGATGAAAATACAAAATACTTTCATGGATGCATTAACAAGAAAAGGTTACGAAATGGAGTAAAGTCACTAATCATAAACAATGAGAGGTTTTCAGAGCCAGATGCATTAAAAGGGGCTGTGAGGGGTATTTTGAAACTCATTTTTAGGAGAGGGTGCGGGATAGACTTGGTCTTGATGGGGTGCAGTTTAATGTACTGTCAGAATTGGATGTGGAGTCCTTAATTGTGCCTTTTTCAGAGGAAGAGGTGAAGGCAGCAGTGTTGTGAAGGATCAAAAAGTCGAGTCCTGGATTGTTTCAATTTTAATTTTATTAAAGATTTTTGGGACATTCTAAAATATGATTTTTTTCGCATTTGTGAATGAGTTTCATAGCAATGGTAAGTTTGTATGGGGGTCTAATAGTTCTTTCATTGTTTTGGTACCAAAAACTGACAATCCTTAAAGAATGGAAAAATATAGACCAATTTCCCTCATTGGATGTTTGTATAAAGTGTTGGCTAAGGTGTTGGCCAACCGGCTGCGAAAGGTAATTGGTAGCGTTATTTTAGAGTGTCAATGGCATTTATAAAAGGAAGATTTATCTTTAATGGCATTATGATAACTAATGAAGTTATTGAGGAGATGAAGAGGAAAAAACGGAGTTGTCTGTTGTTTAGGGTGGACTTTAAAAAGGCATGTGATTCTATTAATTGGGATTTCCTACAGTATATGATGCACATAATGGGTTTCTCTTTGAAGTGGAGAGTATGGATGGCTGAATGTCTGAGTACGACTAGAATTTTTGTACTACTGAATGGTAGTCCCACGGGTGAGTTTGGTGTAGGTAGGGGGTTGAGGCAAGGGGACCCTTTAGCACCTTTTTTATTTCTCATTGTTGCTGAAGGGCTTAATGCTTTGATGTGTATGGCGTTGAATATCCAAGTTTTCACAGGCTATGTGGTTGGTTGTGAGTCCGTAATTGTGTCACATTTACCATATGCGGACGATATCATAATAATGGGTGAAGCTTCTACTACTAATGTATGGGCAATCAAGGTTATCCTTCAAAATTTTGAGTTAGTGGCGGGATTAAAAATCAATTTTCACAATAGAAAGCTTTTCGGATTCATGCTTGTGAGGACTATCTACATATGTTACCTCAATTTTTTAATTTTAAGGTTGGTTTTTTGCCTTTTTGTTACTTGGGACTTCCTATTGGTGCAAATCCAAGAAGCAAGAAGACTTGGAAACCAGTGATTAACAAGGTGAAGAAGAGATTGTCTTCATGGAAATCTAAAAATTTCTCCTTTGGTGGTCGTTGTGTCCTTTTGAAGTTTGTCCTACACTCCATCTCGGTTTACTATCTTTCTTTTTCAAGGCTCCAAAAGGTATTATTTCAAAACTTGAATCTCTTTTTAGGAACTTTCTTTGGGGAGGGGATGAGAATAATATAAGATCGCATGGGTAGCTTGGGATGTGGTTTGTAGGGAAAAGAAACATAGGGGTTTGGGTCTTAGGGACGTGAGAGCTTTTAATTTAGCTCTTCTAGGGAAATGGAGATGGAGGTTTTTGGTGGATGCGGGTACTTTGTGGCATAGGGTAATAAGTTCCATTTATGGTGAGGTTAGGGTGAGTAAATCACCAAAGAAGGTTAAGGGGTCAAGATGGTGGGTTGATTTATGGTCCATTGATAAAATGGAAAGTGTTACAGATGATTGGTTTTCTAGTAGATGAGTTCGAGGGTAGGTGATGGGAAACATACTTCTTTTTAGGTGGATAATTGGTGTGATTCACGTTCTTTTTATGAGAGGTTTAGTCGGTTATATGTTGTTGCAAAAAATAAAAATGCAAAAGTGGTTGATTTGGTGATTAGGAGGGATGGGGGCTATTCTTGGGATTGGTGTTGGCGAAGGAATCTTTTCCAATGGGAGATGAAGCAATTGAAGCATTTCTTAGATGCCTTACATTCTATAATGTTACACGATCATTATGAAGATATGTGGGTGTGGAGGGAAAACGGGGAGAATGAGTATTCAGTTTCAGAAGCTTATAAAGTCATTGTGAACGATAGAATTTACGCAAATTTCCCAAAATTTCCCACTTTATAAACTTTTGTGGTCCAAATTGGTGCCTACTAAGGTGTCTGGTTTTGCTTACAAAGTCTTCTTAGATAGAATACCATCAAAAAATAATTTAGTCAAGAGGAGGATTTTGCTGCCAAATGAAAGAACTTGTGCTTGGTGTGGTGTACCTTTAGAAACTACTACACATTTTCTGTTTGAGTGTAGTTTTTTATATGCACTTTGGATGTTGTGTATGGAGTGGTGTAGATTTGCTGTTGTTTTTCATAATTATGGACATGACAATTATGCTCATTTTGTGGGACTACTACATTGCTCATATAGAAAACCGTGAACATTGAGCAGTTGTTTAGATGGCAATTATCTGGTCTCTTTGGCTATCTAGGATTGATTTAATTTTTTCTAATAAAAATTCATTGCCTGCTAGTGTTCTAGAATTGGTTAAAATCATATCTTGGAACTGGATTAGATCAAAGGATACATCCTTCTGGTATCCTTTTTCAGCTTGGGACAGGTCTCCTCCATACTGTCTCAATTTTTTCTAACTAGGGAGATGTTCTGGAGACGGAATTGAGTGTTTTTTTTGTGTATGTGCTGCTTGTGGCTTCTCCGGAGTGCGTATCAACTTCTGAATGTATAGTGGCAAAGTTTTGGTTTGGTGATATTGTCACTTTCTGCATTGATAATCTAGTTAACGTTTTCTCTGTTATTTTTTGTTTCTTTTGTCATAGTTTTTTCGTTTTAAGATTTGTTAGTTAGATGTTGGTTTCTTTGTCTTTTTCTATGTATTAGGTGTCAACCTTTAGCTTCATAGCATTTTCCTTGTTGCTACATTAGGAGTTGGCTTTTTCATCCACCAATTGCTATTTGGTTAAGGTGTTCTCTTTATTTTCCTGGACTATGTATTAGTGGACAGAGCACTCTCTATTCTGGTTTGTAACTGTCTCTTTTGTAATGGGTTGGAGTACCCCTTGTACTATCTTTTAATGAATCCTTTTTGCTTAAAAAAAAGGGTCATTCTATGGTGTTTCACTGCGTGGGTGATACACTGATGTTTCACCTCTAATTTTAATATGTGACCCGCTGTCACATGTAAAGTTACCTGCTGGATTGGTTTTAAATTTTGTCCCCGTAGTCAAAAAGCTATTTGTTGCAACGTCCCTATGATAAATAATGCCAAATATAAAGTGATAGCTTTGAAACCACCACCAACTTTACTTTTTTTCCTTCCTCCAGCTACTCTTTTCATCGAGTCATTGGTACACAATGCTATGCATATTGAAGGTGATGGGGATCTCTTTGCATTAAGGATTTGAGGGAAAGGATAGAAACGCGATGTTTTTTGATGAATGGTTGTCTTTCGAATGCGAGAACAGAGGAGCTCGGGTCCTGCATCGGAATAGAGGACAGGGGATTTCGAAACCAAAAAGTGAAGGTTGGGTGTCATCTGTAATGTAGATCTTGATGGGCTGTAATTTCTTGATTGTAGAATCCGACACTACAAGAATGCGCTGATTTAGACACGGGAACGTAGCGACGGCCAAGCCGTGGCTACGATTTAATTAAAATTTAAATTTTGGCGCATTTAACGTAGTGATAGCCAGGTCGTCGCTACGTTAAAATCTGTAATGCGCTAAAACCTTTCCCCCTCCCCTCTTTTTCGTTCTTCCTCCACATTCCTCCTCCTCCTCCTTCCTCTCATTTCCTTCTCTCCGTTCAAGCCTTGTTTCTCTCCCTCCCTCTCTTTCATTTTAAAAATCTCTCTGATTAAACACTCCCCCTCATTCATAGGTTCATTTTGAACCGATTAGAATCTGAATCAGTTGTCCGTAGGTCCCTTTGAACCTCCTTCTCTCTTCCGTCTCCGGCATCGCAACCACTAAGCTTTACAGTTTTAATTAGTTTATTAGTAATTAATAGTTTATTAGTTTTATTAGTATATTAATTTGACATAGGTATTAGTTTATTAGTTTTAAACATTGCTTTAATAGGTATGTTGTTTATTAGTTTTATTAGTTTATTAATAATCAATAGACTTATTAGTTTTATTAATTTATAAATGTGATATAGGTATGTTGTTTAATTTACTTAAAGTGATATATTTATAGGTATGTTGTTTTATTATTTAATTTATGTATATTAGAATTATTTAATTTATATATTGTATATAGTTATTTAATATAATTTATATACCTTATATAAAGTTTAAAGGTGTGTATTTTAATATTTAATTTAAACTTATTAAAATTAGGAAAAAAATTCCTCATATGCGTGGTAGACGTGGACAGAAGGTCCCACCTAGTAGAGAGAGGTCCATCCCTCCGAGCGAGTTGGCTGCATAGGTGGAACGCGCCCGTCGGGAGAGGACCATCTCTTCTGAGCCTGATCAGTTGCGGGATCTTCCAGGTACTTTAGCGCCTGCGGCGGCCCACCTCCAGTCTTCTTCTTCCTCCCCTGAAGCTACTGCTATACCTGCTGCAACTAACCCGCCGCTATTCGACGGAATGAGGTTCATGCCGACACCGGGATATCATGACATCCCTACAGTGGTGGAGGAGGAGCTTCCACTTATCCCTGAGTAGGAGGTAGACCTTGAGCACGCTCAGGATGAGATGGATGAGGACGCTGATCTTGACTTTGATGCGGAGCCAGTTCGGTTCCAGGGTGCCAGCTCCAACCGACCTCATGAGGTAGACCCTGATGGTAGGGTTATTATCCGACCATTTGGCAAGGGGTGAGTTTTTTTTTTATTTTTTTACTTCTTTTTGAATTGATAATATTGAATCTTTAATTGTTTTAACAGTTTATTTGGCAGTTGGGTGCCTAATAACCCATCCATCGCAACCATTGGTCATGAGATTCGTTCGCAATTTCGGGGTCCTCACTACCTGTGGGAAGTCACCCCGCAGGATGTACGAGACAAGTGGTAGGCCGAGTTTACGGTAAATAAAAACCCTAAACACTTTATATTTTTTGCTTAAGTTATGTCATTTTCTAATAACATACCATTTTTTTAAGAGCAAAGTTACTTGGGACCCTTCTGATGAGGCCCAAATCAAGAAGGTTTACGAATAGAGGATTGCTCGTCACCTCCGAGATATGATGAACAAGGCCCAGGCGGCTGGGAGGAGACACACTTAGTGTGGTGAGGAGGCCTGGGAGGGTCTTATGGCCTACTGGGCCTCTAATGAATTCAAGGGGAAGTCCTCTCGTAACAAGAGCAATCGGGCTTCTCAACGCGGAGGAGCAGTCCACACCACGGGTCGCAGGGCCCACCATGAGGTGGCGTTGGATAAGGAATGTATAAACAAGCATTCTTTTGTATTATTTTTGTATTTGTTATTAAAATAATTATTTTGATTTCTTATTCTGTGTAGGCTCGACAGCTTGGGCAGCAGGTAGATCCCAATGAGTTTTTTGTGGCCACCCACATAAGAAAGGGTGGTGGCTGGGTAGATGACCGAGCGCGGTCCACCTATGTAAGTCCAAGTTTGTGCTTATCAGTGTTTTTTATATAATTTCAAATATTTGCAATTCAAAAAATAATTAACTAATTATACGTTTACATGTACTCAATAGACAAATTACCAGGACCGCCTGAGGGAGGTGGAGTCACAGATGGGGGACAACTCCAGCTTTGATTGCTCCACCAAGCTACAGACCTAGAAGGATGTTGCGGGTGGCAAGACCTGAGGCTGCTGTTATGGCACCGAGGACTTGTCAACCAACCTTCGTCCAGGTGTGACCAACCTCACTCAGGAGTGTCAAGCTCATACCAGCAGGAGTGACGGGTCTGGGTCACGACATTCGGCTGAGGAAGCGTTGCGCCAGGAAGTCACTGAAGCAAGGGAGCAGGCTAGTCGGGCTGAAGCGAAGGTTGCAAAGTTGGAGGAGGACTTCGCACGACTCCGACAACAGATGCACCGATTGCTGGAGGCTCAGGCTGCTCAGGCTTAGGCTCAGGTTCAGCCGCACCTCCACTACGATGACGCCTTGGATGAGCAGTCGTTGAATGAGAATGAGGATGAGGATCGTCCCTTGGCACAACACCAGCGACGTCGCCACCACCATTGATTTTTTTATTATATTTTTTTATACTTTTATTATATTATGTTTGAACAATCTTTATATATATATATATATATATTTTAAAATATATATTTTCATCTATCGGTGTGTTTATATAATATTTTGTATTTTTCTTTATAGTTTTAAAATTAACAAATATTAAAATAAAAAATAATAATGAACTTAAATTAAAAAAAATTATATGTAGGGACAACCATGGCCGTCACTAGATAAAAAATTTAAGAAAATAACAATAATACGTAGTGACAGTCATGGTCTTAGCGATGGCTTTCGCGACGACTTGGTCGTCTCTTTGTAGAGACGGCCTATTTTGCTCGTCACTACTGCATTAACGACGAGCCTTTTAGCGACATTCACCTAGCTGTCGCTAAGTCGTCACTACATAGATTGTAGCGACAGTTTTTCACTTTTAGCGACGGCTTTTGGCCGACGCTAAAAGTCGAATTCCTTGTAGTGCGACTTACAATAGATCAAATATTGTCTTAAAGTTATTTAATTTTTTACATAAGGGCAAGATAAAGTCGGTTCATGTTGTCGATGTTCGTGGGCATTCTAACCTCTAACCACTGTCACATTGACACCCCCCATCTGCTCTAGATCCACTTCAAGTTTCTTCTAAGAGTGGTGGTACTTGTCCCTGGAGCTGCTTCGGCTCAGCGACTGCTTCTTCCAAAGTCTTGTGTCTCTTACAACTTGTTTCCCCCTAATAATCAGGTTTTGAAGATTTTTTATTTATTTCGCTTTGTGCGTTACTTCTGAAACGATGCAATATACATGATGATAGCACCTGTCAGTAGACTTCTAAGCTGACAGCTGGGAGCTATGGAGCATGGGGAAAGCCTGGACCAGTTTGGGGTTGATTGGAGTTGAACCAAACCTTGGTCAACCTTTTGTTGGTCAAGCTATGGTCAACCTTTGACCTTTGACCAATGACCCAAGTCAACATGAAGACTCTACTTAATTAGGATTAAGTAATTTTTTAGGAATTATGATGTAATTAGGACTTGCTTGTAATTTTCCTATTTCTTTCTAGTTTGGGGCGCTAATTTGTGGGTTTAATGGCTTAAGTCTTAGCTTAGCTACATAGCCTTGGGGACATGGGTTCAAGACCCACTAGGATAGCTTTTCCTATCATCTTTTATTTTTCCCATTTATTCCCCTCTTGGCCGCCCCCTCCTCTCCTATAAATAGGAGACTCCTCTCTTTGTATTCTGACAACACTTTCATGAAATAGTAAAGGCATTATGCCCATTTTTCTCCTCCCTTGGTGAGTTGAGTGAGGCTTGGTGGTTGTTGCTCAAACCATACTGAGACTTATCTAATTCTCCTGAATTAGTGGCGTCTGGCATTGGACATATCTGCTGTGGGTGGATTCCTGCTTCAGTGGCGTCCCTACCATTTCTTCCTCTCCACTTTTTCTTTCATTTTCTCTCATTTTCTTGCATTTTCTTGCGCAATTATAGCTGCTGACCTGCACCTATAATTCGCAATTTTAGTGCCTTTAGTTGATTCTAATCGGTTGGTTTTGCTCAATTCTAGATCCTACAACTATCCAGCTATCAATTGGTCATTAGAGCTTGTTGAATTTGAGCAATTTGGAGCATCTTGGGGCTGTTCTTGGCCGCGGCTGCTGCACCTATTTTGTGCAGAATTTTCACTCATTTAGTGTAATTCCATCCCTCTTTTCAATTGTAATTTGGACTTGGATTGTTTCCCGGGCCCGAGGTGCCTTTCTGCTGTTGTCAGCATTGTTTGTTTGGTTGTTGATTGCTTGAATTCTTGCTAGTATGGGGATGTTTTTGGGCCGCTAATCCCACCCCTTAGGTGTTTGATTAAATGCCTCTTAATTGCTCATACTTGTTCTTGAGTGATTCCTGCAATTAATTGCTATAAACTGCTTGTTTGTTGGTGAAGTGTGGTAAGAGGAGGCATTGTTGTCTTCATTTTTCCAAAGATCATTCACCTACATTTCTCCCCTTCACCATTAATTGTCCATCTCCCATATTCATCTCTTTACTTTCCGCTTTTAATTTCCGCTTCTCCTCATCCTTTTAATTTCTGCTCTCCCCTTTACATTCTGCCATTTACATTTCTGCTCTCCCCATCCTTTTACTTTCTGCTTCCCCTTTACTTTCAGTCATTTATTTTCAGTCCTCCCCATCCTTTTAATTTCTGCTTCCCCTTTACATTTATGCTTTCCCCATCCTTTTACTTTCTGCCATCCCCTTCTAGTTTATGGCATTTACATTTCTGTCTTCCCCATCCTTTTAATTTCAGTTTCCCCCTTTTAATTTCGTGCCATTTATTTTTGCGCAATTTTTCCTTCTTTCTTTTGCCATTTTATGCGCATTTTTGGGCTCATGTGTTGTTCAATTTTCTACTCCTGTTTGTCTGTTTGATTGGCATTCTGATTGCAAATTTGGATTGACTGCTATCTCTACCTTGGACTTTCTCTGTTTGATTGTGCAAAACACTCACCTATAGGCTCTTTTTTTGGTTCATAGTATTGGAAGAAGATCAACAAATTCCAATTATTGATTTTCCTTCAAATTATAATTCCAATCTTAAAATTGAACCAAACGCGTTTCTGTGACCGTACTGCTTTTGTATAATCAACAAGAAAGTGCTAAGCAATTTTTTGCCATTTTTTAAATCAAGTTGCCATTACGTTTTCACAGTTTTTTTAGAAATCAGTTTATTCATTATTTTTGCTTTTCTGGTACATTTGGACCAGTTTACTGTCAGAAAATTCTAAAAATATTACAGTAGTTACAGTTTATTTTCTTTTCATTGTGTACAAATTTCCGTAATTTTCTGTTGGGGAAAAAGACAAAAAAAGAAAGAAAAGGCAAGAAAAATACAAAAACGTACGTACGTGCCAAAAATACAAAAAAATGTGTAAAAAACAAAAAAGGGTGCAAAAGTCAACAACAAGGAAGAAAAAGTCAAAAGACACCCAAAAAGATTCAAAAATTCAAAAAAAAAAATCAGAAAAATAGAAATATAAAAACAAAGAGTTATCCCAACAATACAGTTGACAGTTTACTGTAATTTTTCTTTTCATTTTTCTGTATACTGTAAATTGAGTTGTATTTGCTGTTTTTCAAAAACGACAATTTTGGCAACTCTTTTCAAAAATCACCAAAAACAATTCTCTTTGCAATTTCTTCCGTCTTGTCTTGTTTGCTTTCTACTCTTGTGTATAAGCGTTTTTGAGTGCTTGCTTTTCTTGTTTGTCACATCAATTCCTTTGTTTTGTCTTAGGATTTTCCAATCTTCCTTTAGTAGGTATTTTCTTTTGTTAGTGCGCTTCTATTTGGGTAAGGGTTAAGACTTAGTCTCACGTTGGTCTTTGCAAGATCTAACCAACCTCCAACCGAGTAGAAGAGGCAAGAGAGTTTAACTATAGAAAAAGCCAAAAAGAGTGACATACACGAGTGATTACATTCCATTGAGTGTAAACACTTAGTTGAGTGGAAAGGTCCATAAAACTTTAATGAATCTAGGAGAATGGAAGGAAGGAGGCAAGGGGAAAGGGCAACCATGTTGTTTAGAAAAGCCTTAGAAACACCTTTGGGTGAAGAAGAGAGCCAAAGAGAGAACCTATTCCATACTAGGTGTCACATTGAAGATAAGGTATGTTTAGTGATAATAGATGGAGGAAGTAGTAGCAACTTAGCTAGCCTTAGGTTAGTTAACAAGCTAAACTTACCTACTACCCCACATCCAGAACCTTATACACTTCAATGGGTGAGTGATGAGGAAGAATTTATGGTGGATAGGCAAGTGAGCTTAAGGTTCAAAATTTGGGATTACCAAGATGAAATGACCCTTGATGTTATACCCTTAGAAGCCTCTCACATCCTTTTAGAAAAGACCATGGCAATATGAGAGAAGGGTAAAATATGATAGGTTTGCCAATACCTATAGGTTCCGCCACCAAGGGATAAAATTCACACTCATGCCTATGACCTCAAAAGAAATAAACGAAGATCAAACCACACTTAAGAGGTTAATAGAACAAGAGAAAAGAGAACAAATAGAAAAAGAGAAAGAAGGAAAACTTAAAAGAGAAAGTGATGAAAAAGAATTAAGAGTGCAAGAAGAGAAAGTATGTTTATCTTGTGATCATTTGAATGCTAACTCTTCTAATGAATGCATGAATAGGTTGATGGAAAGTACTTCTAGTGTTTCAAAGAGTACAATTCAAGTTGTTGAAAGGGAGTTTCCTAAACTTACATTCTTTATGCATGAAATGCCTTTTTCTGCGCACAATTTTATGCCACAAAGCATTACATGTTTGAAAGAAATCAACAATGTTGATAATGCTTTGAAACCTATTGCATGTTTAGAAAAATCAACTAAGTTTAAGAGTACCATGAAACTTTCTAGAGCTGCATGTCTAGTCAATTCCTTTGATCAATTTAGATTACATGATAGGAATGATAACAAAGTTCGATTGAATATGCATGCACCTTTGGTTTGTATTTATAATGTGCATACACATTTTGGACCTAAAATAATTGTTTCATATAAAGATGTGTATTATGCTCTTGAACTAGTTAGTAAAAAGGATAAAAATTTGGATGAAGCTATCACATATGAGAAAACTTGTTTGACATCCATTTCACATGATGATATGCTTCATAGTGTGCTTTCTTAATGTGATTCATTTGATGTTTCACCTTACATGAACACATATGATAATATGCGAAAGGTGTCATATTACTTGAGTGAGTGCATTATAATGGATATGCCTCTTGAACAAACTTGCATGAGTACCTCATGGCATGAACATATGCACTACCCTTTTGATAATCATACTCAAGATGCATGTGTTATGTTCAATAAAAATGTTGGGATGTTATTGAAAAATACTAAAACATTCATGCCACATAGTTTCACTTGTGCATTTATTTGGGAACATAGTGTAGAATATTTTGATGAATATTGCATATTGAAACACATTTTGTACTTGTGGAATTTATTGCCTAAGCCTTCTCCATGACCACTTACTTATATTACTTGCAAGGGAGGGCTTCAAAAGATTAGTCTTTGATCCAGGATCTAAATCCACAAAGTACATGGACAAGATGGTTCAATCTTCATTGAGGGAGTTTTCTAACCATTATCTCAAATACCTCTTGTTCATCTCCTATGTTTTTCTTTTGCTAATCTTTATGATCCCCAAGTATTTTTGTTATGAGCCTTCACTTTGCTTGCTTTGGAATAATACTTATCGGTCTTCTTTTTGTTGTCTAGGCTCAAGGAAGATGTTCAACTTGTGGACGTCCAGCTGTACTCCCCAAAGGCTAAGGGAAGTATCTTCTTACTTGCTACTTTAGTCATCCATCTCCTTCTTTCTACCCCCATTCTTCTTCTTCTTATGGCTTCTTTCTAATCTTTTAGATTTGAGGTCAAATCCTTCCTAAGGGGGAGGGAATGATAGCACATGTCAGTAGACTTCTAAGCTGACAGCTGGGAGCTATGGAGCATGGGGCAAGCCTGGACCAGTTTGGGGTTGATTGGAGCTAAACCAAACCTTGGTCAACCTTTTGTTGGTCAAGCTATGGTCAACCTTTGACCTTTGACCAATGACCCAAGTCAACATGAAGACTCTACTTAATTAGGATTAAGTATTTTTTTAGGAATTATGATTTAATTAAGATTTATGATGTAATTAGGACTTGCTTGTAATTTTCCTATTTCTTTCTATTTTGGGGCGCTAATTTGTGGGTTTAATGGCTTAAGTCTTAGCTTAGCTACATAGCCTTGGGGACATGGGTTCAAGACCCACTAGGATAGCTTTTCCTATCATCTTTTATTTTCCCCATTTATTCCCCTCTTGGCCGCCCCCTCCTCTCCTATAAATAGGAGACTCCTCTCTTTGTATTCTGACAACACTTTCATGAAATAGTAAAGGCATTATTCCCATTTTTCTCCTCCCTTGGTGAGTTGAGTGAGGTTTGGTGGTTGTTGCTCAAACCATACTGAGACTTATCTAATTCTCCTGAATTAGTGGTGTCTGGCATTGGACTTATCTGTTGTGGGTGGATTCCTGCTTCAGTGACGTCCCTACCATTTCTTCCTCTCCACTCTTTCTTTCATTTTCTCTAATTTTCTTGCATTTTCTTCCACAATTATAGCTGCTGCACTGCACCTATAATTCGCAATTTTAGTGCTTTTAATTTATTCTAATCGGTTGGTTTTGCCCAATTCTAGATCCTACAACTATCCAGCTATCACATGATGAAGAACGGGCTCACATGGACTTGGAAGTCAATTTTGCATCTTTAAGATCATTCACTTAATAACAGTCGAGAGACCTATTAGCAATTTTTTTTTTCATTTAATCGGTTGCCATTAAGAAATCCATAGCATTCATTCAAAAACTAATACATCTAATGGATATAAAGATATGGCACACTGATGTTTCACCCATAATATGAAACACCCTAGATCGTGCCTATTATTATTTTCTTATTTCTTACATCTTCAAATCTTTTACACATATTTTTTCTTTATATTTCTTTCTTCCATTTTTAAGACAATAGTTATTGTATCTTTCACTCTCTATTTTCTTTTCAACTTAGTCTTTCCTACACCTCTCACACTTCAAAAGATTGGATATCAATGCATTATTTTCCATAAAAAAGTGTTTTTTGTCCAAAATAAAATGTAAATGCTGCTATCCTATACAATTTAATTATGGATTTAATTTATATACACCATATATTAGTGTAAATAAATTTTACAAATACATTCAATGGTGTGCTGCCACATCATTTAATGAATATGATACCTCATGTGTTATTAAATTCAATGAATGATGTAACAACACATCATTAGATGTCTATATAAAATTTCTTTACAAAAGAGTTTACACAAACAATATATATATTAATCTCTTCAATTATAGACACACATATATAAAATTCGAATTAATTAGTTCAGAATCATAAATTCTATGGTTGGATTGTGCAAACAATTAGCGCATAGGGTTACAATTTTTTTTTTGGTAAATGATTGAATTAAAAGAAGAAAACAGAAATACAAGACAAGACTTAACTTGTTCTACCCCTTAGTACATAATTCCCTTTAGCATTAGCTAACAATAGCTCATCTAAAATACCATCTAAGGTATTAAAAACTATAAAACTATCTCCAACAAGAGCCCCTCTTTTTGCAAGATTGTCTGCACATTTATTACCTTCTCTATGTATGTGATGGATTTGGCAATCCCAAGGTTTTGCCAGGACTGTTTTAATATTATCAACAATACCAACAAGAGGATGAAATCTATTACAATTGTCCTTGATCAAAGACAAAGCTAATAAAGAATCAGTCCAGCACTTCACTTTTCTAAATCCCTTTTCCCAAACCAAATTTAAGCCCTTCATGATTGCTGTCAATTCTGCCAAAACAACATTTTTTGAGTCCAAGTTGCCATAGAAACCTTTAATCATCCTGCCACTACTATCTCTAATAATACCTCCATATCCTGATTTGTCAATTTGAGGAAAATAGCTACCATCTAGATTGATTGCCACAAAATCTGTTGGAGGAGCTATCCACCTTATCCAGCTCCTGTTTTGCTTTGGCTGATGATCATTCAGACTGAAAACTGTCTGTAAAGTCTTAGTTAAAGTATTAACATTGTGAAGAAGTTGTATTGGTGTAGTTGACACTCCTTCAAAAACCATTTGATTCCTTGCTTTCCAAATCTCCCAAATTCCAGCAATAAAGTTTGCATAGGGTTACAATTTAAATTCTATTCCATATTTAACTCGATGTGAGAATTAGAATTTAAGAATAAAATATAATATAAGTATAACATTAAAGTTTTATTTAATATTTATGAATTAAAAATTTTAAATAAAGTAATTTAATTATTGTTATATAACAACAATTTAGAAATTATAAATTATTTTTCTTCATATTCAATTTCTTTTAATATTGGTGAACCAAATAAATAATTCTTATGAATAATATATTGTAACGACAATGTATTATATTTTAATCAATAATTCATTTATGTATATTTTTAAAACATACTTAATTAAGCTTTTATTTCTTAAACTTATGCGAAAAAGCGAATTAAATAAACGTAATTAAAAATAACAAAACTTTTACAATATAAAAATACAGATAACACTTGCACCTTTCAATAGGTAATTAAATTACACTTTTTTCTCTTTATGTTTTTGAAAAATTGCATTCCCCTCTTGAGATTAATGTGTTACACTTTATCCATTTAAGGTCAGTGGAAGACACTTTCTCTCTTTTTGTGTTTTAACATAATCAATAGTTAGTTTTGAACTTTTTTTTAGTTGAGGGAATTAAAAAACAAAATGAAAATTTTCATAAATTAACTAAAGAGTAGTAAAAAACTACATTCATATTCTAAAATTTTAAGATTTATAATAGGCATCCAAATTAGTTGTCAATAAAAAGTTGTAAAGAGAGGAAAAAATCTCTTGTGAGACTTATTCATAGTTATTCACAACCATAACTAAAATGTTAAAATTTGAGTATATTTCATCTCTCAAAAGAAGGAGAGTATAATTTGAAAAATAAAGGGGATGAGAGTTTCAACATCTCTTAAGAAGAAAGTGTAGTTTATCCAAATGAAAATGTTGAAGCTAAGATGCACTTTTTCTTTTTTTTTTTTTAGTTTTTATTCGTATACGTGAAATTAGTAATTTAATGGTAGTGAGTAGTGACTAAAAATTGAAAATGGGGCTTGAATTAATTAGTTGTTCCGCTATTCCAAGAATTTATCATATGAAATTATGACTTTAATTTTAATAAAAAGAATCTAAACATAAAAATTAAAACTTTAAAGCTTTAATTCCCAATGCCAAACATGCACCGAGAGAACATATATATATATATATATATATTACTAGTTCAGCAAGTTATAATTTTAAAAAGGATTTAATTCATATACAATGTCATTCTAAAGAAGTTTTACACACATATCCAATGGTGTGCGGCCACATCATTTAATGAATGTGATACCTCATATGATATTAAATTCAATAAATGATGTGGCAGCACATCGTTAGATGTCTGTGTAAAATTCCTTTACACTGACATTGTGTAACGTCCTAATTTCTTAATTCGAAAATAATGTATGTTGGGAGCACTATTTCCAAATTCGTGAAATTGTTTCGCTCATTATCGATACCAACATACAACATTACAAAGCTTAGGTAATCCAACTATTACATAAGCAGAAGTCCAAGTAGTGAATATCATTACATACTTACATATTGTTACCAATAAAGCTAAAATATACACCCTCTATAAATAGGCACAATAGGATATGAAACTACATGTGTCTTGGAATAGTAGTGATACTCATAAGAATCCCACATGTATCAACCTATGTCATCAAAACAATAAAACTATGCCTGTACAAAAGAGTACAACAAAAGGGGTGAAGTATGAATCAAAAGAGATTGGGCCGCTCATGGAACCCAACCACAACTCCCTTTTTCCTGATCAAGCGTCCGGACGGGGTCCTTGCACATTTGAATATAACCCATGCAACGTGGGGTGAGACTAACGTCCCAGTGAATGCAGAAAAACATGCAGTGCAGTGTGGGTAATCAGGCAAATGGGATGCAACAAACATCATCATACATAACTTCATCATAAGGCAATACATAGCAATTCAATAAAACATGACTGTGACGTGTTTTTACCCGACACTCGGGGTCTTTTCTCTAACTGTGACTGTGATTGAGCGCTCGTCCATGTGACCAAGGACCATCGACCGTCGTCCAGGGCCACCTATGATTATTTCTTATTAACATTAAATGAACAATGCTTGCTTTTCATTTTAGCTTGAGGACCCCATCTCCCTCTTGGCCGAGAGGTCGATGTGGTTGCTTCGATCTTTCTTATTCATGATTGCCCGAAGGCCTGTGATGGTCCAAAGACCCTGTGATAGTCCGAAGACTCTGTGACAATGTATTCCTTTGGTCAACGACCCTTGAATGCTTAGAATAGATGCTTTTCCATAACTATGAATGGCATGGTAATCATTAATCACATTGAAATACTGATAGCTATTTTACAACCTAGGGTTACACTAGGGTTTGGTAGAACTTCACTCATATTATGCAAATAGGCATTTCCAACCATACAATCAATCAATAACACACATAAATGAAGTAAATAAGCATGGGAAGGAGGAAATAGGGAGCATACAATAGATCAAATAACATGATAGTGAGTGGGTGACCACACTCACCTCAAGGATAGGAAAAATGGAGATGAGGGAGAGGTTGGGAACGATGAATCCAAGCTTTAGTAGAGTAGGGAGGCTCCAATCCAAGCTCCTTGGGTGCCTCTCTTCTTCAAATCCTCTCTTTCTCTCTCTACTTCTCTCTCTGATTCTCTCTCTACAAGATGGTGGGAGAAATAAATGTTGTGCCCTAAAATGAAATCAGCATTAGAAGCTGATTCGAGGATTCTCGCTCAAGCGAGAGTCTGCTCGCTCAAGCGAGAGAAAGGAAAATTGTATTCTCACTCAAGCGAGAGTTTCCTCGCTTGGTCAAAATTCACACAATAAAAACCCCAAACCTCTCTAACTTTGCCTCGCTCAAGAGAAACCTCCTCACTTGGGCGAGTGCAAGTCAGAGAGCAATCTCAATTAAATGCTTTGAATTGTGCTTGGGCGAGAGGTTATCGCCCAAGCGACCATATCAGTAACAAATCTTTTTATTTTTACTGATATGCTCACTCAAGCGAGACTTCCTCGCTTGAGTGAGAGCACCAGAATGTTGTTTTTCTGATTTTCTCCCTTATGCTCAATTCCCTAATTCCTTTTACAAACATTCAATTATATTATCACTTATACTTATTAAAATGATCGGATTTGGGATGTTACACATTGTATATATACATATCTATTAAACTCTTTTAAAAAAGAACATGGGAGCACCCTTCAATTTTTTAAAAAAATTATACGATCTTATATTAAGTACTTTAATTTATATAATTTATGTATATTAGAATTATTTAATTTATATAATTAGTAATTAGTAATTATAATTTATATAATTATTTAATTTATATATAGTTTATAGGTGTGTATTTTAATATTTAATTTAAACTTATTAAAATTAGGAAAAAAATGGCTCGTATGCGTGGTAGACGTGGAGAGAAGGTCCCACAATGTAGAGAGAGGCCCATCCCTCCAGGAGAGCTGGCTGGACAGGTGGATCACGCCTGTCGGGAGAGGACCATCTCTTCTGACCCTAATCGGTTGCGGGATCTGTCAGGTACTTCAACACCTGCGGCGGCCCACCTCCAGTCTTCTTCTTCCTCCCTTGAAGTTACTGTTATACCTGTTGCAACTGACCTGCCGCCATTCGACGGAATGAGGTCCATGCCGACACCGGGACATCATGACATCCCTATAGTGGTGGAGGAAGAGCTTCCACATATGCCTGAGCAGGAGGTGGACCTTTAGCACACTCAGGTTGAGATGGATGAGAACGCTGACCCTAAGTTTGATGCGGAGCCAGTTTGGTTCCAGGGTGCCAGCTCCAGCCGACCGCATGATGTAGACCCTCATGGTAGGGTTATTATCTGACCATTCGGCAAGGGGTGAGTTTTTTTTTTAATTTTTTACTTCTTTTGAATTGATAATATTGAATCTTTAATTGTTTTAACAGTTTATTTTGCAGTTGGGTGCCTAATAACCCAACCATCGCAGCCATTGGTCATGCGATTCGTTCGCAATTTCGGGGGTCCTCACTACCTGTGGGAGGTCACCCCGCAGGATGTACGAGACAAGTGGTGGGCCGAGTTTACAGTATATAAAAACCCTAACCATTTTTATATTTTTTGCTTAAGTTATGTCATTTTCTAATAATATACCTTTTTTCAGAGCAAAGTTACTTGGAACCCTTCTGATGAGGCACAAATCAAGAAGGTGTACAAGCAGAGGATTGCTCGTCGCCTTCAAGATATGATGAATAAGGCCCGGGCAACTGGGAGGAGGCACACTTGGTGTGGTGAGGAGGCCTGGGAGGGTCTTATGGCCTACTGGGCCTCTGATGAATTCAAGGGGAAGTCCGCTCGTAACAAGAGCAATCGGGCTTCTCAACGCGGGGGAGCAGTCCACACCACGGGCCGCAGGGCCCACCATGAGGTGGCGTTGGATATGGTATGTATAAACAAGCACCCTTCTGTAATATTTTTGTATTTGTTATTAAAATAATTAATTTGGGTTCTTATTCTGTGTAGGCTTGACAGCTTGGGCGGGAGGTAGATCTCGATGAGTTTTTTGTTGCCACCCACATAAAAAGGGGTGGTGGTTGGGTAGATGACCGAGCGCGGTCTACCTATGTAAATCCAAGTTTGTGCTTATCAGTGTTTTTTTTTTAAATTTCAAATATTTACAATTGAATAAATAACTAACTAATTATACATTTACATGTACTAAACAGACAAATTACCAGGATCGCCTGAGGGAGGTGGAGTCACAGATGGGGGACAACTCCAGCTTTGACGGCTCCACCAAGCTACAGATCTAGAAGGATGTTGCGGGTGGCAAGACCTGAGGCCGCTGTTATGGCACTGGGGACTTGTCAACCAACCTTCGTCCAGGTGAGACCAGCCTCACTCATGAGTCTCGGGCTCATACCAGCGGGAGTGACTGGTCCGAGTCACGACATTCGGCTGAGGAAGCGTTGTGCCAGGAAGTAACTGAAGCAACGGAGCAGGTTAGCCGGACTGAAGCGAAGGTTGCAAAGTTGGAGGAGGACTTCGCACGACTCTAACAACAGATGCACCAGTTGCTGGAGGCTCAGGCTGCTCAGGCTCAAGCTCAGGCTCAACCGCACCCCCACTACGATGACGCCCTGGATGAGCAGTCGTTTGATGAGGATAAGGATCATCCCCCAACACAACACCAGCGTCGTCGCCGCCACCATTGATTTTTTTTATTATATTTTTAATACTTTTATTGTGTTATGTTTGAACAGTCTTTGTATATACATATTAAATATATATTTTTTCCTCTATCGATGTGTTTATATAGTATTTTGTATTTTTCTTTATAATTTTAAAATTAACAAATATTAAAATAAAAAAAATAAAAATTAACTTAAATTAAATAAAATTATATGTTGGGATGACCATGGCCATCACTAGATAAAAAAATTTAAGAAAATAACAATAATACGTAGCGACAGCCATGGTCTTAGCGACGACTTTTGCGATGACTTGGTCGTCTCTACGTAGCGACGACCTATTTTGCTCATCACTATTGCATTAACGACGAGCCTTTTAGCGACGTCCACCTGGCCGTCGTTTAGCGACGTCACTACATAGATTGTAGCGACGGTTTTTCACTTTTAGCGATGGCTTTTGGCCGACTCTAAAAGTCGAATTTCTTGTAGTGCGACTTACAATAGATCAAATATTGTCTTAAAGTTCTTTAATTTTTTATATAAGGGCAAGATAAAGTCGGTTCATGTTGTCGATGTTCGGGGCATTCTAACCTCTAACCACTGTCACATTGACACGCCCCTTCTGCTCTAGATCCACTTCAAGTTTCTTCTAAGAGTGTGGTACTTGTCCTTGGAGCTGCTTCGGCCCATCGGCTGCTTCTTCCAAAGTCTTGTGTCTCTTGCAACTTGTTTCTTCCTAATAATATGATTTTTATAGATTTTTCATTTATTTCGCTTTGTGCTTCATTTCTGAAATGATGCAACATACATAATGAAGAACGGGCTCACATGGACTTGGTAGTCAATTTTGCATCTTTAAGAACATTCAATAAAAACAGTCGAGAGACCTATTAGCAATTTTATTCTTTTCATTTAACCGATTGCCATTAAGAAATCCTTGGCATTCATTCAAAAACTAATATATCTAATGGATATAAAACTATGATACACCGATGTTTCGCCCATAATATGAAACACCCTAGATGGTGCCTATTATTATTTTCCTATTTCTTAAATCTTCGAATCTTTTACACATATTTTTTCTTTATATTTCTTTCTAACTTTTTTATGACATTAGTTATTGTGCGTATCTTTCACTCTCTCTATTTTCTTTTCAGCTTTGTCTTTCCTACACCTCTCACACTTCAAAAGATTGGATATCAATGCATTATTTTCCATGAAAAAGTGTTTTTTGTCCAAAATAAAATATAAATGTTGCTATCCTATACAATTAAATTATGGATTTAATTTATATACACTATCAGTGTATATAAATTTTATAAATACATTCAATGGTGTGCCGCCATATCATTTAATGAATATAATACCTCATGTATTATTAAATTCAATCAATGATATGACAACACATCATTGGATGTCTGTATAAAACTTCTTTACAAAAATTTTATACAAACAATGTATATATATTAATCTCTTCAATTATACACACACATATATAAAATTCGAATTAATTAGTTCAGAATCATAAATTCTATGGTTGGATTGTGCAAACAATTAGCGCATAGGGTTACAATTTAAATTCTATTCCATATTTAACTCGATGTAAAAATTAGAATTTAAGAATAAAATATAATATAAATGTCACATTAAAGTTTTATTTAATATTTATGAATTAAAATTTTTAAATATAGTAATTTAATTATTGTTATATAACAATAATTTAGAAATTATAAATTATTTTTCTTCATATTCAATTTATTTTAATATTGGTGAACCAAATAAATAACTCTTATGAATAATATATTGTAACGACAATGTATTATATTTTAATCAATAATTCATTTATGTATATTTTTAAAACATACTTAATTAAGCTTTTATTTCTTAAACTTATGCGAATTAAATAAACGTAATTAAAAATAACAAAACTTTTACAATATAAAAATATAGATATATAACACTTGCACCTTTCAATAGGTAATTAAATTACACTTTTTCCTCTTTAATTATTTTGAAAAATTGCATTCCCCTCTTGAGATTAATGTGTTACACTTCATCCATTTAACGTGAGTTACCTTTTGAAGACACTTTCTCTCTTTTTGTGTTATAACATAATCAATAGTTAGTTTTGAGCTTTTTTTAGGTGAGGGAGTTAAAAAACAAAATTAATTTTTTCATAAATTAACTAAAGAGTACTAAAAAACTACATTCATATTCTAAAATTTTAAGATTTATAATAGCCATCCAAATTAGTTGTCAATAAAAAGTTGCAAAGAGAGGAAAAAATCTCTTGTGAGACTTATTCATAGTTATTCACAACCATAACTAAAATGTTAAAGTTTGAGTATATTTCATCTCTCAAAAGAACGAGAGTACATAATTTGAAAAATAAAGGGTGTGAGAGTTTCAACATCTCTTAAGAAGAAAGTGTAGCTTATCCAAATAAAAATGTTGAAGCTAAGATGCACTTTTTCATTTTTTTTTTTTAGTTTTAATTCGTATATGTGAAATTAGTAATTTATATGGTAGTGAGTAGTGACTAAAAATTGAAAATGGCTTGAATTAATTTGTTGTTCTGCTATTCCAAGAATTTATCATATGAAATTATGACTTTAATTTTGATAAAAAGAATCTAAACATAAAAATTAAAACTTCAAAGCTTTAATTCCCAATGCCAAGAGAATATATATATATATATATATATATATTACTAGTTCAGCAAGTTATAATTTTAAAAAGGATTTAATTGATATACAATGTGTTAGACTGATAGCTGATAGTCAGCCTATTATATTGGGATAATATGTGATTGAGCGAGAATCATGTAATCTAGTTATTAGATAATATTCTTAGCAGATTTGTAGGTAGGAAATAACGACCATATATTTGTATAAAGGGTACTCTTGGCCAAGGGATCATGCTACGTGCAGATTGTGATCTTCAACTCTATGGTTGGTGTGATGCAGATTGGGCTACTTGCCCCCTAACGAGATGTTCCCTTACTGTTAAGAAAAACTCACTCCTAAGGTTTTTAATGTAGTCAAACCATTTAGTTGAGATGATCACAAAAGCAAGTCTGAAGATGCATCTTGTTATTTACTAATTGTGTGCTCAAGTGTATGGCAGAATTTCTAGACTTTAAATTTGCATAATTTGATTAAAAAAAGGGGAAGCTCAAAGACTATCTTTGAGAATATGAAGCATAGAAGTCAGAATCAAGATATGCCAAAGACAAAAGACTTAAAGCAAAATGTTGAGCAATGAAGAGATCCAATGTCAGTTTGAGACGCTGGCTCAAGATCAGACACAAATTAAAGTACAGATGTTATCTCATGATCAGAAGAGGACTCAGACTAAGACTCAGCTTGAGACACATGCTCAAAGAAGAAGCTCATATACAAATGAGGAAGATCAAATTGTCAGATACAAAGATCTACTAAGAGATGAGACTCGGTCTTATCTTCAGAATCAAGAAGAAGATCAGATTAGAAGATGATGAACCAGGAAGAGATTCCAAATCAGCTTGAGATACAAGCCCAAAGATCATATGAGAAATCATACTAAGAATAAAAATGAAAGACAAATGCAAAAGCTACCAAGAGTTGAGACTCAGACTTCAGAACGCAAGATACAAAGTCAACATGAGTCAAGAAATGTACACTGCACACTAACACAAAGCAGTGGCACAGTACCCTTTTGGCAGAAGACCTTCTCTCACTTGCAACAGCTCTAAACGGCTAGAAAATGGTCATAAACGACTAGTTTTCATTTGAAATAAATGTTGAAGTCAACAGTGAAGTGAAGTGAGAGAGACTACGATGTACATTGAACATCTTTGCATCTCATCTTACATCTCAAGTTCACATCTCAAGTCTATCTCATCTTAATGTCTGATCTCAACTTGAGAACACCTTGTAGTCTCAGTTTCTTTCTCTTTTCAGCTCTTAGTTTCCTATCTTTGTAGAAGAGAATACTTCTAGCTAAGCTCACTATTTATCCATAACTTGTATGCTGTAAGCTAGACCCATCAATACCTTATCTATCATTGTAACTAGTCTCATCTGAGATAGGATAGAGCCTAGTCTCAGTGTGAGTGTGAGCGTCCTGAAGAGGCTATAAGAATACTTGTGGCTCAGCCAAGATAGGAGTGCCTAGACTTGGCGTAGGAGATGTCCTGAAGAGGCTGTAAGAATACTTGTAATTGACTGGGATTGTCAATAGTGGAAATCTCACAGGTTGTGAGGACTGGACGTAGCCCAAGGCGTGGGTGAACCAGGATAAGATCTGTGTGCATCTCTCTCTCTCATCTCTTTTATTTTGCACAGTTCACATCTCACATCTGTTTTGTTAAAATATATTGAACTCTCTAAAAGGAAATCTAGTTTCAATAACTAAAGAATCATTTTTACTTAGTCACAAAGATATCACTAATTAA
This sequence comes from Sesbania bispinosa, assembly GCA_026901365.1. Lineage (NCBI taxonomy): Eukaryota > Viridiplantae > Streptophyta > Magnoliopsida > Fabales > Fabaceae > Sesbania > Sesbania bispinosa. The sequence goes on from QLOH01000310.1 coordinate 995,568, forward strand.
AACTAAGACAACATCTCATCTAACCTATTTGAGACTCCAAGTCATCAGACTTGAGATCACGTCTCAGCTTGAAATTGAGTGTGTTTTTCAAGAACAAAATTTTAAAGTCTCTATTCAACCCCTCTTCTAGAGACATCCAACCAACTTTAGTTGGTATCAAAGCTCGGCCTCTTTGGGGTTGAGCACACCTACGTGTGAAGAGGAAAAGATCCATGGCTGGATCAAGTGCAAGCCTTTTCATTCCTAAAGAAGCATCCACCAACAGGCCCCCTGCCTTTGATGGAACTGATTACTACTACTGGAAAGACAGGATGAGATTGTTCATTGCATCTCAACATGCTGACTTATGGGAAATCATTGAGATGGGATAATATATGCCTTACATCACTGATGAACTATGGCTAAGATCAGCTAAGCCCAGGGAAACATAGACAGATGCTAAGAAGGCAAGATATGTTCTCAACTCAAGAGCCAAATACTTGCTCACATGTGCACTAAGTCGTAGTGAGTATGACAAAGTAGCAGGATGTGCATCGGCAAAGGAGATATGGGATGCACTAGAAGTTGAGCATGAAGGAACCAACCAAGTCAAGGAAGCCAAGATCAACATACTAGTCAGACAGTATGAGCTCTTCAAGATGAATGAAGATGAAGGTATAGAGGACATGGTAAGACGGTTCACAATCGTCACCAATAATCTCAAGTCTCTGGGAAGAACATATTCAAACCAAGATATGGTGAGAAAGATCCGGAGAAGTCTGCCCAAACCTTGGAGACCTAAGGTCATAGCAATCCAAGAAGCCAAGGATCTCAGCACTCTCAGACTAGATGAGCTCCTTGGGTCATTGAAGGTCCATGAGCAGGAGCTGATGGAAGAAGATCTCATCAGACGACCAAAAACAATAGCCCTGAGAGCCTCTTCCAGCAACTCTAAAGGTAAGAAGGTAAGCTCCTCTCAACAAACCTCGCTTAACTCATATACAGACAGTGAAGAAGATGATGATGAGACTGAGATGGATGATGAGCTAGCCTACATCTCAAGAAAGATCAGACGCATGTGGAGAGCTAGAGGAAATGGAAGAAGAAGATTTCCATCAAGAAGAAGAGAAATCGAGGCTGAAAAGAAAGGGAAATTCATTTGCTATGAATGTAGAAAGCCTGGGCACATAAAATCTGAGTGTCCTCAACTCAGAAACAAAACAAAGAAAAGCCTAAAGAAGAAAGCAATGATGGCCACATGGGATGACACATAAGAAGATAAGAGCCAAGATGATGAATCAGCAAATTTGTGTCTCATGGCTAATGGAGATTCTTCAGATGAGGAGGTATATGACTCTGACTCTGATCTCTCCTTCAATGAACTTAATTCTGCCTTTGAAATTTTGTTATATGATTCAAACCTTCTTGCTTCAAAAAGCACTTTGGTAAAATCTGAGTTAGACTCAGCACTTGAAAAAATCAAATTTCTTGAAAAAGAAAATAAAGGTCTGAATCATAAAAATAGTAGTCCCATGCTGTCTCACATGAAACTATCTGAACATATCAAGGCACAGACTCAAGCCCTTGATGAGCTGGAACTAAGAAATCTCCTTGAAGAAAACAAAAGACTAAAAAATAAAAATAGAATTCACATAGATGATCTAGCAAAATTTGTAAATGGTACTAAAAACCTTGAGAGACTAATTAGGTCTCAAAAATGGATTTTTGATAAAGCTGGATTAGGCTATGAAAAATCCTCAAGTGAAATCCGGTATAAAGATTTCTTTGTTCCAGCAAGAAAAAGAAAGAAGGAAAGATGCTCTTGCTGTAGCAAATTTGGCCATAAGACTTCAGATTGCTACATGAGACAAGTAGCAACAAAGAGAAAGGTGACTAACCATGCAGGACCCAAATACAAGTGGGTACCTAAAACTAAATCTCTTTGTGTAACAGATGTGCCTGACAGCAGCAAGATCAAAAAGGATGTGGGTGTTGGACAATGGATGTTCAAGACACATGACATGGGACAAAAGTAAGTTCTTGTCACTTGAAGAGAAAGCTTCAAGGGTTGTTTCATTTGGAGACAACAGCAAAGCCCAGATTAAAGGCATAGGTAAAATTGGTAAGACAAACTCAGCTCAAATTGAAAATGTATATTTTATTGAAGGTTTGAAACATAATTTGTTGAGTATTAGTCAATTGTGTGATAATGGTTATCATGTTAATTTTCAACCAACTTTCTGTGAGATCATAGACTCAAAGATTGAAAAATAGTTTTCTCTGGAGAAAGAAATAAAAATCTATACTCAGTCTCACTTGAGAGCCTATCTGATCTCACCTGTCTCATGTCTCATGACCATGAGAAGTGATTATGGCACAAGAGATTTGGACATATTAACATGAGAACTATGAGTCAACTTGCAAATCAGTCTCTTATCAAAGGATTACCAAAAGTAAAATTTGACAAAGACATGATTTGTGAGTCTTGCATAAAAAGCAAGCACAGCAAATCAAGTTTCAAACCTAAGTCTCATGTCACCACCACCAAACCTCTTGAGATCCTCCACATTGATTTGTATTGACCAACTAAGACTGCAAGTCTCAGTGGTAAAAAATATGGTTTTGTAATTGTGGATTATTATTCAAGATATACCTAGGTTCTGTTCCTATCTCAGAAGGATGAGTCTTATGAATCTTTCAAAATATTTTGCAAAAAGATCCAATCTGAGAAAGGATATGGGATTGGTGCTGTGAGAAGTGACCATGGAGGTGAATTTGAGAATGCCAAGTTCAAGAATTTCTTTGATAAAAATGGCATTACTCATAACTTCTCATGTCCAAGAACACCCCAACAGAATGGTGTAGTTGAGAGAAAGAATAGGACTCTTCAAGAGATGGCAAGAACTTTGTTAAGTGACTCTGGTATTGAAAAATATTTTTGGGCAGAAGCTGTAAACAGTTCTTGCTATATTATAAATAGAGTTACTATAAGAAAAATCTTTAACAAAACTCCATATGAATTATGGAAAGGAAGAAAACCTTCAATCTATTACTTTCATGTGTTTGGATGTGACTGTTACATCCTAAACACAAAAGATCAGTTGGGAAAATTTGACTAAAAGTCTGACAAAAGGAATTTCCTTGGCTATTCCCTTACCTCCAAAGCTTATAGGGTTTATAATTTGAGAACAAAAACTACTGAAGAATATGTGCATGTAGTGTTCAATGAGATGCAGGACAATTCACAAAAGAAAGTAGATGAATAGATTGAAGAAATGATGGGTGAATTAAGGATCTCAACCCAAGAAGATGAGGAAAGATCCACACCAAAACAGAAGCACATGAGATCTCCCCAATCTGAACCAAGAAGAGAAGCTCAGACTGAGACCTGGAGGTCAGCTCAGATAGGATCTAACAGAAATCTTCGACCTGAGATGAACAACAACTCTCAAGCTGAAGACAAGCTTGAAAAAAAGACAGAGACTAGGAGAACAAGACAAGGGGTACTTGAGATCCAGAATGAGCACGCATCTGAGCTACCAAGAAGCTGGAGACTGGTGAGATCTATTGGAGATACCTCAGATAGGGTGATAACCAAATCATCATTCAGGAATGCTGACAATATGATGGCTCTCCTATCTGAAATAGAGCCAAAAGATATTCATGAAGCTCTCAATGATGAGTCTTGGATTAAAGCAATGGAGGAAGAGCTCAACCAGTTTAACGAAAGCCAAGTCTAGGATCTGGTCCCTCCACCATCTCAACAATCTATAATTGGAACCAGATGGGTCTTCAGGAACAAACTCAATGAAAAAGGTAAGGTTATGAGGAACAAAGCAAGACTGGTAGCATAGGGATACAACCAACAGGAAGGTATAGACTATGATGAGACCTTTGCTCCAGTGGCCAGACTTGAGGCCATCAGAATCCTCTTAGCCTTTGCAGCTCACAAAGACTTCAAGTTGTAACAAATGGATGTGAAGAGTTCATTCTTGAATGGAGTCATTGAAGAGGAAGTCTATGTGAGATAGCCCCCTGGGTTTGAATATCCACACCATCCAGAATATGTGCTCAGACTCAAGAAAGCCTTGTATGGTCTCAAGCAAGCTCCAAGAGCTTGGTATGATAGACTAAGCTCATTCCTAATTGAAAATGGATTTTCCAGAGGAAAGATTGACCCAACTCTGTTCAAAAGGGAGTATCACAATGACCTACTCATTGTTCAAATTTATGTGGGTGATATTATTTTGGTTCTACTAATGAATCTCTTTGTCAAGAATTCTCAAGTCTCATGCAGGGAGAGTTTGAGATGAGTCTGATGGGTGAGCTGAGATTCTTTCTAAGCTTGCAGATCAAACAAAAATCTGATGGGATATTCATCTGCCAAGAAAAATATGCAAAAGACTTATTGGTAAAATTCAAAATGAATGATGCCAAGCCTATGAAAACTCCCATGCATCCATCAACTCAAACTGATAAAGATGAGACGGGTAAGACAACCTCAGATAAGTTGTATAGAGGTATGATAGGGTCTCTCATGTACTTAACTGCTAGTAGACTTGATATTCAGTATGCAGTAGGAATTTGTGCTAGATACCAATCTGACCTTAAGGAATCTCATCTCATTGCTGTCAAAAGAATTTTTAGATATTTAATTGGAACAACTAATCTTGGTCTTTGGTATGAGAAAAGGATCTAGATTTGATCTTGTAGGCTACAGTGATGCTGATTTTGCTGGAGACAAGATGGATAGGAAAAGCACAAGTGGAACTTGCCAGTTCCTAGGAAAGTGCCTTGTCTCATGGTCTTGCAAGAAGCAGAACACAATAGCCTTATCTACTACTGAAGCTGAATACGTCTCAGTTGCAGCATGTTGTACACAGATCTTATGGATCAACTCTCAAATGCTAGATTATGCATTAAGGTACTCTAAAATCCCAATTTATTGTGATAACACTAGTGCTATTAATCTTGAAAAAATCCTATTCATCATTCAAGATCTAAGCACATAGACATTAAGCACCACTTCATAAGAGATCACGTTCAAAAAGGTAATATTGAGATAATTTTGTTGATACCAAAATCAATTGGCTGATATTTTACTAAACCTTTAGTGGAAGAAAGATTTGTTGAAAATTTGAAACTGTTGAATATGTGTGCCTTTGATTAATTATCAAAATTATATTTGCATTCTATGTCAACAGACCTAGAGTTTAGACGGGCTATAAGACTAAGTCTAAAGCAGGATGTCTCTTAGCAAGAGACGTTATGAAAGACCGTCTCAACATAACGTCTCAAATATCAATGAGACATTATGAGAGAGAGCATCTTAATGAAGGATCTCTAACGTCAAAGAGACGTTACCTGAGAATGCCTCCAACCGTTTGCTAACGGCTAGTTTCGAAACGGTAACCTCCTTAATGCACACACTCCACTAGCCGTTATGTATAAAAGGGAGAGCCCAACCACTCTCAACCGTTCATTAATTGCCCACTAAGTCACTCCTCTCTCTTCCATATTAAAATCTCTGATTTTATAAAAGGCAAAGCCTCATCTCAACTCCATCTTCCTCAATGCACATCAAAGTAACCGCTCTCAAACTTCCTTATTCTGACATCTCATCTTCTTCCTCCTCACCAGAAACAAATATGTCTTCCTCCAACTCATATGGAGCTATGGATAGCATCCACTCAAGCCAAGAACGTCTAAGTCGTTCACCCTCACCACAGCCAAGCACTGAGTCTGAGACCACCCAGCCTCAAACTCAGCCCTCACCATCCTCCAAATCCACTTCATCCAAGAAAAGCACTCCTCTTCCCCTCAGACCCAAATCACAGAGGATTGCTTCAAATGTCATTCAAATTCTGCTCCAAAACCCCCAAAGTCTCATGTTCACATTGATCTCACTCAACCAGAGTCGTCAAGGAAAGGAAAGAGAAGGCAACTGAAGGAAAGAAACAATCATTTCAATCAGATCTGTTTGAAAATGCTGTTGTGGAAGACAAATTACAAAGAAATTCAGGGAGAAGAAAATAGTGATTGGAAGGGTCATTTTCTCTGGAGGAACTGAAGTAGGAAAACTGGGACATTGGTCCCTATCTTAGAAAGCAAGGGTGGAAGACTATCTGTGCATGATAGAGCCAATCTTTCCCAAGATGACCAGAGCCTTTTATGTTGCCTGCTCTACTGCCAAGAGGTGCGTCTCAAGGTTTGCCCTCATTGGTGGTAAACATCAGAGGTGTCCACATAAAGCTAACTGAAGAATCTCTGGGTGCAATCATCAAGGCACCAGTTGCTGGGAACAGGCTCTATAATGAAGAACAATGGTGGAATCATTAGGGATTCCAGCCGAAAGTGCGGGAACGTCTTTGTTCAAAAATGCATCTGTCAGCAACTCTACATCCTCTCTCAACTCTTTGGAAAATTTCTCTTTCACCTGGTTGTCAAATGCATCATGGCATCGTGTAGGGATATTTGATAAGGTTTATTCCCCTGATCTCATGGTGATGTACCATTTAAATCATGGTATTCTTTAATCTGCCTTTTTCTCAATCTCAAGCACATGAAGCACGCCTTCAACAATCCCCAGGTTTAGGTGTCTTTCCCTTTTGGAATGCTCACAACAAGAATCAAGAAGCATTTCAAAGTTGATCTCAGTGGGTGCGAAGAGCAGACGAAGGAGAAGCCTGGGTATGTTGGCAAGTCAAATCTCAAGTCTCTCAACTTGGGATGGTAAGTCTATTCCACCCCATACTTTTCCCTATGATAACCTGCTACTATACCTCCTATTGTGCAACATTCTCCTTCCTCCAAGAAGTCTGAAACAAAGAAAAAGAAGAAAAAGAAAAGGTGTGAAAGAAAAATACTGAGGATCTCAAGAAGGGTCTGAGATCCTTAGGGAATAAAAGAAAAGAAAGTCTCAACCTGTCGCTTCTCAACTGAGACTGAGATAAGGAAGAAAGAAAAAAAAGTAAGACGAGATTTGAGCATGTATCCTCTTGCACTTACACAGCCTGATCCTCAACCACTGCAAGCTGAAACAAACTAGAGGAGATGATCTCATCCCTGAGGACAAAAGAACCCGCCACATCAGACCCAGTCTCAGCAAGCTCACCTTATCGACATCCACTCCATCTGCTCACTAGATGACAACTCAAGCTTCACCTTCCCCCATCCACCAAGATTGCCCAGCTCAAGCTCTTGCAAGCATGGACAGGAAATAACTACCTTAACCCCTGAGGTTATACAAGAGTAAGGAAATGTTGAAGTTGAGATTGAGGAAGAACCTATCTCTCAACAAAAGACCCCTGGGCAATATGAACCATCTCACTCTTCCCAACCTCTTTACCTTACACCAAGGAAGTTCTTTGTGACTCTTCTCTTCAGCTCACCTCCACCAAGTATTGATCAGTCAGCCACCTCCACCTGTACCATCTCAAGCTCCACGTCTGAACCCTCCATTCCTATCATCTCTCTGATTCAATTAATACATTCTCAATCAGCTTCAAAGAGACAGCAGCAGCAGGATCTAAGCACCAAACTGAGCAAAACCAGAAAGAAAATCCTCAAGCAGCTCAAGAGGACCAAGAAGAAGCAAGAGGGTATTCTAATATAAGCTTGACACAGTTCTTAAAGCCATGCATGCTTCTAATGAATATCACCGGAGATGAACCTTCATCTTTCCAATCTGCCTCCTCCTTTCCTGAATTTCCCCAAACTGTGCTTAGGCAACCTGCATTTAGCTTCTGAATCATCTCTTCTCCTTCATCCTATGCTGGGCTAGTTTCACTGTTGTTAATGGCAAAAGGGGGGAGAGTTGGTTAGGTTCTTACCTGATAAAAGTCTCTAGTAGTTAAGTTTATATGCGAGCTTAAAAGAGTTTAGATGTGACAGCATCTTTTTGTATTGTGATAAGATGTAATGGCATCTTTGCTGCAAAATGTTCCTTTGTGATCTTTTTGAAATACTTTGATTAAACTAATGTAATTATTCCCTGCTGAATTAATGAAAGTCTTGTTTTGATTGCATTTCAGTTTTCATCATTTTCCTTCCTGTTAAGAGCTCTTAAAATGTTTAAATTAAAAATTAAAAATCTATAAACACGAGTCTTGGACTCAGGGGAGCTCAACTCTCAAAAGATAAGACCTTCTCAAAAGGATAAATGGTAAAATTCAAGGGAAGCTAAGTCTTAAGACTTAAAACTGAATCCTTCTAAACTAAAAACTTCATGGTTTGCCATCATAAAAAGGGGGGACATTGTTAAGACAAACTCACTCCTAAGGTTTTTAATGTAGTCAAACCATAAGTTGAGATGATCACAAAAGCAAGTCTGGAGATGCATCTTTTTATTTACTAATTGTGTGCTCAAGTGTATGGCAGAATTTCTAAACTTTAAATTTGTAGAATTTGATTTACAAAAAGGGAAGCTCAAAGACTATCTTGAGGATATGAAGCATAGAAGTCGAATCAAGATATGCCAAAGACAAAAGACTTAAAGCAAATATTGAGCAATGAATCCAAAGTCAGTTTGAGACGCTGGCTCAAGATCATACATAGATTCAAGTACAGATGCTATCTCATGATCAGAAGAGGACTAAAACTAAGTGTAAACATCCCGGAAAATCGAGGCCTAGAAAGTATAAGAGAAAGCCTTAGGTGGTGAGCCAAACGGTGAGGGAAGTTAAAAGTAGGTTAAGAACCCGGAGGTTTAAGAGTGTAAAAGAGGGACTAAGAGCTAAACCCGAGATCTTAGCCATTAAGTGTGGAAGAATAAGTCTTAAGGTCAAGTTAATCGATTTATCAAGAATTAGAGTGGGGAGAGGATTTGGGTGATGATGGACTAAGCTAGAGGAGGATTTATGGACAGGAATTAGGTTTGAGAAGGAGAGTTTTGATTTGGAATCAAAGAGGGGCAAAACCTAGGTTGTTGCTTAATTTGGGCTTCAAGCCTAATGACCTTGGTGCATTAATTTGAAATATCTAGAGTTGTAGGTGTCCTTATGAGGTGATTTTACTTGTATTAGAAAGCTAAGATTCGGGGCTTCAGTTTGATATGATGTATGATAGTATTCCGAGCTCGTTTGCACCCTTAACAGACACATTCTTGCTCAAGCGAGAAAGTTGTCGAGAAACAACGAAATTTCCTCAATTCCTCTCTGTTTTCTACGCTCCAAGATGCGCTAAGCGCAACTGAAGCGCAGAAATCAGAGAGTTTTGGGGAGGAGCTGTGCTGGCACCTTTGCTTCCTAAGCCTCAGATTCTCGTCTAAAGAAAGCGGAATCTGACTTTGAGTCATAGTCAGTGGCCATCCACTCATATTTCTTTTAGAAAAAAATAGATTCTAACTGTCCGCGATAGATAAAGGCATCTCTTGACCTCTAATTTCACTTTACACCAGGCTTTGTTGGATGTGAGATTGCTTCCTTCTCAATTGCACAGGCATATCTTATCTTACTAAAGAGTAAGCGACTAAACAGGGGGGCTAGCTTTCCTCACGAGTACGTTTTGGATAGCTTTCAGTTGACAGGGTTTGATCCCTTACCGAGCAAGTTGTTAATAACTAAAAGGCGGTACCTTCCCTTCTCCTAGACTTGACTGATCTCATCCCCTCTCTAAGGGACTTTGCTCTTCCCCGGCTGGATAGACAGGACAAAGACTACTTGCTTCAATGTCGTTGTAGACGAGAACCGAAGAAAGGAAAGCGGGTCTTCGCTTCTTAAATAAAGAAAGTCACGGAAACTGGTAAAGAAGACATAGCAGCATCGAGATCTCATCCCTAGCCGGATGATGACGCCTTTCCTACCAAAAAGCGAACCCAACCGAAGGAAATTATATAAGGTCTGGAAAGGGCTGTAAGAATCTAATTCCTTCCCCTTTTCTTCCCCTGTTCGTTTGCGTCCCATCAAGTAGAAGAAGATCTTCCTGCTATTCACTATTAAGTTGTCTTTCAAAGAGAGGCTTTAGCTTTAGTAGTAGCTGACGGGGATCACTAGCGGAACTATGTATCGGGATGCACCTAACGGCGAAGGAAGTTTGACTTCTCAGTACGAAGTCTGGTCATTTGTTGTACTGCACTTTATTTAAATTTAAAGCAGGCAACGGCCAGCTTGAAGCTAGCCCTGTGCTGCAGATAGACCCCTCCCTAACCTAAAGAGCTACTTTCCCGATCTTGTTGACAAAGGAATTGTCTGCTCTCCTAGTTGCTAAAGAATCTGGAGCTTCTTTTCAAAGAAAAGGCTAAATCCCATTCTTCAAAATCACCATTGGTGTCATCCTATGGTCCACCATATGATGGATCATGAGGGCGAGTTACTAGTGACCGTATGGTTTGTGGTACTCCTTGGATAAGTTTAGAACTGGGACCTGCACGAGGAGCCCAGGGGTTGTCGTTCTATTAGTACTGATAGAACAGTCACTTGCCAAACTGGTTTTCCTTCTAGGACTAGCCAATTTCTTCCTAGTTGGATTGTCATTTAACTAAAGAAATCTTGTGTCTTTCTTAAGACCTTGATCTTCTGTACACCCAGGCTAGGCTAAAGGTGCGAAATTAATTCTATAAAATAATTCCAAACTTATTCAAGCGTTTTACCCAAGTAATTCAGCCATTGGTATGGCAGGAGGCTAAGGAACGCCTTCCCGTCATGAAGGGACTTTGTTCTTGGTCTCTCTCATGATATTTAATGGCTTAAGCAAGGAACTCCGCGTGAGTGCTCACCTGGTGGTGAAGAGAATTTTGTATCTTGGTTGTCGTTCAGGATGGCTGTTTTGTGCTTTATATTTAAAATAGCATCATCTTTTATGATGTACTATGGGAGTGACCACGTTGTTACTCCTCCGAATTATCTTCCAATCTCCCTTTCAAGGAGTGGTATTCCCATATCATCCCTTCCCATCATAGAAGGATGATATGTGTACGGGATCAAAAGGCGGATATGTTGGTTAAATGGTATCTTTCTATCTTCTCCTTTTCTAAGATTATAACCTTAACAAAACGGGGTAGAAAACACTTTTCCAGTATATCTCAGCCGGTGTCTTGTATGGACACTATTGTTGAGTTGGTTGGCTCCATAAATGAGTCATTCAATCGTCTTGTAAACCGCCCCCCAGATTCAAACTATTCCCCTTGAACAAGGGATGAAGTTTGAACCAACCTAGAAAACTGTGCCGACCCACTCTTTAACTAAGAGGGTGTGGATTGAGTGGATGAAGTTAAACCCTAAGCTAAGAAAAGAAGGTTTCAACTTCTCGTTAAATCTTCACATCCTTCCCTCATGAGTCGGGACCATTTCAGTTTCTTATGAATTTTGTCTTACGGTCAACAATTTTCACAAGGTTTCCTGTGGAGGGATCGAGTTCGTTACGCTTTTGACGTGAAGGTTTAAAACCCTATTTATATTTCTCTTTTTTTTCTTTTTCATGGTAAATGTTTATTTTCCCTTTATATATTTGTATATATATATATTCAAAATGTGTCATAAATGTATTGTATGATATATTTCATATATTTCACCTTCTAAACCTAGATCTGAAAAGAATCTTTCTAATTTCACTTTCTCTTCTTCCGAAAGAAGAGTCTGGAAAGAGTCCTTAACCAGTCAACAGGCCACTCCCTTCAGGTGATTGGAGATAGCTGTAAGGAATACTAAACTAAAGGATGCAGCCGAGGCAAAGTTGATTGAGAATATGACGGTTAGCCCCTCGGCGCTTGAGAGGATCCTATTTAATAAAGATTCTTCCTCTGGTCGAATAAAGTATTAGTCCACTCCATTCAGACTATTCCCCGACGGTAAATTGACTGATGCTATACGGACGTTCCTAATCGCAACAGGGAAGAAGGCTTGCTTTTCGTTGAGCTAGGCCCGTAAACTCTTTTAGGAGTTCCAAAGACGACATAGATGACCGAAGGCCCCCTTTTAGATGGAACTAGGTTAGGTCACTTCGATCGCTTAAGCCCTTACTCCGATAGAGTAGGCCGCTTTAGTTGGCAAGGTTATATGGTCTACAATGATGCCACCTGTGAAAGAAAGGTTACGAAAGATGTTAAGAATGACATTCCCCCGATTGAGGAGAAAGAGTCCGTCGTAGTCCTACTAATGTAATACGGGCCAAGCCTTCGAGAGTCATCCCTTATTGCTAGGGGTTCCACTCCTTTTCATGCTTTAGCTGCGCTCAGCGCAGCTGAAGCGCAACGACGCGTCTGTTTACTGTAAAAACACTAAAAACTGAGTTTTTCTTCATTTTCTCACTCCCTACTTCCTAGAGAAAGACAGAGCGAGACATAGAGAGAGAGGGTGCTAGGGCTGGGAAGATGGAGAAGAAGGAGGAGCTTCCTCACCACTTCAAGGTCCTCCACTCCAAGTTCTTCTTCCTCCCCAACCATTCCTTGTGTTCTCCTAGGGTTTGGACAGCTCGAGAGGTAGTGGTGGTTTCCTTTCACTTGATGTGTTGAATATGTGCATTCCATGCATGATCCTTCTCCTCTATTCCCTTCCTTTACTCATTATTATGATTGAAACCAATAGGTATATGCTTGGATTGTATGATTGCTTGAACTGCTTGAGGTATTACCTTAACATGTTCAAAACCTAGGTTAGGATAATTGGGGGATTTTTGGGAAAAAGGCTCAAATGTATGATAGTGGGAACTTATACTTGCATATAGTTAAAATTACTCTCATTTCATAGTTTAAGGAGCATGTAGGGTTGAGGTGTTTAAGGTTTGATGAAAAGAAATTAATGTCATAAGCTCTATCTATCTTTTTCCTTTATGTTAAAGATCAAGGTAATACAATTGACTGTGAATATTACTGATGCATTATGGAAATATATATATATATATGTACACATATGAGAATGGATAATGAAAACACAAAAAAGGGGACTTCGATCCAAGAAGGGGACTTCGGTCCAAAGAGGGGGTCTTGTGCCCAAATTACTTAAGAATGAGAATGTAAATTGTTTGCTAAAGGAAAACGGAAGGTTAAGTGGCCACTAGGGAGACGTTCCTAGTATGGTTTTGAGCTCAAATTCCAGGGTACAAGGTGTGAAAGTGATAAGAACCCCTTGAGTGATGGGGAAAACGAACACTTCAGAATAAATATGATAGATAGAATTGTTGGTAGTTGCATTGAAAAGTCCATTACCTTGAATGATTACTATTTTATGATTAACATGATATGTATTGGGTTTGCTATCATAAATGTTTTTCTGCATTGATTTAGTTATGTCGTATCACTGTGTATCCTGTGTTGTATCCCCATACCGCACACACTGTTACCTCACTCACTGGCAATGTATTCTCATCCCACGTTAAGGGGATTTATGTTTAGATATGCAGGAGGTCCTTCGGAGCTTGATCGGGAGTGGTAGCTACATGTTGGGTCTTGTAAGGCCCAATCCTCCTGGCTGTTGGTGGAATTCTTTGATTATATTTGCCCTATATGGGTTTAGGGAGTTTTATCGCAGGGCTTGTGTTTTGTAACTTAAGATTATTATGGAAAGAGGTGTATAGTAATTTGAGGAACTACCATGTAATATTCTGAACATTAAATGCAAGTATATATATATATGTTGTATTGACTAGTTTCTTATAGATTCCAGGTTAAGATGGAAAGCTGGGAAATATCCAGATTTTAGGGGAAACTCTGCCGGATTTCCGGCATGGGTTTTGTGGACCATGACACTCCAAGTGTAGGTTCACTCCCTAAGTTTTAATTAAAGTTTTGTAATGAGTATAATGATGTATGAACTGTGTGAGGGCTTAAGCAAACGTTGGATTGCCTAAGCAATTGTTTGAATGGCGTGACGATATCAATAAAGTAGAGAAATAATTCAGAAATTCAAGAATGGAGTTCCAACGAACTCTATTCTAGAGTTGAGAAATTAGGACGTTACATTATGGTATCAGAGCAATTAAATCCAACTGGACTGTGGTTAGGTTAGTTGCCCATGACTTACCATGGTCCTACAGTATTCCGTACTCAGTATAGGGACTGACCATCCCTCTATTGGATGTGTGGTGCACAGGATCGTGGTTTGTGACGTGAACAAGATGCCTTGTTAGGAAGTTGGGACACTTCCCCTAACAAGGTTAGAGCCACCCACTTGTTGGATAAAGGGAGAATGATATAGGTTCCTTTCTAAAAGTAAGATTTTCACCTTAGAAACTTTATGGAATGATCCCTATGTTCCTAGTAAACATTGGCACACCTAAGGACACTGGCTTAGATAGACCTCTTGTTAGGTGAAGAGTAGGTTGTATTTTAATTTGGAACCCCGTCAATGAAAGTTGATTGATCTGCCTGACTGAATGTGATGTTAGCCTGCTTGAATAATTGTGTGTCTTGTGCTTACGTTTGAGGTGTGATCGATGAGTTTTGATGTTTTTGTTTGTTAAATGATTGTTTGACTTGTTTGTTTAGTTGGATGCTTGTGTTTACACCCCGGTGGTGTGAATTGTTTGATTGATTATGATACTTGTTTCTGATTGAATGATTGAATGGCATGTTTGTTTGTTTGTTTGCATTATCTGAATGTCTGATATGTAGGAGTTGATTATAGATATCTAGGAATGAGTTTTCCCATGGCAGGTAGTAGAAGTTAGAATGGAAGTGTGGGACTCATGGAAGGTATAGGAACTTAATGCTATTAGTGAGAGGGGAGTAATCTTAGCTTTTAGTTAAGTTATTTCCTGTGGGATAGGTGTGATCTTAAAGATAAATTGACGAATGGAATTAAGGCCTCTAAACCCACATACTTGTTTTCCTTTCTTTAAATCCCTATTAGTGTGTAATGATGTTGACGGTTGTTTGTTAATTCAATTCTAACTTCTTTAGTAGTTGTCTAAGTTATTTTGAAGGCCAATTATATATTCATTAGGCAGGTCAAGGATTTAAAACCTAATGTTGGTAAGGGTATTTACTCCCTTGTGTCCTATAACTTGGTTTTAGTATGCTAGGAGTAAGCTCAATCTTTTGGTTCCCTCAGTTGTTAAACTAATGCTCCTAGAGTCACAAGTTGATTATTAGTGGTAGCCTCGATTCCCTTAGGTATATGATAATTATCCTGTCATTTAGCATAACCATACTACATAAACTATTGGAGGATCTTTCTTGTCGACCAAGTAGTGACTAGTATACCCCTTTCAAAGGAATATTTGGAAATTTAATCTTATGGGAGCAGTAGATCTTGTCAAGGAATTGAGGTTGTAGTCTTCCATTATTCTTTTAATTTGTATGGTGATTGGGTAGCTATATATCCATTTAATTCTTAGAATGTACTTATTGAGTGATAGGGCCTGGTTGAGAGATTTTTCGGGCTGGTAGTTAATGTATTCCTCTAGCTTCACTAGAATGGTTAGTGAATTAAGAGTGATTAGAATCCTAGACTCTGGAATTAATGAATTTTGGACCTTAGTGACAAATGTGTAGGGTCTAACTCCTTCTATTTTTTTGTTATGGTATTGATTGAAATTATTCACTTCTGCTATTTAGATTAGTTAGGGGGTGTGGTAACCTGAGGATGGTGAGTTGGGTATGAATGAGGTAGGGAATGTGTCATATTCAGCTTGAGGAGTGTATCACTTGTTAGAGGTATGAATAGTGTGGCTTAGTTTCTTGTGAAACCTGGACCCCAATTTCTGGTGTTATTGATTATAGAACCCTTTGCAAACTTTTTCCTATCTGGATCTCATGAAAATGTTTCCCCTAAGATCAGATTGTTATATTATATGTGTCACCCCCAAAATTTTGTTTTCTCTCTTGTGCATGTACTAAAATGACAACAATTAACCGACCTACTTACTGTTTTGTTTGATTAGATGAGATAAATGTTTCTTCTGGATAAGCTATAGAAGCTCGTCTTTTCTTTATCATATTTATATCAGGGAAGTCCCACTACTACTTGTGGGTATTCCATTATGCTATATTGACTTGACTGTAAATCCATTTCTTCCTCGAATTTTTGTGCGCGCTATGTTACAACTAATAATAACATGATGCTGTTATAGGGTTATGTTTCAAGCTAGTCAGTTACTTGGGAACACAGGGTAGTTTATACAGTAGACTTAAAAACCTAAGGGGTTGATAGGAAGAGCCCTAGCCCTTAAAGGGGGTAGTGTTAATGGAAGGCATAGCACTTGTGGTATGACTTAAGGACCTATGGAAATATTTAAAACACAGCTAGGTTGTCAGTGATGTTGAGTCTCAATTTATCATTAAGAATTTAATAATGATTGAGCCACATATTTCCAAGTTTTAATGAACAACAAATTTGACTAAGTTACAAGAATAACTGCCTATGCTATTAACGTATACTTTGAATTCAGCAAGCTGATCTTTACGTCATGAAGACTTTCTGACGTGGCAACTGTCTGAAGACGTTTAGACCATCTGAAATGGTTATATGTCTTAAGAAGTGAAGCCGTCTAAAGATTCAAGTTGTCTGAAGATTAAAGTCATCAGAAGGTTGAAGTGTCCTACTGCCTGAAGAAGTAGGATCATCTGAAGTAGTAGTTGTTCATCTTAAGCATGTTATCATCTAAAACTCAGAAGAACAATTTGAAATGGTCTATCATCTGAAGCGTAACATCCATCTGAAGAAGATGTTTTGTCTGAATGAAATATCATCTGAAGTCAAGAGACCATCTGAAGACATTGTCTGCATCTGTTTATCTGAGATCAAGTTTCGTATGAAGAGGAGAAGCCTCTGAAGAGATTTGATGAAGATATTTCTCTGTCAACGCCTTCTGAAGCAAGACTGTGGTCTAACCTATTTAAGGAAAACAAAACGGGAACTTTTCTGGATATTCAAATTTCTAACACTTAAGAGGAAAGTTTTGAGCGTCGCAGCATTTGCAGAAGTCATAACAGGCCTGCATTGTTCTGCATCCTTGTACTGTGTCAAAATCTATCAGAGATCATTTCACAATAGGATTATTTGCATCTATAACGGTTGCATTGAGTGTGTCTCATCCTGTGCTTATAAATAGCTTCGTTCAAGAACAATACGAGAGAGAGCTGGCTGGTATGAAAAACTAAGAAAAAGCTCACAAGAAAATCATTCAAAGAGCCGAATCGTATGCATCAGTTTTTCTCTAAAAAACATACTCTGTTTTCATGTAATTATACTCATATCTTCATATCCTAAGTTCTACTCAGTTATCTTGTACAATTTGAGTTTAAGCTCTGACTTGTTCATAATTGCTTAGCTTAAACTTATTCCTGTAAACAGTTGGGTTAAGCCTGGAGAGGCTTCTGTATAAAGAATACTTGGGTTTTACACTTGGATAAGTGTTGAGAGGCCTGGAGAGCTGGTTCTTGGTGAAAGAAAGAATCTTGTGGTAGAGCTGAAAAGGCTTGACAGACAGAATACTTGGTGTAGAGCCTGAAGAGGCTTGACAGAAAAGAATATCTTGGTGTAGAGTCTGAAGAGGCTTGACAGAAAAGAATACTTGGTGTAGCGCCTGAAGAGGCTTGACAGAAAAGAATACTTGTAATCTTGCGGGATTAGTGAAAATCCAGTAGCGTGTTTGCACTGGGACTGGACGTTAGCTCACGGTGAGTGGTGAACCAGGTAAATTCCTTGTCTAAGTATCTCTATCCCTTATCTCTTTCAATTCATTTTATGTAAGGCTCCTTTTTTTGTAATGCCCCGGGCACGCTCACGCTCCCCCTCTACCGGGCTTACCACGTTTACCACGCCCCGAGCACGTTAAATACCCAGCTTCTCCACCCCCCCTCAGGTGGATATCCCCAAAGGGACCTCCCGTAGGTTTGAACCCAAGACCAAGTGACTTATAGTCTTAGATTCCTCAAACCCACTACCAATTGAGCTACTAGCTCAATTGGTAGTGGGATTGAGGAATCTAAGACTATAAGCCCCCTTGATCTTGGGTTCGATCCCACGGAGGTTCCCTTTGGGGAATAAGGCACCGGGTGGGGAGTGCCAAAGCTAAGTATGGTAACATGCTCAGTGAAGTCCTGGGCCCTGAGAGGGGTGCCAGGAGAGGGTTGGGGTGTTACACAAAAAGGCGCCTTTTTTTGTAACGCCCCGGGCACGCTCACGCTCACCCTCTACTGGGCTTACCCACTCTTTACCACGCCCCGAGCATGTTAAATACTCAGCTTCTCCACCCCCTCAGGTGGATATCCCCAAAGGGACCTCTTGTGGGTTCGACCCAAGACCAAGGGGACTTATAGTCTTAGATTCCTCAAACCCACTACCAATGGAGTTTCCAACGGACGTTATTCTAGAGTTGAGAAATTAGGACGTTACACTAAGACTCAGCTGAGACACATGCTCAAAGAAGAAGCTCATATACAAATGAGAAGATCAAATTGCAGATACAAAGATCTACTTAGAGATGAGACTCGGTCTTATCTTCAGAATCAAGAAGAAGATCAGATTAGAAGATGATGAACCAGGAATAGATTCCAGATCAGCTTGAGATACAAGCCCAAGATCAGATGAGAAATCAGACTAAGAATAAAAATGAAAGAGAAATGCAAGAGCTGCCAAGAGTTGAGACTCAGACTTCAGAACGCAAGATACAAAGTCAACATGAGTCAAGACATGTACACTGCACACTGACACAAAGCAGTGGCCACAGTACCCTTTTGGCAGAAGACCTTCTCTCACTTGCAACAGATAGAAAACGGCTAGAAAACGGTCATAAATGGCTAGTTTCATTTAAAATAAATGCTGAGTCAACAAGTGAAGTGAAGTGAGAGACACTATGTTGTACATTGAACATCTCTGCATCTCATCTTACATCTCCAAGTTCACATCTCAAGTCTATCTCATCTTAAGATCTGATCTCAACTTGAGACCACCTTGTAGTCTCAGTTTCTTTCCCTTCTCAGCTCTTAGTTTCCTATCTTTGTAAGAAGAGAATACTTCTAGCTAAGCTCACTATTTATCCATACCTTGTATGTTTTAAGCTAGACCCATCAATACCTATCAATCATTGTAACCTGTCTCATCTGAGATAGGATAGAGCCTAGTCTCAGTGTGAGTGTGAGCGTCCTGAAGAGGGCTGTAAGAATACTTGTGGCTCAGCCAAGATAGGAGTGCCTAGACTTGGTGTAAGAGACGTCCTGAAGAGGCTGTAAGAATACTTGTAATTGACTGGGATTGTCAATAGTGGAAATCTCACAAGTTGTGATGGACTGGACGTAGCCCAAGGCGTGAGTGAACCAGGATAAGATATGTATGCATCTCTCTCATCTTCTTTTATTTTGCACAGTTCACTTCTCACATCTATTTTGATAAAATTTATTGAACTCTCTAAAGGAAATCTAGTTTCAATAACTAAGAATCATTTTTACTTAGTCACAAAGATATCACTAATTAAAACTAAGACAGGCATCTCATCTAACCTATTTGGGACTCCAAGTCATCAGCCTTGAGATCACTTCTCAGCTTGAAATTGAGTGTGTTTTTCATGAACAAAATTTTAAAGTCTTTATTCACCCCCTTCTAGAGACATTCAGCCAACTTCACTTACCAGGTGGATTAGTTTTTCTTGGGAATTCAACGTATCTCTTGGAAAACTAAGAAGCAGCATACGGTATCCCACTCCTCTGCTGAAGCGGAATATCGCTCAATGACCACCACCATGTGTGAACTTACTTGGCTGAAAGGTCTTCTCCACTCCCTGGGTATTGGTCACCCGCGTCCTATGATGCTTTACTGTGATAGTTAAGCAGCACTGCATTTGCTGCCCAACCCTGTCTTTCATGAGCGCACCAAGCACATCGATATTGATTGTCATTTCATACGAGATGCAATTTTGAATGCACTATTGCAACTCGCTATGCTACTACTTCTAGCCAACTTGCTGATATTTTCACCAAAGCACTCGGAAAACGTCAGTTCGATTTCTTTCTTCCCAAGTTGGGCATCCAAAATTTACATGCACCAACTTGAGGGGGAGTGTTAGGCTGATAGCTGATAGTCAGCCTATTATCTTGGGAGTAATATGTGATTGAGCGAGAATCATGTAATCTAGTTATGTAGATAATATTCTTAGCAGATGTGATTGAGCGAGAATCATGTAATCTAGTTATGTAGATAATATTCTTAGCAGATTGTAGGTAGGAAATAACGATTCATATATTTGTATATATACTCGTTTGAGAATGATGAATAACACACAGATTTCCATTGTATTTCTTTTATACAATGTCAGTCTAAAGAAGTTGTACATAGATATCCAATGGTGTGCGACCACATCATTTAATGAATGTAATACCTCACATGATATTAAATTCAATAAATGATGTGGCAGCACATCGTTAGATGTCTGTGTAAATTCCTTACATTGACATTGTATATATATATATATATATATTAAACTCTTTTAAAAAGAACATGGGAAGCACCATTCAATTTTTTAAAAAAAAAAAAAATATACGATCTTATATTAAGTACTTTAATTAAAAATAAAATGAGTCCAATATGTGTCCTTGGAGCATAGTAAAGTAGACGAAAAATTAAATGGCTACTACTATAAATAAATAATATAAGAACATATTCAAAGATGCGAGCAAGTTCTTCATTAATTTGCAAAGATATGCATGAAATATTACCTACTCGCTTTTTGACACTGACAAGACCACAACCTATAGACAGACACTGACATTCATTCTTCACAACCTTATTTATTTAGATATACTAGACTGACACCTTAAATATATATATATAAGGACTAAAAGGGACATGTATAGCCCACATTTTATTTGACTCAAATAAGACAAAATGACTTCACCACTGCAGAACAAACAACATCTCTCCAATGATAAGTACTTACAGCAACCAAATAAGTAAAATTTTAAATACCTGTTGTAACTTTCACTATGTGACAAATTGACTCTTTAGTTTTTAGTTTTGGCAACCAAATCCAAAACCAAAGGAGGCTATGTGTGAAAGATAAACAGATAATTTAAGATTTTACCTTTTCCTTCAATTGTACAGCAAGAGAAATCATAACTGGGAGTTGCCACCTTGGGAGAGTTTAGAAATGAGTAGCTGAATGATCACCATTATTAGATTGGGAATTAGATGCCTTAAACCCAAAAGTAGGATCCATTTGTGTTGACACATTATATGCCATGCACTGAGATATTTTTGTTGGTTATCACTTCATCAAGCACCTTGTTATAGCCATTGACACCAACCCCTTGTTGACCATAGAAATTCTTCTCCATATGTGGTTGCTTCAAGTCCTTGTTGTAGCCATTGACACCAAGATCAACCCCTTGACCATAGAAATTCTTCACCATCTGTGGTTGCTTCAGGTCCTTGTTGTAGCCATTGACACCAAGACCAACCCCTTGACCATAGAAATTCTTCACCATCTGTGTCTGCTGCAGGTTTTGGTTATCTACAGAAGGAGCACTCACTATGTTCTTCTTCATCTTAAGCCCAGAAGTGTAGATATCCATCAGATCATAACCCCCTCCTCCAGAATAACTCATAGGCAGAGTCATATCATTACCAGCATTTTTGTTATCACCAACAAACTGAGATTCAGACCCTCCAATAGTGTTGTCTGTCTTTGAGAATGTATGCTTGTGATTGTTCCTTGCATTGCTATCAATGAACCCAAGATCATGGAGTTGGCATTGAGGGTTATAACAGGTATCATCATCATTATCATCATCATCATCAAATTGCTGAAAAATTCAGCCTTCTCTTCTTATTAGCATCATCTGATGATGATGGAAAAACAAGGGTTGTTATTGTTGGTGGTGTTAATTGGAGGCACAATGGACTCATTGTAATGAACAACATCTCCATGACTATGATTGCATTGACCAATGGTTTGAATTTCATTATAATCATTTGTTGTCTCAATGAGGCCAGTAGAAGCAGGATCAGGCAGAGGAGGGAACATTTCAGGGTACATTTTTCTAGCAAGTGATTCTTGATGGTTCATAACAGCAATCCAAGTAGCAGTTTCCTTAGCAGTGAGCTTGTCTTGAAGGGTCCTTGAATGACGAACAATGCTTCTAATCTTGTCAGTATTAGGGAACATGTGCTTGATCACAGCCATAAGCACACACACTTCCAAACTTTCTTAAGATCATGAGGCTTCCTATAAGGAGGAGGACCAGGATCCTTATTAAGCCCCAATTCAGGCCACCATTCCTCATTCCCGTTAGGCCACCAAGGTGGAACAATTCCCTTTTCCAAAGGGAACCTCCTCTGAGGTGGGTTACAATGCTGCATAAGGGATGATAAAATTGAACCAAGAATTGTGTCAGGGAGTTCCATCAAAGTATGAGGAGAAACTTGTTTTCCATTCCACATGATCCCATTGAGGAAATTCCCACTTTCTTTCTCATATTTTGCAATTGCAGCAGGACCATTGCGATCAAACTTCACCCTTTCTTTCCACCAACCACGAATATTCTCAGAGGAACCTGTCATTGGGTTACCCCTTTGAAGGAATTATTCCATACACAAAACCACGAACATCACAAATCTCCATCATCTTCAGCATATGTTTGATTATGCCATCTTGTGCACGAGCCATGGTTTTCCTCTTAAACTGTTCCACTGAAGTTTTTCTGTCTTTCTGATTCCTTTCATCCTTAAGCTTCTTCAACAGCAAACGATCCTTCCATATCCTTGCCTCAAGTTCCTCAATAGTTACATTTTTTACTTGTTTTGCATATATTGCATTAGAGTCTTCTCCCGGTGAAGAGTCAGAGTCAGCAGCAGCAGTAGCAGTAGCATTAACCATGGAACTCATTGTTGCAATTGTATCAACAATCTACAAAATGAATCATCCATGAGGTACGTACTTACACAAAAATTTTCACTACCAATTTATTGATTGAACAATAACATTAAGGAGTATTATTTATAGAACAAAAAAATACGACGACTCATACAACATATTTTTTCTCTCTATTTCTTTTCATTACGTCACTTATCACATCTCACTCTTCTCTCTCCTTACTCTCTTCATCTCTTAATGTTTTTTTTTATTTACATAGAATGCAGCGAGATTTGAACTTAAAACCTCATTGTTGA
Source organism: Sesbania bispinosa (assembly GCA_026901365.1). Classification (NCBI taxonomy): domain Eukaryota; kingdom Viridiplantae; phylum Streptophyta; class Magnoliopsida; order Fabales; family Fabaceae; genus Sesbania; species Sesbania bispinosa. The sequence goes on from QLOH01000310.1 coordinate 1,018,586, forward strand.
ATGTAATGTTATACACCAATATATAAATGCAATTTCTCAACATTTTAACTGAAAAAAAATTAAATTAATATATCAATTAAGGAATAAAATATATATGAATAAATTCTTGGGAATCATAACTTGTTTTATTTCTTAAATTGCAGAATATTTGTCGCTATTAAATTCGTGAAACAAACTAAGAAAATTATAATAAAAAATTGATCATGTTGAAAGAATCCAATAAGAAATTTAACGAAAAATAAATATTGTATTTTATCGATAAGATGGCAATAGAGAAATTCACATGCATATATACATTTTATAGAAAATAAATTTATACAACAAAAATATACAACAATTCATATAACATTTTTTTCTCTATTTCTCTCCATCATATCAAACTAAATATCATTTATTTTTATACTTTTTAATTAAAAGAAGGGAGTTCATTTTTATCACAGCAATATGTAAAAACTAAACTATAATAAAAGGAATATTGAAATTAATTATCGATGCTATAGCTAGTAAAAGATCTAGTAGAAATTAACTTACTTAAATTTGGGATTTAGGAGCTAAGAATCCAAAAGTATCCTCTTAATTGCAGCTTTATGAATCACGTCTGAAGCAAAATTCACACAAATAAATCTGTAGATAAAAAGATGACGATACATTAAATAAATAAATAAAATATGCCTCGTGTCTGAGAGCCACTGAATTTGATGGTGATTCAAATCTCATAAAATTGGGAGTGTTACAATTGGAGTATGAGATGTAAATGATGAATGCTTATGAAAACACATGAAAATATAACTAAAGAAGAAACGCCTAAAGACGCAATTAATCTTTGGATATATTTTGTAGTAAATATATCAACGTAGAAAACGAAAATTGCACATGATGAGAAATATATAAAATAAAACACAAACCATACCAAGAGAAAAGAATAAAATAAACCATTTCAAACACATGAGAACCTTTCAATTGAAAATGGTCATATACACACAATTCCAAGGATATAGGAGTTGATTCTTCTTTTTCTTTGAGGGAAAATAAATCAAAATAAAAAAAAACAAAACAAAAAATAAAAACAACAAAAAAGGACCTTTATAAATTTATCACACCTAGAGAATTTTGAGATTCTTTTTCCAATTTGTATTGGAAAGAATCAATAAATCAAGCAAGGGAAGAGCACAAACAGCAAATGGAAGATGCAAGGAAAAGAAGTGAATGAAGGCTATCAAATCATACCACAAGCTATGCCTCACGAGCTATAGTCAATGAAGGATATAGTAGACACATATAGAGTTCAATGAGAGGGTAGGGCAGGGAGAGATAAATTGATAGAGATGGTTGTGAATGAGACCAAAGGAGGGATAAGGACTATGGTCTTATATATAGAAATGCTGATATATACAACTATGGTAAGTCACGTTTCAATCAAGGTTGAGAAGACTGGGTTTGGATTTTTTATTATTATTTGTTTTGGTCAAATGGGGTTTGAATGTTTGTTGTACACTATATCACTTCACAATTATATACTTAAAAAATATTAAAAACTTAAAAAATATAATAAAATAATTTCTCACCTAATAGTATATACACCCGGAGAGTTAAGAGAAAATTGGAAAAATTGATGAATTGGGAAAATAATAAATGTGATGTAATATAATAAAAAAACACAGAAAAATAGAGAAAAATAGAGATGTAAGGTAAATGTAAAAATTAAAATGTAAAAAGATAAGGATGTACTTAAAACATGTCTATCAGAGAAAATAAAATTATAACTCATTTAAAATAAATAGACTAATTAAAATTTGCCACTTGGTTCAATCATGAATAAATTAAATTGAGTGATCTTGTGTGTTGGAAGAGGGAATGGTTGGGACGTTGGTAAAAGTGAGTCAACTCATTTAACTCGCGGATCAAAATGGGTTCGAGTCGAGTTGAGGTGGTTTAACTCACTTTTTAATTTTTATTTTATTTTTATATTTTTAATTCATTTTATATTTTTCTCTTTTTTTGGCTTTTTTAAATATTTTTAATTATTTTTATAATTTTTTAAATTACGTGAGCCAAATCATTTATCCGACCAATCAGTGATGGACAGAGCTGAGTTAGTATTTTTCAACTCATCAACAAAGTGAGTCAACTCGACTCGGCTCACTTCTGGCCTAACACGTAGTCAGAGAAAAATATATTATAGTTGTACAATAAATTTATATAACATTTTTTTATAATCAACATAGAGATATAAATCAAGAGAGGAAAGTGTGAGATATAATGAATAATGTGATAAAGAGAGATATAAAAAGAAAAAAAAGATGTTGCATAATTTTTTTGGTATGAATTACAACACTCATGTGAAAAATATCTCATCTATCAAAAATTGAATACTCATCTGTTCTTTCTAATGTTAATCTCAATTTGGAAGGTGACTAAGCAAGATTGAATTTGTAATTTAGGGAAAAAAATTAAGGCCAAATATAAAATAAGGAATTGTCAAATTATTAGAATAAACGTATAACTTCCTTTTTTGTTCCTTTTTTAATTCATTTTCTAGGTTCCATATAAGAATTCAAATATTATATTCCATATATCTTTATGACGAAAGTTACCATGATCTGTATAGTTCCTATTTATCCAGCCCGATTAGCATTTTGAACCGTATGCAATCATTAAATTCTTGTTTAACATTTTTTTGACGGAAAATTCTTGTTTATCAAATACCTATAATTTAATTATTTTTTTCATAAATCAATACCTTTATTAAAATATAAATATTAAAGTTATAAATGTATTTATTAAAAAATGACTAAATGGAAACTATTATAAGAACGGATATCACCAAACAAAAACTTAAAGTACCCAAATACTAATAAATAACTAAATAAATAATTCAATTAAAATTTTGCAATTAATGTGTTCTTATTAAAAAAATATAATTTATTAGAAACTCGTGAATTTTCATAAAAAATTTATTTACTTTTATAACTATTTTTGCTAATTAGTTATCCCTTATATAATTATTAATTTTACTGTAATTATTATTTTTGAAAAAAATAATTACTTTTTCTATAATTAATCAATTTTATAATTAAATATTTTTTACAAAATAAATTTTCATTTTCATAAAAACATATTAATTAATTTAATTGATAACAATTATTTTATTAGAAACAAAAATAATTACCTTCATAAAACATGATAATTAAAATAAACAAAATATTTTAAAACACTAATTTAATTTATAATAATATTTTAATGATAAGACAAAAAATTAAAATATATAAAATAAAGATAATTTATATATTTTATATGTTGGTGACTTCAACAATACAAGGCCTGTATATAGGTCATGCATTGATACCTATGAATTTTAACCTATACTATATAGCAAGTGCGTTCACTAGGAAACTTAAAAGTTTATTTTACAAATGAGTCCTGTAAATTTCTTACATTATAGATGAGTCATTTAGTCGGTTTCTTAATTTGTACGAGGTTCTCCAATTTGATTACCAATAGCTTAAACACAATTTCTTCCATTTCTCCTGGATCGATCTCTTCTTGTTCTCTTCATATTTGTTCCTTTGGCTGGAGTTTTCTTCTTATTCTAATCCAATACAGAAACTTCTGTTAAATCTGAAATATAAATTAATAAACAATATACATTGAACTGCATTAAGCCTGGTGATAATTGAGTTCTTAGTTCCACCTCTTCATCCCCCTCTCTCTCATAGTGCATACACGTGCTAATGCATGGGCTGCTTAGTGTTTTATATAAGAAAATCAAAATCAAAATTGTCTTCAACAATCAAACAAAAAAAAATTGTCTTCTCCTTCTCCTTCATCTTTCTCTTCTCCCAATCCCAGAAAACTCTGCACTTCTTGCTGAAAACCATAACCCCCAAAAGTTTTTCTTAACACTCCACTTAATACCTTCTGCGAGACCTCTGATTTCGTTTCCCCCTTGTTGTCGGTGTCGTCTTGCTCTAGCCTTTGATTACGTTTCCTTGCTAGTGTCGTCTTGCTCCGGTGAGTCTGTCTTCGTGTTTGTTACTAACGTGTTGGATTTGTTGCGCGTCCGACCAAGACTAGTGTCATCCGGTGTTATTCGACCAAGTCTCGGTCGTCCTGTAAGGTTAGTGCTTTAATTTTTTACTTGGCACCAATCTTACTTGTTCTATTTGTTTCATCAAGTTTTTTTTACAATAAGGTTGTTAGTTTGTCAGATTGTCAAATTGTTTTATGGATGAGAATAATTTTATGGTTATTTTTGGTACTCATGAACTCACTTTAGTTCTGTTCTTCCTTTTAAGTATGCTAGAATTGAAATTCAATATGTAATTTGTGATGCTCGCAATTTAGTGTACATTTGTTCTAATGGTGTAAACATAGATGAGAGTCAAATGATTTTTGTTTTATTATGTAATTTGTATGGTATTGTTAATAGATGAGAAGATCATAGTCAATCATAGATTATCCTAAAAAGTTTATGTGTAAGATGATGAGTTTTTAAGTTTTGATGGACGGAGGAGGAGTGGATTCAATTTCCCTTACCTATGAGGACATTTTCAGAATGGTTGTGATATTATCAAACCAAAGGTTTAGGGTATAGGACCAATTCACCTAAGTTGATAGATTGTGTGATTGAATCAAGTTTCTGGTAGGATTTTAGTGTTAGTAAGATGGGTTATAATACTTACTGTTGGTTTCTTAAGTATTGTTGGTAGGAGGAGGAATGGATTCAATTTCCCTTACCTATGAGGACTTTTTTCAGAATGGTTGTGTTATTATGAAACTAAAGGTTTAGGGTTTAGGACCTATTCACCTAAGTTGATAAATTGTGATTGAATCAAGTTTGTAGTAGGATTTTAGTGTTAGCAATAATGGTTATAGTACTGATTGTTGGTTTCTTAAGTATTGTTGGTAGGAGGAGGAAAAGAGACATTGTACCTATTCTTAGCATGTATCCTGGTGTGATTAGTTTCTTGTGTGTGTTAAAATAGTAAATTATATTCTGTCTTTTAAAATGAAACTTAGTTTATAACAATGGTGATTTGTAATTTCTTGTTGACTTTGATTCAGATGGATAATTATTTTGATGATCCATGTGTTAATTTGGACGATGACAAAGATATGAGCAATGATGTTGATTCTAGTGATAGTGGAGATAGTGGTAGTGAGCCTACTACTAATAATGAAACAAATGAGCCATTAATGATGGATGTTGGAGGTGAGGTCTTTAAGAGGGTAACAGATTTGACTGCTGATGATATACTAGTGTTACAGTTTGGTTCTCAAAAGGAAGCATATGTATTTTACAGTGAATATGCTAAAGCTCATGGATTTGTTGTAAGGAAAGACGAGGTAAAGAAGGATGTTAGGGGGAACATTGTGATGCGGCAATTTGTATGCAATAGGGAAGGACTAAGAAATAAAAAACATTTAATGAGATTAGATAAAAAAAAAGGGAGCATAGAGCACTTACCCGCACAAATTGTGTAGCAAAGCTTCGAATTCGCTTTAATCGAAAGAAATCCAAATGGAGAGTGGTATCCTTTGTGGAGGCCTATAACCATGAGTTAACCCTATCTAGGTATGTGCATTTACACTCTGCTTATCGTAAGTTGTCAGATGGAGATAAGGCTCAGGTAGATAACTTACATACACATGATGTGAGAACATGTCACATTATGGGGTATATGTTGGCTCAGAAGGGGGGATACAGTAATCTTGGTTTTTCAAGAAAGGATGTGTACAACTATATTGATAGTAAGTCTCGTGGTAAGATAAAGGATGGAGATGCACTTGTTGGCCTTAGTTATTTGAAAGGTGGCACATGACCCCACACTGTTTGCAGAATTTAGGGCTAATCGCAAAGGTAAACTGAAACATCTTTTTTGGGCAGATGGGGTCAGCATATCGGATTATCATTGTTTTGGTGATGTTATGGCTTTTGATACTACGTACAGGAAGAACAAGTACAACTGTCCCTTGGTAATTTTTTCGGGGTGTGACCACCATTCCCAAACCACCATTTTTTTGTGTGCTTTGGTGGCTGATGAGATAATGGAGACGTATAAGTGGGTTTTAGAAGCTTTTATGATTGCAATGGGTAATAAACACCCAAAAGCAGTTGTGACAGATGGTGACGGTGCCATGAGGGAGGCCATAAAACAAGTCTTCCCGAATGCATGTCACCGACTGTGTGCATGGCACTTGCATAATAATGCATGTGAGAATGTTAAATGTGGTCCTTTTTTGGAAGATTTCAAGACTGCCATGTATTCAAATTTTACAAAGGATGAATTTGAAGAGTTTTGGAAGAAGATGGTTGCTAAACATGGACTTGAAGAAAACAAATGGGTTTGTAAGACATATGATAACAAAATAATGTGGGCCACAACATATCTTCGGGATAAATTCTTTGGTCGCATAAGGACCATGTCACAATGTGAAGCAATCAATTCTATGGTGAAGACATATGTTAAGAAGAGTAGTACCATTATTGAATTCATACATAATTTTGAGGAAGCATTGAGGGGATATAGGAACAATGAGTTGAGTGCAGATTTTAAATCATTGTTTTCTGAACCTGTTATGACTACCTGTTTGCAGAAAATAGAGAGACAGGCTTCAAAAATTTACACAATGGAGATGTTTAAAGAAGTTAGGGATGAAATAGATAAGGCTGGTGCATTAAATGTTACTGAACGAACAACAAACAATGAGAAGTTGAGGTTCAAACTCAGTAGGTATGGAAAACCTGGTCGTGAAATCAATGTTTTGTATAATACTGCAGATTCTTCTTTCAGTTGTGATTGTCGTCTCTTTGAAAGTCGTGGCATTCCATGCTCTCAACTTCTCGTGCAATGAAAAATGAGCATGTGGAATGTATTCCTAGCAGTTTGGTTTTGAAAAGATGGACAAAGACTACTAAGAGTCATCTCATTTCCTCTTATAGTGTTGGGGGAGTAAGTAATGATGTCTTGGATGTTGCTCGTTTATCTGCCTTAACTGCATATGCTAATAACTTTGTTAAGGTTGCTTATGAGAAGACACGATGCTTCGATGAGATAGTAGATGACATTTTTAACCTTCAATTGAAGTATGAGAAGAAGGGGGATCCAAGTAGCGCTTGCTACTCATCAGCAAAGAAAATTAGTGATCCCAGTGTTGTTAAGACTAAAGGTGCTCCGAAAAAGAAAAGGTTTGCCAAGAAAAGGAGTAGACATTGTTCAAATTGAACAGGCGCAGGGCACACAATATAAACATGTCCTAATCTTGGTGATGTGGATGTTAAGGTTGCTGATGATGATCATGATTCACATTCAGAGTCTAGTGGCTATGACATAACACATGACAATGTAATGGATTACTTTATACTTTAATAAATTATCATTTGAGCTATTATTTAATCATTATATGTATAATGTTCTTAATTTGAAATACTTTTTTTAGGATAAGTCTGAAACGGGATTTGATGCATGTAACAACCAAGATCCTCAACATTCACAACAACTCAGTGGGAATAACATAAAGGTAAATTTAGTCTTTGAATTTTCTTCTATTCTATTAGTTTAAAGTTTTAATTCACTTGTATAATACCTTTTCAAAAAGGGAAAGATAAAGATGATTCTGCTATTAATAGGAGGGCGAAAAAAGTAAAAGAATGTGGTAAAAAACTGCCAAAAGAAGTTGTAAGTAATATAGTATTTCTGTTTTTATTGTATTTGTTATTCTTGTATTTTTATTTCACTTTTCTAATATATTTGTTTGGTTTATGATTAGAAAATAAAACCAAAGAATTATTCTGGTGGAGGAATACCTAATATTCCTCAAGGTGTGTCAACGTATCCCTAAATGAATATTCCAAGATATGGTTATGGCCCAATGAATGAAGGGATTCCCATGATGCCTCATTATGTTGGAGGGTCATTTAACCCTCAAACTTCTCAAGTACCGATATTCTCTCAACCTCCACAGGTTTGCTATTTTATCTTGTAACCTTTTATTGCCTTTGCCTTTGTGGTTTACGTCCTGTTTTATAAAACTTGTTATTTTTTTCCAGTATTATGCTCCAATCCCAAATGTGAATAATGGGACATCATGGAATGATTTGCTTCAACATGTAATGCATAATAGAGGTGCAAGCAGCAGTAAGTGTGCAATGCATTTATGAACGTGAGTTGGATTGTCTTCCATTTTTGTTTTTTAATTTCATGTATTCATCATTGTAGGTTCTAACAATATGAAGACTTCATGATAGTTGGTCAGCATTTTTTTTGAAGGTATGACAGTGACCAGCAGTTTTTAGTGTTTAGCATTGTTAGCATTATTGCTTATTACTTATGATAAATCAATCCTACAGTAACTAGTTAGTTTTGTGCCTTATCTGGAATGTATATAAAGGACAGACAAGCCACTGCTAATTTTTTTTATTGTTTCAATTCCTGTTTCTTTTTTGTTTCATATTTGATTCTATTTTCATGTTGTGTTTGTTTTTTGCTTCAGGAGTTGATTAACAGAAGAAGTTATGTCCTTCATCAGAGGTTGAATGTTAATTGATTGGTTAAGGATGTGGGATGTGGTTTTGTTAAGAGAATACTCTGCTACATGTTTTATACAAAAAAATGGGCTCCAAATGCTGCAGAATACTTGTTTTATGCTGCAGAAAACAATTTGCACAATACTAGGCTTGGTTATGCGATATCTGTAACTAAATTTTTATCTATATATTTTTCTGTGAATTTTTTATAGTCAACGGTAAATCTTGGTCCACCATAGAAAAAGCTTGAATCTCCATGCATTCTAACCTCCAAAAAAGTGTGAATGCCTTGACTTGAGGGCTCTGGATATGCACCTCCAAAAGAGTTAAAACCTCTGGCTTCATAAATTGCCAGCTCTTGTAAAACAATAGAAAGGGCTCCTTGGGCTTCACTTTAACTGTGTTACCAAACTCGCACAAAAAGAAGAAAAAGGATAGAATAAAAAGGAAACCCCTTTTAGGAATTTAATTAATTAATATCATGGTGGGTTCTTAAAATGTATAGTGTATAATGGAGCGAGCACAATTCGCAATGGGATCATCATAATTGCGGAATATGATTGATCTATCAACTCACTGAAATTTTTTATGATATTGTTTTTAAAACAAAATAAGAGGGGAGATGAAAATTTGTTTAATTTTATAGGAAGTTTGTAACATCCCGGAAAAATAGGACCTAAGTCCAACTAAAGGTAAATTAAAAAGGGAGTGAGAAATTGAGGAAAGAGGAAGGATTTTGAGTAAAATTATGAGGATAATGAGAATCTATGGGAATTAAGGGTATATTTAAGAGAGTAATTAAGTTAGAAATGTGTTTTGGCAAAGGAAACTAGGAATGTCGGAATAGGTGAGAGTTAGGAGGAGCACAACCTCATGAACAATTAGGACCCTTAGTCTTAGCCTTCTTGAAGTCAATTGGTGAGATACATCATGGTTCATGTGGAGTGTGCCCCATTGGGCTTCGACCAAGGTTGTTGCTCACCTTTGACTTTTAAGCCCTATGACCTTTGCTCACTAATTCAAGAATATCTAGAGTTGCGGGTGTCCAATTAAGGTGATTCCACTTGGGTTAGAAAGCTAAATCTGGGGCTTCAGTTTGATAGGTTATATGATAGGGTTCTGATCTATTTTGCACCTTCAAACAAGCGTATTCTCGCTCAAGCGAGAATATCTCGCTTGAGCGAATTATGCAGCAAAAAGGGAAGAAATTGAGTTTCTGCAATTCTCGCTTGAGCGAGAATTGTCCAGAGAGGGGGCTTTTTCTGGATCATTCTCGCTTGAGCGAGATAGTTCGCTTGAGTGAGAATGTGAAGAAAAAGTATGCAACCGACATGCTCGCCCAAGCGAGAATATCTCGCTTGAGCGAGAATTCACTTATAGGCTCGAAACCCTTCATTTAGCTCCCGATTTCTTCATTTCTTCTTCTCCTTCTTCTTAGCTTTAGAGAGAGGTCAGAGCTTTTTAGAGAGAGGGAGGAGGGTTCTTGCTAGATAGAGGTGTTTTGGAGCTTGAAGGCTTGGAAAGGGACCGGGATCTTCACTTCAAGCTTCTCCTCTAATTCAATTTCTCCTCTTTGTGTACCTTTTAGGTAAGTGCAACTCACCCACTTTCACATTATATGGTTGAATGCCCTAGCATGGTCCTTATTCTTAAATCCCCTTCTTATTTTGTAAATTTGAATACTTGGTAGTTACCAAAGGTTCTTGTATGATTTAGGTTAGGGAAACCTCTTAGGATTTAGGGTTTTGTATCCACATTGTTGCAATTGTATGATTTAGGAGCATGAATATAAGAATTTCTATTGAAATTATGTTGGTGTATTTGTGTAAATTGGCTATTTGAGTTGTTAAGGAAATGGTATCTCTAAACATGGTTTTATGAGTATGAAGTATAAGTATTTGATAATTGAGTTCTCATGGAGCATATTTAGCATTATAACATTTTAAGTCGGTTTCGACCATGAGATAATCAACCGATTTCGACCGTGAGTAATTCAAGCCGGCCTTTGAGCAAATAATTAAGTAAAACACGACTTCGGTCCAGTATGGGTGGGATTCATCCCCGGGAAAGCCGGTTCCCGTAGTCTAAGCTCAGGTCTAACTCCATAAAGTGATAAGATCATGCCTGCTGGGCACAGCAGTGAGGGCATCATGAGCATCATAATTTGCATCATTCATCAGTTCATATTAATTAAGTTACATATTGCTTTTATTCTGTTGTTAACTATTGGTAAATATGTTTTTTGTATTTAGTTTGTGAATATGTCACATGTGATGTTTGATAAATGTTGTTTGATTTCCCACACTTTATTTGTTTAGTTGTACTTGCTAAGACTGTAGTCTCACCCCACGTTTCGGCGATATTCTTTAGTTGTGCAGGAAACCCTAGGTGCTGTTAAAGCAGGAAAGAGGATTTGTGGAGCTGAGTCGTATTTGAGTTGGAAGTTTTAATTACTAGAAGTAGTTCCTGTTGTAATTGATAATTGATTAATCATTGATGTATTTTGTATATGTATAATTGTTTCCGGATTGGCCACTGAGGCTTAATTCTGATGTTGCGGTATTTATGTTATTGAACTGTATTGGTTTTTACTGAGTTTCAGGTTGATCTTGAGAATTGGTGATGTCCAGTTTTTATGGGAGACTCTGTCGGATTTCCGGTATGAGTTCATTGAATCACACTCCTCCAAGTGTGGATTCTTCCCTAAGTTTAAGTAAGATTTATACTTATTTAGGGATTTTGATGTTTGTATTGTAATTGCTTAAGTTAATCGTTGGGGAGTTTAAGTGAATGTATGACGATATCGGAAATTTAACGAAATGATTTCAAGAAATTCAGGGATAGTGTCTCCAACGGGTATTATTTCTGAGTTTAGAAATTAGGGCGTTACAAAGTTGGTGTATATTTAGTCATAATGAATAATCATATAATTGACTTACGGATTATATAATTAGGTGAATAGGAAGTTAAATTAAGGGGAACAAAATTTATTTTCCACTTTTTTCATTGCTTAGGTTAAGTTACAGACCAAAACTCTCAGTCCATGGTTTAGTTTTTATTTTTTTTAAAACTATTTTGGGGGTATATATCCTTTAATGCATTTGATGTTACTATAGTAGTCTTGAATTGATACATTATAAAATTTTTGGTATACAAATATGAGATTTTAAAGGTATATCAAGTGTGATAATATAGTGTTGTATGTAACGGAGGCAGCGAAGCTTACAGATTTTGGGTTTGGCAAAGGTAACCTTGTAAACTGAATTTCTCTTTTGAGCATCCTATGAATTCTTTCCAAATGCTTCTTGTTTTAGATAATATAATTTATATTTTTGGTTATTTTACCTTCTCATGCAACAAAATTGAGATAATATGTTTGACAGTAGTGATGAACTAGAATGGGGATTGGGGTGCATTGAAGCTCTGCCCTAACCTGCAGGTTCAATCCCTTCCTGTAGTGAGTTCCACTGAACCTAACAGGATAGGGTTGATTTTCTGGTAAACCCCAATCCATATATGAGATTTCTAACAACATATAATGTAATTAAAATGTGGTGCATAATTGTCTAATATTTGTCTATATATACATAAATTAAATTGCCACCAAAGGGCAGTGATAGAAATGGGTCTCAGAATATCCCACAAAAAGCCCAATCATGAGCAATAACTTAAACTAATTCAACTTATAAACTTTAAATCTTTAAAGTTGTACCAGCCATGAATTAATTGTGTGATCTGTTGACACGCCATATTCACAATCTCATCCCTCTTTTGATTGTATCTGTCAAGCATCGGGTCCAATGCCAATCTCATCCTACTTTCAGCATTCACCTACAAAAGAGATTTATGCAGTACAAGGTTCATATATAAAATTAAAAGTAATAGGGAGAATATCTATTAGGTGCTTAATAAAGTTTGAGACACATTCCATCATCAATTTTGAAACTTGGACTCCACAATCATTGCTAAAAAGAACAGATATGTCAAGTACTACTTGGTACAACTAAGTGATCTTTGATATAAATTCAATAGAAATGAAACAGAAAAACTTAATATACGTACTATGAGGTTAAATTGCGTGATAGTCCTTCAGTTCAGTCAAAGTAAAGTCTAATATAACAAGGCACTGAAAAGATGATAACTCATAGAAGGTTCTATCCATTAACATCTCCTCAAAAATAATAGCCTGCAGAAGTGAATATTTGATTACAATTTAGTGTTTATGGAATTATGTAATCAGTTATAATGTTGATACAAGTATATTATATCAGATATCAACTCACCAATTTTTTTACAAGCCTGCGCCATCTATTGCTGTCAGGGAATGGATTACAATCAAGAAGCCAGACATTTTCATCATCAAGATCAATGACTACCAGGAACCAATGAAGCCCCCCGTCATTGATGGGTATAAATATCTACAATAAGTACAAATCAATTATAAGGAAAAACCCATGCAATAAGTACAAATCAAGGATTTTATTAAATAAGTAATACATGATTAGTATTAAACTCACTTTCTTGATGTTATCAACATAACCCATGAAAGTCTTTCTGAAATCCTCTGAAAGCTCTGTAGGAGTTTTCTTGTTACTGAGTGCAAGTTCCTACGAATGATTGGTGCTAAATTAGTAAAAGTTATGTTGAAGTTACAGGTTATTGTAAAAATGTATATGAAGTTATAGGATGAAAATGCTGAAAATTGTGGAGGAAGAAACCAACAGTTAGCAAAGTCCCAAAGCAATGATGAGTAGTGAGTCACCTTGCATGCAACAAGGCTAATCACCTCATTACTTACGTATCTTGTTGGCATTATTGTTTTCAGCGTCCTTCGATCTCCAACCACCTTCCCATTCATTGTGAACACTAAAATTTCTTTGCTGCAGAATAAAATAATACAAGGACATAAATGTAAGTTAAAAAGATATGAATTTAAAAAACTTAATTCAAAGATATTAGAACCCATGAATTTAAAAAACTTAATTAAAAGATTTTTAAAAAACCTACTTAACAAAGATATTAGAGCCTATGAATATGTACGCTGCGACCTCTTCCTCGGTTTTACTGAGTAACATTTGTGGAGGGGGTTTGAACATCAGAGGCATCCACTGAAATATTCAGAAAAGAACAATTAGCAAACGAAGAGTAAAAGGTAATCTATAATTAAGTTATTCATATATAGGTTTTTATTTTATTTAATACTTACATCAGGAATTATAGTGACCCTTTCACCTTTTGATAAACTTTGAGCATCTTGATCATCAAAATGTGTTGGTCTCTTTGTTGAGTGTATTTGGTTGCTGAAATATACAAATCATTACTAAAGTTAAAATCATTACTTAAGTTATGGGGGAAGAACCCTAACATCTAATGTGACACACTCAATAAATGGGTGAAGAACCTTAACCCATACAATCACCCCTAGAAAGTTATAATTACTGATCATGAAAATATTTAGTAAAACATTAAAAAAAATAAAATTTTCACTACCTATATCAGGGCAATAATCTTTTCATGTTTTTTCATAGGGGCCATTTTCAGAAGACCAAATCTTATTTTAAAAAAAAAATCACATGGTAGGGATGACCCTAATCACAGTCGTCAAAAAATGGTGGATGAACCCTAATGCATGCAATGGATGAAGAAGAGTAATCCCCAAAACCAGCCAAAATAAGAACCCTAAAATAAGAACCCTGAGGCCTAAAATGTGGTTGTAAAAAAATTGGGGGAAGTTTTGTAAACCCTAAAATGAGATAATAAAAAATCACATGGCAGGGACAACCCTAATCACAGTCGTCAACAAACGGTGGATGAACCCTAATGCATGCAATGGATGAAGAAGAGTAATCCACAAAACCAACCAAAATAAGAACCCTAAGGCCTAAAATGTGGTTGTAGAAATATTGGGGGAAGTTTTGTAAACCCTAAAATGAGATAATACAAAATCACATGGCAAGGACAACCCTAATCACAGTCGTCAACAAATGATGGATGAACCCTAATGCATGCAATGGATGAAGAAGAGTAATCCACAAAACCAGCCAAAATAAGAACCCTAAGGCCTAAAATATGGTTGTAAAAAAATTGGGGGAAGTTCTGTAAAACCTAAAATGAGATAATCGCAATATGTAGAAATACCTGGATGAGGATTCGTCAGTGTCAAAATCACGTCTTGGACGCTTTCCATTGCGGTCGACATTCAATCCTTCCCTGTTGTTAGAGGCCATTTTTTTCGGTTCTAATCTGGTGGACGGAGAACACAAAGAATAGAGGGATTGTAGGGTTTGAGAAATGAGATGTTTTGAGAGTACTCTGTATTGATTGAGTGTGAGAAAGTTAAGTGATTCAGTGTGAGAGAAGAGGGATTGTAGGGTTTGAGAAATATAGTGTTTTGAGAGTAATCTGTATTGATTGAGTGTGAGAGAGTAAAGTGATTCAGTGTGAGAGAATAGAGAAGATTAATGAAAAGATGCATTGGGAAGTTAAGCCCCATGATTGAATGTGTTGAGGAAAACGAAGTGTTAATGGGGTGAAGGTTGGAAAAAGATCAGGACACAAATTCAGCAGCTAAGTTGTTAGAAAATAGATATTGAGGTACTATGGCTGATTAGGGGTTCTCTTATTATATAAATATTTTATAGTTTATATGTATATATTTTAATAATAATAATAATAATCATTTTAATAATATATAATATCTTTATCTTTATCTTTATATATACTGACAATGTCTGTCTATCCGCATTTTTTTTGGAAAAGACGTAAAATTTGTTTATTTACATTTTCAAATACTTTAAAGAAGGATTTGAATTTGAATTATTAATCTATACTTTTAAAATTTAAATTAAAAATTCACGACTTAAATGATAAGGAAAATATTTTAAATTTAAATTAAGAAATAGGTATTAAAATTAGAATCAGAAAAAAAATAGAATCAATCAGGATTTGAATTTGAATTGTAAAAATAAGGATTAGTGTTAAAAAAATTATCACTAAAACAATCAGAATTCAGTATATCCTCCAAATGTAAAGAATGATTTGAATTTGAATTACTAATCTACACTTTTCAAAATTACTTTAAAAATTCACGACTTAAATGATAAGGATAATATTTTAAATTTAAATTAAGAAATAGAGATTAAAATTAGAATAGGGAAAGGTCCAATTTTTGTTGGCGGGATTCGTACTTTCAGTAGGCCAATACTAGGGGTTCAGGGTTCATACCCAACTTGTGTCCTTCCATGCGTTCCTTGGGGTTGTTATACCCTTGGTGTAAAATCTTGACAAATGACTTCTCCAGCATGTTGGGGGCACTGTCTGGGGTCCACCATTAAATTTTGGGATTTTTCTGAATTAAGATGTATTTACGATGAATTATTTACGCGTTTAATAAAGCAAAATGAGAAAAAAATACCTAGGGATGTATGAAAAATTTGGAAAATTCAAGTTAGCTTAATTTTTGCATGGGGGAAACAGTAGGTGCATATATGACGAGTTGTCACGAACTTGGTGGGATTCGTACTTTCAGTAGGCCAATACTGGGGGTTTAGGGTTCATACCCCAACTTGTGTCCTCCATGGTTCCTTGGGGGTGTTATACCCTTGGTGTAAAATCTTGACAAATGACTTCTCCAGCATGTTGGGGGCAGTGTGTGGGGTCCACCATTAAATTTTGGGATTTTTCTGAATTAAGGTGAATTTACAGTGAATTATTTACGCGTTTAATAAAGAAAAATGCGAAAAAAAATACCTAGGGATGTATGAAAATTTTGGAAAATTCACGTTAGCTTAATTTTTGCATGGGGGAAACAGTACGTGCATGCATGACGAGTTTTCACAAACTTGGCGGGATTCGTACTTTCAGTAGGCCAATACTAGGGGTTTAGGGTACATACCCCAACTTGTGTCCTTCCATGCGTTCCTTGGGGGTGTTATACCCTTGGTGTAAAATCTTGACAAATGACTTCACCAGCATGTTGGGGGCAGTGTGTGGGGTCCACCATTGAATTTTGGGATTCTTTTGAATTAAGGTGAATTTACGGTGAATTATTTACGCATTTAATAAAGAAAAATGCGAAAAAAAATACCTTGGGATGTATGAAAACTCACCACGTGGGTCCTCTCACATCATCTTTGATGCATACAAAATTTCATGTGAAAATTCAAACCACATGTATGCTTTGCATGAGTACTCTCCCTGAAGTAAGTATTAAGGTTTAGCCGTTTAGGGATCCTCTCTCTCCACTCACAAGTGTCTCCAAGGCCAAAAATCGCAATCTTGAATTTCGTCATAAAAACTCACCACGTGGTTTCAACATTTTAGGAGCCGCCAAAAATAAAATTTCGTAATTTTTCACTAATGTTTGCTATTTTTAAGTGTTTTTCCCGTGATTTTGGCCATTTAATTCACTGTAATTACACAACACTTCAAAAAATCATGAAAATTCACCATGTGGGTCCTCTCACATCACCTTTGATCCATGCAAAATTTCATGTGAAAATTCAAACCACATGTTTGCATGCATGAGTACTCTCCCCGAAGTTAGTACTTAGGTTTAGGGATTCTCTCTCTCCACTCACAAGTGTCCCAAAGGCCGAAAATCGCACTCTTGAATTTCCTCACGAAAACTCACCACGTAGTTTCCACATGTTAGGAGCCATGAAAAACAAAATTTCATAATTTTTCACTAATGTTTGCTATTTTTAAGTGTTTTTCCCGTGTTTTTGGCCATTTAATTCACTGTAATTACACAAAACTTCAAAAAATCATAAAAACTCACCACGTGGGTCCTCTCACATCACCTTTGATGCATGAAAAAATTCATGTGAAAATTGAAACCACATGTATGCATGCATGAGTACTCTCCCCGAAGTTATTACTTAGGTTAGGGATTCTCTCTCTCCACTCACAAGTGTCCCAAAGGCCGAAAATCGCACTCTTGAATTTCGTCACGAAAATTCACCACGTGGTTTCCACATGTTAGGAGCCTTCAAAAACAAAATTTCGTAATTTTTCACTAATGTTTGCTATTTTTAAGTGTTTTTTCCCGTGTTTTTAGCCATTTAACTAACAGTAATTACACAACACTTCAAAAAATCATGAAAACTCACCACGAGGGTCCTCTCAAATCACCATTGATGCATGCAAAATATAATGTGAAAATTCAAACAACATGTGTGCATGCATGAGTACTTTCCCTGAAGTTAGTACTTAGGTTTAGGGATCCTCTCTCTCCACTCACAAGTGTCCCAAAGGCTGAAAATCGCTCTCTTGAATTTCGTCACGAAAACTCACCACGTGGTTTCCACATGTTAGGAACCGTCAAAAACAACATTTTGTAATTTTTCACTAATGTTTGCTATTTTAAAGTGTTTTTCTCGTGTTTTTGGCCATTTAAGTCACAGTAATTACACAACACTTAAAAAAATCATGAAAACTAACCACGAGGGTCCTCTCAAATCACCATTGATGCATGCAAAATATAATGTGAAAATTCAAACAACATGTGTGCATGCATGAGTACTTTCCCTGAAGTTAGTACTTAGGTTTAGGGATCCTCTCTCTCCACTCACAAGTGTCCCAAAGGCTGAAAATCGCTCTCTTGAATTTCATCACGAAAACTCACCACATGGTTTCCATATGTTAGGAGCCGTCAAAAACAATATTTTGTAATTTTTCACTAATGTTTGCTATTTTTAAGTGTTTTTTCCCGTGTTTTTGGCGATTTAATTCACAATAATTACACAGCTCTCCAAAAAATCATGAAAACTTACGACATGGGTCCTCTCACATCACCTTTGATGCATGCAAAATTTCATGTGAAAATTCAAACCACGGGTAGGGTTTGCATGAGTACACTCACCGAAATTAGTACTTAGGTTTAGGGATCCTCTCTCCACTCACCAGTGTCCCAAAGTCTGAAAATTTCATGCTTGAATTTCGTCACGAAAACTCACCACGTTGTTTTCACATGTTAGGAGCCATCAAAAACATATTTTCTTAATTTTTCATTAATGTTTGCTATTTTTAAGTGTTTTTCCCGTGTTTTTTGCCATTTAATTCACAATAATTACACAACACTTCAAAAAATCCTGAAAACTCACCACGTGGGTCCTCTCACATCACCTTTGATGCATGCAAAATTTCATATGAAAATTCAAACCACATGTATGTTTTGCATGACTACTCTCCCCGAATTTGTACTCAGGTTTAGGGATCCTCTCTCTCCACTCACAAGTGTCCCAAAGGCCAAAAATCGCACTCTTGAATTTCGTCACGAAAACTCACCACCTGGTTTCTACTTGTTATGAGCCATCAAAAATAAAATTTCGTAATTTTTCACTAATGTTTGCTATTTTTAAGTGTTTTTTCCCGTGTTTTTGGCCATTTAATTCACAGTAATTACACAGCACTCCAAAAAATCATGAAAATTGACAACGTGGATCCTCTCACATTACCTTTAATGCAAGCAGAATTTCAAGTGAAAATTCAAACCACATGTATTCATGCATGAGTACTCTCCCCGAAGTTAGTACTTAGGCTTAGGAATCCTCTCTCTCCACTCACAAGTGTCCCAAAGGCCGAAAATCACACTCTTGAATTTCGTAACAAAAACTCAACACCTGGTTTCCACATGTTAGGAGCCGTCAAAAACAAAATTTCGTAATTTTTCACTAATGTTTGCTAATTTTAAGTGTTTTTCCCGTGTTTTTGGCCACTTAATTCACAGTAATTACACAACATTCAAAAAATCATGAAAACTCACCACGTGGGTCCTCTCACATCACCTTTTATGCATGCAAAAATTCATGTGAAAATTCAAACCACATATATGCATGCATGATTACTCTCCCCGAAGTTAGTACTTAGGTTTAGGGATCCTCTCTGATAGCAGGAAAGGTGTAGGACCTAGAATTGAGGAAAACCAACCGATCAGAATCACAATCAAGCAATAAATTCACGAATTATAGGTGATGGGCAATAGCCTATAATGCGTGGGAAAGCACAAGAAAATGAAAGAAAAAGTGGAGAGGAAGAAATGAGAAGGACGCCACTGAAGCAAGAATCCTCCTGCAGCAGATAAGTCCAATGCCAGACGCCACCAATTCAGGAGAATTAGATAAGTCTCAGTATGGTTTGAGCAACAACCACCAAGCCTCACTCAATTCACAAAGGGAGGATAAAATTTGGCATAATGCCTTTACTTCAAAATTCAATGTGTCAAATACAAGAAGAGAATACTCCTTTATATAGGAGTTGAATGGGGGAGGGGGCGACCACTACATGGAATAAAGGGGAAAAATAAAAAAGATGGGTGCAAACCCATTCTAAGTGGGATTTGAACCCATGCCCCTAATGGTTTATGGCTAAGCTAAGCCTTAAGCCACTAATCCCTTAAAACTAGCGCCCCACTCATAGGAAAATAAAGGATGAGTAATTTTCCTATCCTAGGAGGGATTAGAACCCATGACCTCCTAAGCCTTGTAGCAAGGCAACCTACTAGCCAATAAACCCATACATGTGAGCGCCCAAGTAGGAGGAAAAATACAACAAATAAGAGTATCCTAGTCTAGGGTGGTGCATAGGACCATGTGTCCTATTCCAGGGTCAAGGTTGTCCTTCTGTAGGGTAGTGGTCTCCTTTTGTAGGGTAGTATCCCTAAAAATGTAGGTCACCAACTTTCCCATCTCTTCCTTAATCTTCTTAGCTCGTCCTCTAGTCATTGGTCCAGTGATATCCTTGATTGCTTCAGTAGGAGGCTGCTGTTGTGCTATGTCATCACTGTCTCTCCACTGACAAGTGTCCCAAAGGCCGAAAATCACACTTTTGAATTTTGTCACGAAAACTCATCACGTGGTTTCCACATGTTAGGAGTCGTCAAAAACAAAATTACGTAATTTTTCAATAAATTTTGCTATTTGTAAGGGTTTTTCCCGTGGTTTTGGCCATTTAACTCACTGTAATTACACAACACTTCAAAAAATCATGAAAACTCACCATGTGGGTCCTCTCAAATGACCATTGATGCATGCAAAATTTAATGTGAAAATTCAAACCACATGTACGCAAGCATGAGTACTCTCCCCGAAGTTAGTACTTAGGTTTAGGGATCCTCTATCTCCACTCACAAGTGTCCCAAAGGCCGAAAATTGCACTCTTGAATTTCGTCACGAAAACTCACCACGTGATTTCCACATGTTAAGAGCTATCAAAAACAAAATTTCATAATTTTTCACTAATGTTTGCTAATTTTAAGTGTTTTTCCCGTGTTTTTGGCCATTTAACTCACTGTAATTACACAACACTTCAAAAAATCATGAAAACTCACCAAGTGGGTCCTCTCAAATCACCATTGATGCATGCAAAATTTAACGTGAAAGTTCAAACCACATGTATGTTTTGCATGAGTACTCTCCCCGAAGTTTGTACTCAGGTTTAGGGATCCTCTCTCTCCACTCACAAGTGTCCCAAAGGCCGAAAATCGCACTCTTGAATTTCGTCACGAAAACTCACCACATGGTTTCCATATGTTAGGAGCCGTCAAAAACAATATTTTGTAATTTTTCACTAATGTTTGCTATTTTTAAGTGTTTTTCCCGTGTTTTTGGCCATTTAATTCACAGTAATTACACAACACTTCAAAAAATCATGAAAACTCACCACCCCTCTCACATCACCTTTGATCCATGCAAAATTTCATGTGATAATTCAAATCACATGTATGCTTTGCATGAGTACTCTCACCGAAGTTAGTTCTTAGGTTAAGGGATCCTCTCTCCACTCACCAGTGTCCTAAAGGCCGAAAATCGCACTCTTGAATTTCGTCACGAAAACTCTCCACGTGGTTTCCACATGTTAGGAGCCGTCAAAAACAAAATTTTGTAACTTTTCACTAATGTTTGCTATTTTTAAGTGCTTTTCCCGTGTTTTTGGCCATTTAATTCACAATAATTACACAACATTTCAAAAAAATCCTGAAAACTCAGCACGTGGGTCCTCTCACATCACTTTTGATGCATGCAAAATTTCATATGAAAATTCAAACCATATGTATGCTTTGCATGAGTACTCTCCCCGAAGTTAGTATTTAAGTTTAGGGATCCTCTCTCTCCACTCACAAGTGTCCAAAAGGCCAAAAATCGCACTCTTGAATTTCGTCACGAAAACTCACCACATGGTTTCCATATGTTAGGAGCCGTCAAAAACAATATTTTGTAATTTTTCACTAATGTTTGCTATTTTTAAGTGTTTTTCCCGTGTTTTTGGCGATTTAATTCACAATAATTACACAGCTCTCCAAAAAATCATGAAAACTTACGACATGGGTCCTCTCACATCACCTTTGATGCATGTAAAATTTCATATGAAAATTCAAACCACATGTATGCATGCATGAGTACTCTCCCCGAAGTTAGTACTTAGGTTTAGGAATCCTCTCTCTCCACTCACAAGTGTCCTAAAGGCCGAAAATCGCACTCTTGAATTTTGTCACGAAAACTCACCACGTGGTTTCCACATGTTAGGAGCCATCAAAAACAAAATTTCGTAATTTTTCACTAATGTTTGATAATTTTAAGTATTTTTCCCGTGTTTTTGGCCATTTAATTGACAATAATTACACAACACTTCAAAAAATCATGAAAACTCACCACGTTGGTCCTCTCACAACACCTTTCATGCATGAAAAATTTCATGTGAAAATTCAAACCACATGTATACTTTACATAAGTACTATCCCCGAAGTTAGTACTTAGGTTTAGGGATCCTCTCTCCTCTCACCAGTGTCCCAAAGGCCGAAAGCCGCACTTTTGAATTTTGTCACGAAAAATCGCAACGTGGTTTACACATATTAGGAGCTGTCAAAAACTAAATTTCGTAATTTTTCACTAATGGTTGCTATTTTTAAGTGTTTTTCCCGTGTTTTTAGCCATTTAATTCACAGTAATTACACAAAACTTAAAAAAAATCAAGAAAACTCACCACGTGGGTCCTCTCACATCACCTTTGATGCATGCAAAAATTCATGTGAAAATTCAAACCACATGTATGCTTTGCATGAGTACTTTCCCCGAAGTTAGTACTTAAGTTTAGGGATCCTCTCTCTCCACTCACAAGTGTCTCAAAGGTCGAAAATTGCACTCTTGAATTCCGTTACGAAAACTCACCACGTGGTTTCCACATATTATGAGCCGTCAAAAACAAAATTTCGTAATTTTTCACTAATGGTTGCTATTTTTAAGTGTTTTTCCCGTGCTTTTAGCCATTTAATTCACTGTAATTACACAAAAATTCAAAAAATGAAGAAAACTCATCAGGTGGGTCCTCTCACATCACCTTTGATGCATGCAAAAATTCATGTGAAAATTCAAACCATATGTATGCTTTGCATGAGTACTCTCCCCGAAGTTAGTATTTAAGTTTAGGGATCCTCTCTCTCCACTCACAAGTGTCCCAAAGGCCGAAAATTGCACTCTTGAATTTCGTCACGAAAACTCACCACGTGGTTTTCAAATGTTAGGAGCCGTCAAAAACAAAATTTCGTAATTTTTCACCGATGTTTGCTATTTTTAGGTGTTTTTCTCGTGTTTTTGGCCATTTAATTCACTGTAATTACACAACACTTCAAAAAATCATGAAAACTCACAACGTGTGTCCTCTCACATCACCTTTGATCCATGCAAAATTTCATGTGAAAATTCAAACCACATGTATGCATGCATGAGTACTCTCCTCGAAGTTATTACTTAGGTTTAGGGATTCTCTCTCTCCACTCACAAGTGTCCCAAAGGCCGAAAATCGCACTCTTGAATTTCGTCATGAAAACTCTCCACGTGGTTTATAAAAGTTAGGAGCCGTCAAAAACAAAATGTCGTAATTTTTCACTAATTTTTGCTATTTTTATGTTTTTTTTCCCGTGTTTTTGGCCATTTAACTAACTTTAATTACACAACACTTCAAAAAATCATGAAAACTCACCACGAAGGTCCTCTCAAATCACCATTGATGCAAGCAAAATTTAATGTGAAAATTCAAACATGTGTGCATGCATGAGTACTTTCCCTGAAGTTAGTACTTAGGTTTAGGGATCCTCTCTCTCCACCCACAAGTGTCCTAAAGGCCAAAAATCGCACTCTTGAATTTCGTCACGAAAACTCACCACGTGGTTTCCACATGTAGGAGCCGTCAAAAACAAAATTTTGTAATTTTTCACTAATGTTCGCTATTTTTAAGTGTTTTTACCGTGTTTTTGGCCATTTAATTCACAGTAATTACACAACACTTCAAAAAATCATGAAAACTCACCATGTTGGTCCTCTCACATCACCTTTGATGCATGCAAAATTTCATATGAAAATTCAAACCACATGTATGCATGCATGAGTACTCTCCCCGAAATTAGTACTTAGGTTTAGGAATCCTCTCTCTCCACTCACAAGTGTCCTAAAGGCCGAAAATCGCACTCTTGAATTTTGTCACGAAAACTCACCACGTGGTTTCCACATGTTAGGAGCCATCAAAAACAAAATTTCGTAATTTTTCACTAATGTTTGATAATTTTAAGTATTTTTCCCGTGTTTTTGGCCATTTAATTGACAATAATTACACAACACTTCAAAAAATCATGAAAACTCACCACGTTGGTCCTCTCACAACACCTTTCATGCTTGAAAAATTTCATGTGAAAATTCAAACCACATGTATACTTTACATAAGTACTATCCCCGAAGTTAGTACTTAGGTTTAGGGATCCCCTCTCCTCTCACCAGTGTCCCAAACGCCGAAAGCCGCACTTTTGAATTTTGTCACGAAAAATCGCAACGTGGTTTACACATATTAGGAGCTGTCAAAAACTAAATTTCGTAATTTTTCACTAATGGTTGCTATTTTTAAGTGTTTTTCCCGTGTTTTTAGCCATTTAATTCACAGTAATTACACAAAACTTAAAAAAAATCAAGAAAACTCACCACGTGGGTCCTCTCACATCACCTTTGATGCATGCAAAAATTCATGTGAAAATTCAAACCACATGTATGCTTTGCATGAGTACTTTCCCCGAAGTTAGTACTTAAGTTTAGGGATCCTCTCTCTCCACTCACAAGTGTCTCAAAGGTCGAAAATTGCACTCTTGAATTCCGTTAAGAAAACTCACCACGTGGTTTCCACATATTATGAGCCGTCAAAAACAAAATTTCGTAATTTTTCACTAATGGTTGCTATTTTTAAGTGTTTTTCCCGTGTTTCTAGCCATTTAATTCACAGTAATTACACAAAAATTCAAAAAATGAAGAAAACTCATCACGTGGGTCCTCTCACATCACCTTTGATGCATGCAAAAATTCATGTGAAAATTCAAACCATATGTATGCTTTGCATGAGTACTCTCCCCGAAGTTAGTATTTAAGTTTAGGGATCCTCTCTCTCCACTCACAAGTGTCCCAAAGGCCGAAAATTGCACTCTTGAATTTCGTCACGAAAACTCACCACGTGGTTTTCAAATGTTAGGAGCCGTCAAAAACAAAATTTCGTAATTTTTCACTGATGTTTGCTATTTTTAGGTGTTTTTCCCGTGTTTTTGGCCATTTAATTCACTGTAATTACACAACACTTCAAAAAATCATGAAAACTCACAACGAGTGTCCTCTCACATCACCTTTGATCCATGCAAAATTTCATGTGAAAATTCAAACCACATGTATGCATGCATGAGTACTCTCCTCGAATTTATTACTTAGGTTTAGGGATTCTCTCTCTCCACTCACAAGTGTCCCAAAGGCCGAAAATCGCACTCTTGAATTTCGTGATGAAAACTCTCCACGTGGTTTATAAAAGTTAGGAGCCGTCAAAAACAAAATGTCGTAATTTTTCACTAATTTTTGCTATTTTTATGTTTTTTTTCCCGTGTTTTTGGCCATTTAACTAACTTTAATTACACAACACTTCAAAAAATCATGAAAACTCACCACGAAGGTCCTCTCAAATCACCATTGATGCAAGCAAAATTTAATGTGAAAATTCAAACATGTGTGCAAGCATGAGTAGTTTCCCTGAAGTTAGTACTTAGGTTTAGGGATCCTCTCTCTCCACCAACAAGTGTCCTAAAGGCCAAAAATCGCACTCTTGAATTTCGTCACGAAAACTCACCACGTGGTTTTAAAATGTAGGAGCCGTCAAAAACAAAATTTCGTAATTTTTCACTGATGTTTGCTATTTTTAGGTGTTTTTCTCGTGTTTTTGGCCATTTAATTCACTGTAATTACACAACACTTCAAAAAATCATGAAAACTCACAACGTGTGTCCTCTCACATCACCTTTGATCCATGCAAAATTTCATGTGAAAATTCAAACCACATGTATGCATGCATGAGTACTCTCCTCGAAGTTATTACTTAGGTTTAGGGATTCTCTCTCTCCACTCACAAGTGTCCCAAAGGCCGAAAATCGCACTCTTGAATTTCGTCATGAAAACTCTCCACGTGGTTTATAAAAGTTAGGAGCCGTCAAAAATAAAATGTCGTAATTTTTCACTAATTTTTGCTATTTTTATGTTTTTTTCCCGTGTTTTTGGCCATTTAACTAACTTTAATTACACAACACTTCAAAAAATCATGAAAACTCACCACGAAGGTCCTCTCAAATCACCATTGATGCAAGCAAAATTTAATGTGAAAATTCAAACATGTGTGCATGCATGAGTACTTTCCCTGAAGTTAGTACTTAGGTTTAGGGATCCTCTCTCTCCACCCACAAGTGTCCTAAAGGCCAAAAATCGCACTCTTGAATTTCGTCACGAAAACTCACCACGTGGTTTCCACATGTAGGAGCCGTCAAAAACAAAATTTTGTAATTTTTCACTAATGTTCGCTATTTTTAAGTGTTTTTACCGTGTTTTTGGCCATTTAATTCACAGTAATTACACAACACTTCAAAAAATCATGAAAACTCACCATGTTGGTCCTCTCACATCACCTTTGATGCATGCAAAATTTCATATGAAAATTCAAACCACATGTATGCATGCATGAGTACTCTCCCCGAAATTAGTACTTAGGTTTAGGAATCCTCTCTCTCCACTCACAAGTGTCCTAAAGGCCGAAAATCGCACTCTTGAATTTTGTCACGAAAACTCACCACGTGGTTTCCACATGTTAGGAGCCATCAAAAACAAAATTTCGTAATTTTTCACTAATGTTTGATAATTTTAAGTATTTTTCTCGTGTTTTTGGCCATTTCATTGACAATAATTACACAACACTTCAAAAAATCATGAAAACTCACCACGTTGGTCCTCTCACAACACCTTTCATGCTTGAAAAATTTCATGTGAAAATTCAAACCACATGTATACTTTACATAAGTACTATCCCCGAAGTTAGTACTTAGGTTTAGGGATCCTCTCTCCTCTCACCAGTGTCCCAAACGCCGAAAGCCGCACTTTTGAATTTTGTCACGAAAAATCGCAACATGGTTTACACATATTAGGAGCTGTCAAAAACTAAATTTCGTAATTTTTCACTAATGGTTGCTATTTTTAAGTGTTTTTTCCCGTGTTTTTAGCCATTTAATTCACAGTAATTACACAAAACTTAAAAAAAATCAAGAAAACTCACCACGTGGGTCCTCTCACATCACCTTTGATGCATGCAAAAATTCATGTGAAAATTCAAACCACATGTATGCTTTGCATGAGTACTTTCCCCGAAGTTAGTACTTAAGTTTAGGGATCCTCTCTCTCCACTCACAAGTGTCTCAAAGGTCGAAAATTGCACTCTTGAATTCCGTTACGAAAACTCACCACGTGGTTTCCACATATTATGAGCCGTCAAAAACAAAATTTCGTAATTTTTCACTAATGGTTGCTATTTTTAAGTGTTTTTCCCGTGCTTTTAGCCATTTAATTCACTGTAATTACACAAAAATTCAAAAAATGAAGAAAACTCATCACGTGGGTCCTCTCACATCACCTTTGATGCATGCAAAAATTCATGTGAAAATTCAAACCATATGTATGCTTTGCATGAGTACTCTCCCCGAAGTTAGTATTTAAGTTTAGGGATCCTCTCTCTCCACTCACAAGTGTCCCAAAGGCCGAAAATTGCACTCTTGAATTTCGTCACGAAAACTCACCACGTGGTTTTCAAATGTTAGGAGCCGTCAAAAACAAAATTTCGTAATTTTTCACTGATGTTTGCTATTTTTAGGTGTTTTTCCCGTGTTTTTGGCCATTTAATTCACTGTAATTACACAACACTTCAAAAAATCATGAAAACTCACAACGTGTGTCCTCTCACATCACCTTTGATCCATGCAAAATTTCATGTGAAAATTCAAACCACATGTATGCATGCATGAGTACTCTCCTCGAAGTTATTACTTAGGTTTAGGGATTCTCTCTCTCCACTCACAAGTGTCCCAAAGGCCGAAAATCGCACTCTTGAATTTCGTGATGAAAACTCTCCACGTGGTTTATAAAAGTTAGGAGCCGTCAAAAATAAAATGTCGTAATTTTTCACTAATTTTTGCTATTTTTATGTTTTTTTTCCCGTGTTTTTGGCCATTTAACTAACTTTAATTACACAACACTTCAAAAAATCATGAAAACTCACCACGAAGGTCCTCTCAAATCACCATTGATGCAAGCAAAATTTAATGTGAAAATTCAAACATGTGTGCATGCATGAGTACTTTCCCTGAAGTTAGTACTTAGGTTTAGGGATCCTCTCTCTCCACCAACAAGTGTCCTAAAGGCCAAAAATCGCACTCTTGAATTTCGTCACGAAAACTCACCACGTGGTTTCCACATGTAGGAGCCGTCAAAAACAAAATTTGGTAATTTTTCACTAATGTTTGCTATTTTTAAGTGTTTTTACCGTGTTTTTGGCCATTTAATTCACAGAAATTACACAACACTTCAAAAAATCATGAAAACTCACCATGTTGGTCCTCTCACATCACCTTTGATGCATGCAAAATTTCATATGAAAATTCAAACCACATGTATGCATGCATGAGTACTCTCCCCGAAGTTAGTACTTAGGTTTAGGAATCCTCTCTCTCCACTCACAAGTGTCCTAAAGGCCGAAAATCGCACTCTTGAATTTTGTCACGAAAACTCACCACGTGGTTTCCACATGTTAGGAGCCATTAAAAACAAAATTTCGTAATTTTTCACTAATGTTGTTAATTTTAAGTATTTTTCCCGTGTTTTTGGCCATTTAATTGACAATAATT
This sequence comes from Sesbania bispinosa, assembly GCA_026901365.1. NCBI lineage: Eukaryota > Viridiplantae > Streptophyta > Magnoliopsida > Fabales > Fabaceae > Sesbania > Sesbania bispinosa. The sequence goes on from QLOH01000310.1 coordinate 1,047,343, forward strand.
ACACAACACTTCAAAAAATCATGAAAACTCACCACGTTGGTCCTCTCACAACACCTTTCATGCATGAAAAATTTCATGTGAAAATTCAAACCACATGTATACTTTACATAAGTACTATCCCTGAAGTTAGTACTTAGGTTTAGGGATCCTCTCTCATCTCACCAGTGTCCCAAAGGCCGAAAGCCGCACTTTTGAATTTTTTCACGAAAAATCGCAACGTGGTTTACACATATTAGGAGCTGTCAAAAACTAAATTTCGTAATTTTTCACTAATGGTTGCTATTTTTAAGTGTTTTTCCCGTGTTTTTAGCCATTTAATTCACAGTAATAACACAAAACTTAAAAAAAATCAAGAAAACTCACCACGTGGGTCCTCTCACATCACCTTTGATGCATGCAAAAATTCATGTGAAAATTCAAACCACATGTATGCTTTGCATGAGTACTTTCCCCGAAGTTAGTACTTAAGTTTAGGGATCCTCTCTCTCCACTCACAAGTGTCTCAAAGGTCGAAAATCGCACTCTTGAATTCCGTTACAAAAACTCACCACGTGGTTTCCACATATTATGAGCCGTCAAAAACAAAATTACGTAATTTTTCACTAATGGTTGCTATTTTTAAGTGTTTTTCCCGTGCTTTTAGCCATTTAATTCACTGTAATTACACAAAAATTCAAAAAATGAAGAAAACTCATCACGTGGGTCCTCTCACATCACCTTTGATGCATGCAAAAATTCATGTGAAAATTCAAACCATATGTATGCTTTGCATGAGTACTCTCCCCGAAGTTAGTATTTAGGTTTAGGGATCCTCTCTCTCCACTCACAAGTGTCCCAAAGGCCGAAAATTGCACTCTTGAATTTCGTCACGAAAACTCACCACGTGGTTTTCAAATGTTAGGAGCCGTCAAAAACAAAATTTCGTAATTTTTCACTGATGTTTGCTATTTTTAGGTGTTTTTCCCGTGTTTTTGGCAATTTAATTCACTGTAATTACACAACACTTCAAAAAATCATGAAAACTCAAAACGTGTGTCCTCTCACATCACCTTTGATCCATGTGAAAATTCAAACCACATGTATGCATGCATGAGTACTCTCCTCGAAGTTATTACTTAGGTTTAGGGATTCTCTCTCTCCACTCACAAGTGTCCCAAAGGCCGAAAATCGCACTCTTGAATTTCGTGATTAAAACTCTCCACGTGGTTTATAAAAGTTAGGAGCCGTCAAAAACAAAATGTCGTAATTTTTCACTAACTTTTGCTATTTTTAAGTTTTTTTCCCGTGTTTTTGGCCATTTAACTAACTTTAATTACACAACACTTCAAAAAATCATGAAAACTCACCACGACGGTCCTCTCAAATCACCATTGATGCAAGCAAAATTTAATGTGAAAATTCAAACATGTGTGCATGCATGAGTACTTTCCCTGAAGTTAGTACTTAGGTTTAGGGATCCTCTCTCTCCACCCACAAGTGTCCTAAAGGCCAAAAATCGCACTCTTGAATTTCGTCACGAAAACTCACCACGTGGTTTCCACATGTAGGAGCCGTCAAAAACAAAATTTTGTAATTTTTCACTAATTCACAGTAATTACACATCACTTCAAAAGATCATGAAAACTCACCATGTTAGTCCTCTCACATCACCTTTGATGCATGCAAAATTTCATGTGAAAATTCAAACCACATGTATGCTTTGCATGAGTACCCTCACCGAAGTTAGTACTTAGGTTTAGGGATCCTCTCTCAACTCACCAGTGTCCCAAAGGCCGAAAATCGCACTCTTAAATTTCGTCACGAAAACTCTCCACATGGTTTCCAAATGTTAGGATCCGTCAAAAACAAAATTTCGTAATTTTTAACTAATGTTTGCTATTTTTAAGTTTTTTTCCCGTGTTTTTGGCCATTTAATTCACAGTAATTACACAACGCTTCAAAAAATCATTAAAACTCCCCACGTGGGTCTTCTCACATCACCTTTGATGCATGCAAAATTTTATGTGAAAAATTAAAAACCACATGTATGATTTGCATGAGTACTCTCCCCGAAGTTTATACTTAGGTTTAGGGATCCTCTCTCTCCACTCACAAGTGTTCCAAAGGCCAAAAATAGCACTCTTGAATTTCGTCACGAAAACTCGCCACGTGGTCTCCACATGTTAGGAGCCGTCAAAAAAATAATTTTGTAATTTTTCATTAACGTTTGCTATTTTTAAGTGTTTTCCTCGTGTTTTTGACCATTTAATTCACAGTAATTACCGAACACTTCAAAAAATCATGAAAACTCACCATGTTGGTCCTCTCACATCACCCTTGATGCATGCAAAATTTCATGTGAAAATTCAAACCACATGTATACTTTGCATGAGTACTCTCCCCGAAGTTAGTACTTAGAATTATGAATCCTCTCTCTCCACTCACAAGTGTCCCGAAGGTCGAAAATCGCACTCTTGAATTTCGTAACGAAAACTCAACACCTGGTTTCCACATGTAGGAGCCGTCAAAAACAACATTTTGTAATTGTTCACTAATGTTTGCAATTTTTAAGTGTTTTTTCCCATGTTTTTGGCCATTTAATTCACAGTAATTACACAACACTTCAAAAAATCATGAAAACTCACCATGGTTGTCCTCTCACATCACCTTTGATGCATGCAAAATTACATGTGAAAATTCAAACCACATGTATGCTTTGCATGAGTACCCTCACCGAAGTTAGTACTTAGGTTTAGGGATCCTTTCTCAACTCATCAGTGTCACAAAGGCCGAAAATCGCACTCTTGAATTTCGTTACGAAAACTCTTCACGTGGTTTCCAAATGTTAGGAGCCCTCAAAAACAAAATTTCGTAATTTTTCACTAATATTTGCTATTTTTAAGTGTTTTTCCCGTGTTTTTGGCAATTTAATTCAAAGTAATTACACAACACTTCAAAAAATCATGAGAACTCACCACGTGGGTCCTCTCACATCACCTTTGATGCATGCAAAATTACATGTGAAAATTTAAAAACCACATGTATGATTTGCATCAGTACTCTCCTCGAAGTTTGTACTCAGGTTTTGGGATTCTCTCTCTCCACTCACAAGTGTCCCAAAGGCTAAAAATCGCACTCTTGAATTTCGTCACGAAAACTCACAACGTGGTCTTCACATGCTAGGAGCCGTCAAAAACAAAATTTCGTAATTTTTCACTAATGTTTGCTATTTTAAGTGTTTTTTCCGTGTTTTTGGCCATTTAATTCACAGTAATTACACAACACATCCAAAAATCATGAAATCTCACCACGAGGGTCCTCTCACATCACCTTTGATGTTTGCATAATTTCATGTGAAAATTCAAACCACATGTATGCTTTGCATGAGTACTCTCCCCGAAGTTTGTACTCAGGTTTTGGGATCCTCTTTCTCCACTCACAAGTGTGCTAAAGGCCGAAAATCGCACTCTTGAATTTCGTCACGAAAACTCACCACCTGTTCTCCACATGCTAGGAGCCGTCAAAAACAAAATTTCATAATTTTTCACTAATGTTTGCTATTTTTAAGTGTTTTTTCCCGTTTTTTTGGCCATTTAATTCACAGTAATTACACAACACTCCAAAAAATCATGAAAACTCACGACGTGGGTCCTCTTACATCACCTTTAATACATGCAAAATTTCATGTGAAAATTCAAACCACATGTATGCATGCATGAGTACTCTCCCCGAAGTTAGTACCTAGGTTTAGGAATTATCTCTCTCCACTCACAAGTGTCCCAAATGCCAAAAATCACACTCTTGAATTTCGTCACGAAACTCACCACGTGATTTCCACATGTAAGGAGCAATCAAAAACAAATTTTCGTAATTTTTCACTAATGTTTGCTATTTTTAAGTGTTTTTCCCGTGTTTTTGGCCATTTAATTCACAATTATTACACAACACTTCAAAAAATCATGAAAACTCACCACGTGGGTTCTCTCACATCACCTTTGATGCATGCAAAATTTCATGTGAAAATTCAAATCACATGTATGCTTTGCATGAGTACTCTCCCCGAAGTTAGTACTTAGGTTTAGGAATCCTCTCGCTCCACTCACAAGTGTCCCACAGGCCGAAAATCGCACTCTTGAATTTCGTCACAAAAACTTACCTGCCGGTTTCCACATGATAGGATCCGTCAAAAACCAAATTTCATAATTTTTCACTAATGTTTGCTAATTTTAAGTGTTTTCCCGTGTTTTTGGCCATTTAATTCACAGTAATTACACATCATTCAAAAAATCATGAAAACTCACCACGTTGGTCCTCTCACATCACCTTTGATGCATGCAAATTTTCATGTGGAAATTCAAACCACATGTATGCTTTGCATGAGTACTCTCACCGAAGTTAGTACTTAGGTTTAGGGATCCTCTCTCCACTCACTAGTGTCCCAAAGGCCGAAAATCGCACTCTTGAATTTCGTCACGAAAACTCACCACGTGGTTTCCACATGTTAGGAGCCGTCAAAAACAAATTTCATAATTTTTCTGAATTAATTTGTATTTACGGTGAATTATTTAAGCGTTTAATATAATATTATAATATATTATTACTGTACAACATTTTCTCTTTTTTCCTTTTATAAAATTTAAATTTTTAAACATTAATGGATACAGATGGATACTCGTGAATACTGACAACTCGCATTAGTATCCGTTAATTTTAGTGGGTATGGATACAGGTAGTGCACTATCCGCCTCCACCCCTCCTCATTAACATCTTTGTTTGTACATCTTAGATGAGTGGGTTCGATTCCTTGCAGCCCCTTCATTTTTTTTCTCCTTCATTATTCGTAGTTAATAGTAGGTAATTCATTTAATGAATTAAATTTAATAAAATTAAAATAACTTTAGTGCACTATGGGGACAAGTTGTCAGTTCTCAAATCCTTCAGCTTCACTTTCTTTCATCCACTCAGCAGGTTCTGAACACATTTCAATTCATCTCTCCAGACTCATCGTTTCCCCAAATTTGCCATGATGTATCTCAATTTTCCAAGCAATTTTCCTATCCATGCGTCCAACAATTACTACGATATATTAATCACTCATTATAGACTAGAGATGTCTGCACTACTAGGTTTTATTCATCGCAAGCAACTTGTTTCATTTCCAGAACAACTTCTGGGTTTCATTAACCGAAAGAAAAACCTTTATTTTCCAATACACCAACTGAAAAAAGGAAAGTGAAATGGTTGGGGGTTCAAAGGCGAATCGCGGTCGTAATCCACCACAGGGAATAAGGCAGTCTCCTAGGCTACGCAATCGCAATAACGAAAGCAATAAGAGGCCAAGGGTTCAGGAAATCATTTAGATTTCATCAAGGTTAGGGTTCTGCCTTGGTTGTATATTTAATTGGGTTAGGGCTTATTGTTTAGAGTTTAGGGTTAGGGTTTAGGATTGCATCAAGGTTAGGGTTCTTCGCGACCTGTGTCCCAATCATTGATTTGCTTCTGTTTCCAGCTATTGAGTTATTTGTAGATAATTTGTTATAATGTTGGTTATTCATTAGGCTTCTACTTTGTTATATTTTTTAGAGATATTTAGAGATTGATTAACGTGGACAATTTTCAATGATTAATTGGGCTTACATTCTATATATGTATCTGTTTGTTATTATTGCTGCTTCTGCCTTGGTTGTTTATTTAATTGGGTTAGGGTTTGTTGTTTAGGGTTTAGGGTTAAGGTTGTTTTTTCATCAAGGTTAGGGTTCTTTGCGACCTGTTCCCAATCATTGATTTGCTTCTGTTTCCAGCTATTGAGTTATTTGTAGATAATTTGTTATTAATGTTGGTTCTACATTATGCTTCTACTTTGTTAAATTTTTTAGAGATATTTAGAGATTGGTTACCATGGACAATATTCAATGATCAATTGGGTTTACATACTATATATGTATCTGTTTGTTATTATTGCTGCTTCTGCCTTGGTTGTATATATAATTCGGTTTACATACTATATATGTGTCTGTTTGTTATTATTGCTGCTTCTGCTTAAGTTTAGTATGTATTTGTTATGCTTTTGAGCTTTTGCATAAATTAATAACTTAAATCAACCTAGTTATATATTTAATTTTTGTTTTTAATATCCGTGAAAGTGCACCAAAAGAATCTGATTCAAGAAAAAGGGTTTCGGATGAATCAAATTTTGAAGACAAAGGTGTGCGAAAGGAAGTCTCTGAGATCAAGTCAACTGTTGTGGGTTTGACTCATTCTGTTAGCAAGTTGTCTGAAGTTGTGGCTAACAACATCCATGACGTTACCCTAAAACATACCACAACTGGTCTCCCTATTCTCATAGTTAACTGTCCCACCCCCACCCCACCCCACCCCACCCCCACCCCCACCCAGACCCCCAACCCCACCACTGTCCCAAATTTAACTCAAATAGAAAGCATCATAGAAAAGTTTAAGTCATCATCTTTAAAATGAACCAGATCCGCGCCTTCTGTTTTGAATGGAACTTCGTTGGATTGTGGTGAGAAAGAGAAAGAGGATGATTCCCTTTCAAGGAGGCTATTCTGTTCAAATGAAGTTGTTCATGATCATATTTACTATATCAACTATGATCCCGATAGAAAACACAAAACTGATGACGATACTTGTGGAGTTGAGGGCCCAAATGTAAGTATAAGTTAACTATATTTTTTAGAATATAATGATCTTGAAAAAAGTATGAATAACTTATCTGCTTTTTTTTTCTTTGTACAGTGGATGCCTATCACATTTTGGCCACCACGTGGCATGTTTCTGGAAGATATTGAGGTTGCAGTCGCAGCTTATATTTTCCAGCATCCTACTGCTGACAGTGATTTAAAGTATGTGTTTTTAACTTCCATATTTTATATTTAATATTTTGCACCCTAAAACTTGTAATATGTTTGCTTTTTACATGTCCGAGATTTTGATTCATTCAAGTTGGGGAGTTGGAGATAGAGGACTTCTTTCTTGTCTTATTCCAAATTCTTGTGTCGTCGATGAAGTAAACAATATTTGATTTTACTATTTATTTTAATTATACTATTTGAATCATATTTCTGACCTTAATGGTTAACTATGTAGGTTCTAAATCAAGTTGTCGCCAAAATGACCTTCTTTGAGAGGGAAGTGGTCAATTACATAGCAAATTGGTTCTTACCAACAACATTCTCGGTGTGAATTTTGTTTGTTATATTTTGCTGTTTGCTACATTCTCTATAGTCTTTAGTCCACGTCTTAACTTATCTTATTTAAACTCGATTTCAGCAATATGCTCTAGAATCGAAAAGAAAACCTGAACATGATTTGCATTACTACCACAGTAAATACATGGGCACAATTGAGCTACTGCGGAAGGTTAATTTACTTTATACTTTCATGGTTATTTCTTTCTTGTGTGGAAATGTTATGTATTGCATAGCTAAAAATTGATTTGTCCCAATATGTATGTGATTTTAGTTTCTGAATCTCCCTTGTCCATGGACTTGTAGATCTACTGGTGTAAAACCCGTGCAAATGCACGGGTGATTATTAAAAAAATGATAATTTAAATTAGTCAATTAATATTTTGATATATTTACATGTTTCTATAAAGATATACAATAATAATAATAATAATTAAAATTTAACAAAATCAACAGTCATAAATACATGTCAATATTGACTCTTATTAAAAATAGATAAGCATAATATATTCAAGATTTGGTTTATTAAATTTTTTTAAAAGCCTCCTTAAAGACTATAGTTTTTGTATATTTACCAAATCCACAATTGTCATCATATATGAATATTTTTAGCACACTCTTACACTTCACACGAGATACTGCAACATATAATTGTCCATGTGAGAATACAGGTCGTGGAAGAAACACATCAACATGCGATAACGTCTGTCCTTGACTCTTGTTTATTGTCATAGCAAATGATACACACAGGGGGAATTGACGTATTTGAAATCTTAACGGATTCATTCCATTAGATGGAGCCTTAACTGTGACTAAGCCCCGAATATGATTTCCCCTAGTAATAGGGGATACTTATGGTTTAAACCAAAAAAAAAATTCATCCTCGAAGTATAAACTTTAGTTCCGAGTGGTTCACACGGATAAATTGATGGTACGGTTAATGTTGCCCGTGCTTCGCACGGGATAAAATATTAGTTATGATAAATACTTAAATTTCAAAGTAAATCAATAAAATCTTTATAGAATTCATCTGAATGTAGGCAATATTAAAAATGCTGAGAGAGCCAATCCATACCAAAAATCAATATCCTCTCCTAGTTAGCAATTAAGTAAATATTTTCCTCTCCTGAATACAATGATAGCATGTAGTTATTGATACCGCAAACAACATCTAAAGTTGGTGCTAAAATTTTCCTATCCCTTAAGTATTCAACATCACCAAAATGTGAATATACATTAGGAGAAGTATCATCACTATATCCTCAACAGGTTCTCCTTATTAGGGCATTAACAAACTCCATGAATGTCAATATCATCCTCATCATTACCTCTGCCTAATTTGCCACCACCAAAGCAAGAGTTCAGCTTCCAAATTCCCCAATATTTATTACCTCAATAAATATTAAGTATATTTTTTTTAATTCAATAGCTTGAAATATTATTTTATGTATAATAAAGTAATTTCCCTTTTCAAACCCCTAAAACCTTAAACCCTATACAATCGGATTACGATTCAATGATTAATTATAATTTCTCAATGTTAGAATTTTTAAAATTTACATATTATTTATATAAGTTCTTCTAAATTTATCTAAAAACTTAATACTTTTTTCGCTTTTATTGTGGCATGCAAGATAAACATACTACCAGATTATATTAACAATGTCTTTTAAAATCATAAGACATAACAATTTTATAGACGTAAAAAAAAATTATAACAAAGGTTGATAAAGCTATATAGCATAATCAAAACTTCAAAAATAAATATCAATTATTTATCGTTGAAATGTATTTACATTTACAAACTTAAGCACATTAAGACATTTACATCTTGATATTGGGTGCACTATCACAATCCATATGTCAATAGTCTTTAAAAAATGTTATCTAATATAATTTTTACTTTAAAAAGTAGAATCATCCACTTTTAAAGTCAAGTCATATAGGATTGCATTAAAAAGGGCAATTGGTATTAGGAACTTGGGCATTGGTAATTCCTATACAAATTGTATCTTGTATTGTCACTATCAACCAAATTTTTAATAGTTAAACTAAATTTATAGTAGTATTGCTTCATGATTGAACTTCCCTCATAAAAAGTCAATGTTTAAATAAGTAAACTTATAGGTCTAATCCAATTATAGGACATTTTTTAAAATATAATTTAGTAATAAAATTAATCAATAAAATATTTTTATGAAAGAATTCCCATTTAAAATTGCATGTATTATATATAATATAATCTTAGTGAAAATGTTATTAGTATTTTATTAATTTTATTTATTTCTTACCTTAATACACATGTCAAAAAAATTATATTTTAAAAATTTTGAAATATGATACTAATATGATTTGATATAAACTTCTTGTTCTTGTTATATATATATATATATATATATTAAAGTGTTTACGCATAAAGTTCTCAACAAATTATGAATAAAATATTTCAATATTCATTCTTGTAACCCATCGGGCTGAATTAAAAAAAAATCTATAACACGAATGAAAATATTACTGCGTGTTGGGTAGAAATAGAAATGAAACATAATGAAGGAGGAAAAAATATCCCATAAAGGTTTAGATTATTTTTCAATTTCTTAGTCATTATTTTTGCTGTGTAATAGAACACTAAAAATGAACTTAATACATAAATTTTAAGGCAGCAGTTCTACTCTGTTGTGCTAATATTTTTCTGCGCATCCCTGGTCCATCTTGCAGGTCTGCATAGTTGAATGGGTGGATAGTAGGCAAATAAAAATTTTGTGACAAGTTATTCTTGAAGCTTCATATAAATTATAAACAACATGTAGAAGGAAATCTTTTTGCAAAGACATGCTGCATAGACATGAAATTTATCCAATAGTCACAGTGACTGTAAAAAATAGAAAAATTTTGACATTGGGAAAAATGAAAAATCTCATTGAACAATCATCAAATTGAAGCACGCCTATATGTTATAGTAATGCTCTGATTCTAACACCCATATAGACTTGAAAAAAATTCCCATTTTCAGTACTAAATAATAATGGGAAACAATACAATAAAAATATCAAATGTTAAAAAGACAATAGCCTTTAAATACACAGTATAGGTTCATTCCTACTGGCCATATTTTAATGTAAGCAACAACCTGAAGAGTGAGGACCAGATGAACATTGCCTATTGAGAGTTCTGAGAGGCACTGTGATACTGTCCTTGGTTGAAAATTGAAGGACACCAACCATATATTGAAAATTGAGCTAAGTTAACTTTAAGCACTGAATCAAATGAAGATACCACATGATTTCTACATTTAGCAAAGCCAGTTAAGTTCACAATTTCATATAATCAGTAAGAGAAGCCAATCGTCCAATTTGAAGTTGAGATGATTTTGAACCAAACCTTTTTGTCAAAAAAGAAAGAAAAGAAAAAGAAAAACAAATAAATAACCAATAAAAGAAGCTTATGATAATTTTGAACCAAACAATTTTGAGGTTAAGATAATATTGAACCAAACCAATAGTGGTTCCAACTAAAAGACTCTCAATTCCTCAAGCTCAAAAGGTGGACCTTCACAAGTAAATGGGACTTGACACTACAAATGTGAAAATCTGTATAAATGTGATTTAACACTGCCAAGAAAAAAACACAGCATAAGTCGACAAGATCAATAGTTATATATAATTATCTTTTTAAGCACCAAGCAGATGTAATCATGATGCAGTTGCTCTATAATACACAAGGAAAATATAATTGGCCTAGGAGACAGCTGAAAAATGCGTGTAAAATATGGGCTAGTCTACAAAAAGTACATAAAACATTTATTTTATCATAGTCATAGGAAGGTAAAGGCAAAAAAATATGCAAGCAAAGGTTACTTCAGATTCAGTTCATGATGAATTTAGATTACATCAGCCATAGTTGCCTAATCCATTACTTTATTTGTTTTTCCAAGCAGTTATTCGATTTTGCCACCTAAATACAGTAACCATCTAAACCACCAATAGAATTCAGTGTCTTCTTATTACTATAGTAATTCACAGCAATAAAAACTAATCACACAAAATCATCCCAAGATTGATCTTGTAAAACTATTACTATTCATAAATTTTATTTGAATCAATCAAGCAAGTGTGAAGGTCTAACAGGATCAAATTCAGGACATGAAAATTAACTAATAAATTACAAAAATTGAATAAAAAATTATTTTAAAAAATAAAAAAAATCATGCACATAACCTGAACAAATGATATTCCAAATTTACTACCAATATGACTACATGAAGAGGTAAAAGGGATAGGAAAAAAAAAGCAATACGTTGACTGTGTTGTGCTTACCATACAAAATTGGGGCCGATTTGAGACAGCTGTTTGCCATCCTGCAGCTCACACCCTGGGACCCTCCACATCAATGGCAAAAGGTGTGAGAATTAATAAAGACAATATGGAAAGACAAGCATAGTAGTTCATTCCACTAACTGACATCCCCTTCATCCCTTTCTTTGAGAATATATTCCGGAAGACAGATGCCAAATTTTATATCATAGCTCCCATAAAGCCTGAAACATGAAGTGGTCTATTTAGAGCATTGAACTACCAAAAATATTGATACATGAATAGTAAATTCTACATCCTATCAAAACTGTATGTTGGATAAGAAAATGTCAACTTAGTTTTCAAGTAAATAGTCCTCCTACCAATCATATTGAAATTGAGCTCTGCCACAGCAGCTAGTGCACAACCACCAATAATTGGCACAAGTGACATATAAACCGACCTGGGGAATGCTTCACCAAGCAAGAACCTTGATACCAGGACACTGAAAGCAGGGTCTCCACTCTTGATGATGTGAGTGAATGAAACAACAACTTTGGACATGGTCACAGTTGCAGCAACATGCCCAATTGTGTGTGCCTCCGCTGCATCATTGGCTCACTTTGTCCTAAGAAATACAACATTTTAAATTAAGTGCCAATACATAACAGTTACATCATCTATTCGTGTTTACAACTTGAGAAGAGAGAAAAATATTAGGAATTTTTTTTTCTTAATGGTCACATAGGAACATGCAAAATGTTTCCATCTTCAACAGGTGTGCATCACATCTCACATTGGATGGCTAGAAATATTTCCATGAATCAAGAAAGCATGAGGAAAAAAAATGCATCCGCCTCCTGATTCGTGAGCACAATCCATCTACAATTATATTTTACTGAAATAAAAAGTTGAAAATTATTTCTGGTTTCCCACAAAACAAAGTATTGATTGCCTAAATTCTTCAACAAACAGGGAGTCAATTCATGAAAGAAATTTTGATGTCTTTGATTCTGTGCTTTCTACAAAAGGCATTCTTTTGGGTAGGAAAGATAGCTAACTGACTGACTAACTGAAATCCTTAAGCACAGTTGATTAACTGATAGATTTAGGGTTTAAAGGGATAATTTAAATAAAAGGGAATATATATATATTTAATGAATTTAAAGTAAACTCACAGTCTTCATGCTGTTAAATTTTTCCTCCTGAGGTGAAGGAGCCCCCTGAACATGTTGATCACCATCCGCATCAGCTCCACAATCAAGAGAAGAATCTGCCTTGCTAGGTCTAGAGCGACATTTCCCCAGTTTGTTCAACTTTTTACCTTTGCCTTCAATGCTATCAGTGTCTTTGAACAACAAACTCTTATTATCTTGACTGTTTTGGTCATTTGTCAACCTATTTATTAATTCAAAAAATCAATAAATGACAAAAACAACAAAAAGCTATTCAGTATTAATACAAATAATTCATTTCGCATTAATAGGGAAATGAAGATTTGAAATTGTGAATAGTCCGTCCATTCACTGCCTGTTGCAGTGACCACTATATTAGGAAATGATCCATTCATTCGAAAAAATGAAATCAATTGGAAAATGGGGCACACAAATAAATTAAAACTAACAAACCTATTAATATCAATAACAAATCATAAAAGCCAAAAACTTTTGAATAAAAAATAGAAAAAAACAAAAGCACGGATGAAACAGATGCAATAAATTTATCAAAGGACAAGGTTTCCTCAAATATCAATCCCGATTCAGCATGTTGAAGAACTTAGCCTGGGTTTACTGGCCCATTTCCCAAAACTGAATGTCAGCAAAAATTCTCATACACACAACACTCCAAGAGTTGCACAAAAGATAAAAATCATTATCCGAATCACAAAAGAATAAATGTTACCTTGATATTTTTTTTATTCCTCAAAAATATAATGCCCAGTAACCACTTTTGAGTAAAGACCTTTGCTTTGGGTCAAAATCGGGAATTTCCCCACACTCAAATCATCATCGGAAAATCCTACACCCCTCGCCGGAAAAAATCGAACCTTCCAAACGGCTATGCTATGGGAAACAAAAGCAGGGGAGATCGGAGCAAGAGTTTTCTCCGGCGAAAGAAAAAACCATGGCGAGCCGCTCCAAATACTCTTTTGTACCGTTGCGTCCACCACTGCCATCACTCTCATGATCAGAACCAACCGCCCTTTGTCTCACATCAATCCATTTATAAGCTAACAATTACCCAATAGGACCTAATGTTCAAAGGAAAAAGCCTCCCTTAGCTGCCTCATGAGCAAGGACAACCTCCCCCAGTTGCCTCCAATGACCAGAGGAAAAACCCTCCCCGGTTGCCTCCTGAGCCAGAAAAAAGCCTCCCCAGTTGCCTTCTGTTCCAGAAAATGCCTCCCCCAGACAAGCTCAGCAGTGTTACCCTATGTAAATAGGCCAAAATTGTGATCATAAGTTCTAGCCCAAACAAAACTCAGCTATGCAAAAAAAAAAACGCTAGTGAAGGACCATGATAACCTAATTAAACCCGTTAAACAGAGGAGTGTGAAGCGACAAAATCTAACCAATGACGTACGATATCCACTGCACATATGTACTTGAGATGACGCACATGCATGGAACATTCCAAATTTGCCACGAGTTCCAGGATCCTTGGGTTGTCGCTGCATCCTCGCACCCAGGAGAGCATTGAACGCAAAATGGGAGGGTCACATAGGTCTTTTTGGGGAGACAATCCTTACAGGGCAATTATTGAATGATGGGCTTTTTATTCGGGTCAGAAGTTGAAGGCCCAAGTAAAAGAGCGGCAAAAAAAAATGATCGTCAACATTGAACACAGTGTTGCGAAAAACAATTTAGTGTACTGGAATGGATATCCCTATAAATGATGACAACATACATTGGTTCCTACTGGTGATTGACATGGAAAAGGATCAGCTGATATTGTTGGACTCATTTCCAAGTCCCAGGAAAAAGGCATGGAGAAAGCGCCAAGTTAAAAGAGTGGTAACTTCCCCTGCTCTTATTTCCCTGCTCTTTCAGTTGTTAAATGTCAAATTAGTTTTAACTCTGTAAATTTACACAGGCATTATTCTTGGAAGAGATGTTTGAAGATGAATGCTTTTATGATTTGTCAAGTTCTCAGAAGCCAATTGTTTCCGAGTTTGAAATTATTGTACCTGAAGACCTGGGAATGCAAGCTGAAGGCTTGTAAGTTTCTAATAAAAATTATTAATTTCCTTTTGTTTAAAAAAATCTTTGCAATTACCTAAAGGTAATGCCCCAACACTTGAACAATCAAATGCAATTCAGTTTTATTAAAAAAAAACTTGTTTATGATCAATGTTAATATGTTATATTGACTTATTCATTTTATTTGCCTTGGTAGGTGAATATTGAATCTAGGATGTGGATTACAATTGATCTGGTTATGGGAGATTATAACAAATTAAAGGATGATGTTGTTCATAGGGCATGGTTATTGTGGAACAAGAAAATGGACGAGAGGAAGTTGCTACCATGATATTCCTGAATTTAAAATTATGTTTCTATAATGACTGTTATTTTTAAGGTCTTAAGACCTTATACTTGTTTTTTGTTAAGGACATGTAGGCAACTGTAGGCAATCCAAATTCTTTTTGTTAAGGACATGTCGTATGTTGGTTACTAAATTTGAATGACTATGGCTGACCACACTTAGGGTGGTTACTTTGATCATGTTGGTATTTTTATTCTTATGGGGATTTAGGTGATATTATTTCAGTGATTTTATTTTCATCCTATGGTAAGCTGTGATTTTCATGTCTTTTATTTATTTGCTAAATTCATTCAACAACAATAATTCCTTCATTACAGAGTAACTTTTATTTGTTAACTAAATAGTTAATTATTGTTTTACTAAAATAATAGTAACTTATTTTTTTAATTATTTTTAACAAAAAATTTGTTACTTAATTTTTATGCATAAAAAGAGTATAATTTCTTTGATTATCAAATCCTAATGATGCCTTCACTTATTTTGATCCAAATTATTTCCTAAGTTGTGATTTACTTAAATTTTTATTTTCTAAATTTATTCATCAACAATAATCAATTCCTTATTGAGTAACTTTTTTTGGTAACTAAATAGTTACCTATTTTTTTACCAAAAAAATAGTTACTTACTTTTTTTTAAAAATATGTTTCTTAATTTTTATGCATAAAAAAGTAACATTTTTTTATTATCAAATCGTAATGTTTCCTTCACTTTTTATAATCCAAATTTTTTCCTAAGTTGTGATTTACTTAATCTTTTATTTCCTAAATTTATTCATAAACAATAATCCATTCCTTATGGAGTAACTTTTATATAACTAAATACTTTCAATTTTTACAAGATGAAGGCCAATTTTAATTTGTCACCCCCACCTACTTGAATCATTTAATATCCTCTTATAGTTCCAATAAATTCTCTTAACAATAAACAATACCAACCTTTTAAATTAAAAAATACTACGTATGCAGTAGTATTTTTAACTGCTGGATTTGGATTTGGTTTAAGTGTAACATAATTATCTATTAGTATTTTAAAATTTCAATAGTATGCAATATTACTTATTTCCATTTTAAGAAAATAAAAAACCTGAGTAGGTGAAAACTCATTACTGCTAATTTGCTGTAGGGAGCACACAACCGTCTAAACTAGCTGAACACTTTACCATTCCCAAACCTTCTGTGACCTAGATCTCTCCCCAAATCTGACCTAAATCTCTCCCCAAATCATTTCTGGTTTCAATCTTGCACCCTTGACGCTTCTTTTTCCACCCAATATCATCATGAAACTCAATTTTCCAAGTAATTTCTACAGCCATGCGCGCGTCCAATATTGCACGTCTTCAATTTCTAACTGTCCAAAGTTTTTCCAGTTCTTCTCCACTATTAAAGTTGTGTCTCTGATTCAAATTGAGCAAAATATCCTAAACCAACTCAAGAGCATTTTTTCAGAAATTAACCTCTACAATAAGAGATGGTTGGAACTTCAAAGGGAAAAAGCAACCGTACACCACGAAAGGGATCAAGGGCGTCTCCACGACTGCGTCGTCACAGCACCAGAAGCAACAAGAAGCAAAAGGTCCAGGAAATCATTGAGATTTCATCAAGCATTCGCGAGAGCGTATCTAAAGAAGGTGCTGGAAGAGTTAGGGTTACTCATGATCATAACCCTCAAGACAACCAGTATATACGCAACCAGATGATGGAAATGAAAGCAAGTGTTGATGGTCTGACTCTATTTGTCACCAAATTGGTTGAAGTCATTGCTAATAACACCCCAGGACTAGAACTGAAAGAAAACCCTAACGGTATTCCTATTCTAATAGTGAACTGCCCCACTCCGAGCACCACTCATGCTACAAAGTTAACTGAAACAAATAGAAACATTGGAAAGATGAAATCTCCTGAGGGTATGGTGACCAGTTCAACACCTTGCTTGGTGACCGGTAATAAAGCTGATTATGAGATGGATGGCGATGAAAATCATGTTAGAACACTTTTCTCCCCACTCAAAGATCGTAATGATCAGATTTTCTACATCAACTATGTTCCTTTCAAGACTTACATATACGATGGCAGAACATCTGGAGTAAAGGTCCCTTCTGTAAGTATTTGTTAACTTATTTTTTTGTTTGTAATATATGAATGAAAATATAAATTAAAATCTTACCTCTATGCATTTGACAATGATTATAATATATAAAACATGTCTGTTTCTTATAATATGTAGTTTTGAATGTATCTCGTTACAAAATTCTTGTTACACACTGTTAGGACCACAGGAAACACTAGAAGGGGGGTTGAATAGTGTTTAATAATCTTTATAGTTTTTTAAAAACACTTTCGCAAACAAGCAAACAGATTTTAAAATATTTGTCCAACCTTCCGAAACTAGAAGTCTAGCAACTTGCTGAAGTAACTCGAAAGGTTGTATTAAAGGCTTTGAAAATGTAATTGCTTATAAAAACAAAGTTATTTAAGCTGTGCCAATTATAAACTCACTTTTCTAAACCCTCCAATATTAGATAAAGACAGATAGTAGCAGAAATTAAAGGAGTTAAGGGTAGAGAGAAAAACACACAAAGAATTTATCCTGGTTCACTAACACACAGTGAGCTACGTCCAGTCCCAGGGTAAACCACCACTGGATTTTTACTAATTCCGCAAAATTACAAGTATTATTTTACAGACAAGCCTCTCGAAGCTCAATACCGAGTATTCTTTTACCGAAAAGCCTCTTCAGGCTCAACACCGAGTATTCTTTTACAGACAAGCCTCTCCAGGCTCAACGAGTACTCTATGTTTTCAACTGCCTCTCCAGGCAACTTAAGTAGTATTCTTTTACAGACAAGCCTCTACAGGCTCAACGAGTATTCTTTGTTCCTCTAAGCCTCTCCAGGCTCTTTGACACTCAAAGCGTTTACAATGAAAGTTTGTTTAAGTTACTGAGAACTTAAACTTCTAAGAAACTTGTACAAAGAGATAACTGAGTGTGAAACTCAGGATACAAAAAATAAAGCTTCTAAGTACAAGAAAAACAGAGAGATATACAAGTATACAACTTGGATGAGATTTCTTCTTTTCTTTTATCTGTATTTTGGTCAGCAGGTTCAGAATGTTGGCTTGATGAATTTTCTTATTGAGCTTGGCCAACTGTATGTGAATATGTCTTTTGAGATTTTGCCGACATTCTTCAAAGTCTTTCTTGAGGCTATTTATAGAAGCTTGAAATATAACCGTTGAAGGGTTACTTGGTTACCGTTGAGAGATAGCTTGTAGCTTTTGATAGCCTTTGACTTGAGCAGAGTAGGTGTGTAGAAATTGTACCGTTCTGACACATAGCAGGCATAAAAAGTTCTTTTTTCTCGTACTATGATTCAGAGAGCATAGGAAGAACTTGGGTAGACTTCCTTGTTGTGTACGCTTTGCAGAAGACGTTTAGAGACCTTTAATTCTTTAGTCCATAAGGTGTTCTGACTTTGGCAGTGTTTACGTTTTTAAGAGTTCCTGAAACATTAAAAGCAAACTACCTTTCTCAGTAGAATCTGTCTATATGCAATCAAATTTGTTAAACATTAAAACCAAGGGTAAATAGTCTTGAATTAAATTGAATACTTAATTTATATTGAGACTCAACACACACTTATGAAACTACTTCTAAAAAGTAAGAGCTTCATTTGACAATGATTGTAATATATAAAAACTGTTTGTTTCTTATAATATATAGTTTTGAATGTATCTTGTTACACACTTATGAAACAACTTCTGAAAAGCATGAGCTTCATTTGACAATGATTAAAATATATAAAATCTTTCTATTTCTTATATAGTTTTGAATGTATCTTGTTACAAAATTCTTGTTACACAAATATGAAACAACTTCTAAAAAGCATGAGCGTCATAATCTAATTTTTTTCCATTACAGTGGATTTCTGTCACATTTAGGCCATCACAATAGATGATTCTGGATGATCTTGAGGCTGCAGTCGCAGCTTATATTTTTCAGCCTCTCACCCCCGATAGTGAATTGAGGTATGATACTCTTGACAATTTTAATTATTTTACCTTTTTTTTGTGGTTCTAATTGTATAATTCTTAAGAATCATATATATTACCACGTTATATATGTGTTTTTTTTTCAATTTACAATTCAAAGGTTTTGATTGATTCAGAGGCTTGGGGTTTATCAGATAGAAGAATGCTTTTATGTCTGAGGCCTACTTCTTGCATTACCCAGGATGTAAAGGATTTTCATTTTATAACTAATCAATATTACCCTTTTTTATTTACTTATGTGACATTAATAATTTTGTTGGTAGGTTCTAAATCAACTAGCATCCTGAATGACCAACATTGAGAGGGCAACTTGCAGCTACATCACATCATGGTTTTTACCTACAACTTTCTCGGTATGAACTTAAGGTTGATGTAGTTGATTAATTTTTTTCTTACCCCTGAATAAAATGTAATTATTTTTTCATAAACTCAGCAATATGCTTTGGAATCTGACAAGACCCCTGAAATTGTTAAGGAGTACTACTTCTCTAAGTTCATGGGCACTATTGATGTGCTGCGAAAGGTTTATTCACTCAAACCCCTCAAACCTAACTTGTGCACTCTTCCCTTCTCTAACTTTGAGTTTAAATGTTTGATTTAAGTTCTCTAATGGTTATATGTAATATGATTTTCCATTTTAACATTAGATTAAGCTCTTGCACGAACTAATGTACTATGGGTTACAAAACTATTTTGGTTTCATGAAAAATATATTGGTTTAGGTAAGAAAACTGAATTATACCACTAGAATTGAAATACAATATGTAATTTGTGGTCCTCACAGTTTAGTGTACATTTGTTCTGATGGTGTAATTTGATAGATTGTGTGATTGAATAAAGTTTTTGGTAGGATTTTAGTGTTAGTAAGATGGGTTATAGTACCGATTGTTGGTTTCTTAAGTATTGTTGGTAGGAGGAGGAATGGATTCAATTTCCCTTACCTATGAGGACTTTTTCAGAATGGTTGTATTATTTTGAAACTAAAGGTTTAGGGTTTAGGACCTATTCAACTAAGTTGTTAAATATTGTGATTGAATCAAGTTTCTGGAAGGGTTTTTGTGTTAGCAATAATGGTTATAGTGCTGATTGTTGGTTTCTTAAGTTTTGTTGGTAGGAGGAGGAGTGGATTCAATTTCCCTTACCTATGAGGAATTTTTCAGAATGATTATGATATTATCAAACTAAAGGTTTAGGGTATAGGACCAATTCACCTAAGTTGATAGATTGTGTGATTGAATCAAGTTTCTGGTAGCATTTTAGTGTTAGTAAGATGGGTTATAGTACTGATTGTTGGTTTATTAAGTATTGTCGGTAGGAGGAGGAATGGATTCAATTTCCCTTACCTATGAGGACTTTTTCAGAATGGTTGTATTATTATGAATCTAAAGGTTTAGGGTTTAGGACCTATTCACCTAAGTTGATAAATTGTGTGATTGAATCAAGTTTCTAGTAGGATTTTAGTGTTAGCAAGAATGGTTATAGTACTGATGGTTGGTTTCTTAATTATTGTTGGTAGGAGGAGGAATGGATTCAATTTCCCTTACCTATGAGGGCTTTCTCTGAATGGTTTTGTTATTATCAAACTAAAGTTTTAGGGTTTAGGACGTATTCACCTAAGTTGATAAATTGTGTGATTGATAAATTGTGATTGAATCAAGTTTCTTTTTTAGATTATTTCTTTTTTTTTTAATAACAAACACTTAGGTGAGTATTAATGATGCCTGGACTTGTAGTCCGACTTCTGTAAGTTCATGTACCCCTTTTAATATGATCAACTATGCCTTTGAATTTTGAATTTCCTGTTTAGAGTTTAAGTGTTTGATTTAAGTTCTCCAATGGTGATATGTAATATGGTTTTCTATTTTAACATTATATTAAGCTCTTGCTTGAACTATGTTTGGACTTGTAGTCTGACTTCTGTAATTGTTAGAATTTCAAAATTAATGTTAACCAATATATCCAAATTTGTAATAGTGTTTCTCATCTTTGTTACATTGTTAGATTTATATTCCTATAAATGATGACAATGTTCACTGGTTCCTACTGGTGGTGGACTTGGATCTGGATCAACTAATTGTGTTGGACTCTTTTCCCACTCTGAGAAAAAGTGAAACGAGAAGGCGCAAGATTAAGAAACTGGTAGGTCTTCCTAATCCACATTTACAATCTAGAATTATCAAATTAAATTTATCTCTGCATTTTTATATAGGCTTTATTCCTAGAAGAAATATTGTATGATGAGTGCTTTTATGAGGCGACAGCTACAGAGAAGCCCATTGTATCTGAATATGCAATTGTTGAGCATGAGGGATCAGGAGTGCAGGATGATGGCTCGTAAGTAACTAAACTAGATTTTAATTGAGTGCCCTTATTATAACTATTTAATCAAATAGTTATAGTTAAAAATGCGTTTTTAATGGAAATTGTGTTTTGTATGCTAACAGAAATGACTGTGGTGTGTGGGTGGGTCAATGGATGAATGAATCGCTTATCCATCATGACTACAGTGAGCTTCATGTAATGTCCTAACACCTTTATTTTCATAACCAGTTCAATTTAAATAGAAAATGACTTGACCATATCATTTATTAACACCATCATCTTTGCCTTGGTAGGTGAATACTGCAAGTAGGATGCGACTTGCTCTAGACCTAGTGCTGGGAGATTTCAACAAAATTAGGGAGGAAGTTATTGCTAAGGCTTGTAAGCTGTGGAATGATAACCAGGACCTGAGAAAGAAAAAGATCAATGTGCCCTGCTAAAAAAGTGACTTGTTGGAGGCTGTTTTTGAGCAACTGCAGTAGTTTATTTAGTATTTAAAGACTTTTTTACCTAGTACTTTTTAGTACTTTGATTTCTTAAGGAACAATTATGATGTTTTGGAGGCTGATTTTGAGGTACTGCAGTATCCCACCTTACAATGATTACTTCATGAACAATTATGGTATTTTGATGAATTGTCATGTTTTGGGTTAAAGGTCTATTTGGATGTCATATTTTGATGAATTATCATTTCCTGAATTTGAACGTATTTTGATCAGCAATGTCTGGTGACGTATTTATTTGCTATGCTGATTTCAACATATTTTCTTAGGGAACTTAGGGTCCCCTTTTGGGGAGTGGATTCCATGACTTTGGCTAGGAAAAGTCACGGTGACTTTCTTCCTTTATAGGCCATAGGACTAATTTTACGTCTAAGATTTTGCCACCTAATCTCATAAATTACAGACTGCAATGTATGTGAGAGGAAAATCACGATTGCAATATATCGAGGTTTAGATAAACGTAGTGAATATGTATATGCAGCAAGTCATTCTTTTGAAAATTGAAATGGACATTTTCTTTTTGGGATTGAAAGCCTTCATTTTTGTTTTCTTCTTCTTGTTGGTGGTGTAACGCCCTAAATTTCTAAATCAGAACTTAGCCCGTTGGAAACCAAATTCTTAACTTAGAATTTATAACGTGACAATTCGATTATCAATATGTTCCCAAAAATGTAAATAATCCAACAATAATTTAACAATTCAACGAACATTTCTAAACGATAAACGCATCTATATAGGTTAAAACCAGTGTATACATAACACTAATCTATCAAGTACATCAAGTCACTAATATTTACAAATCATCCCTCGAGTCTACTAAGATGCTACTGTGACATATACATTTATATACAGGTAAAACATTTCATAAATAAAAGAAAAGGAAGAGCAAGTTCCTCCCGAAAACACTTCATCTCCCGGTCTGAGAGTCTGGAAGAGGTGGTACTTGCTCAACTAAATAATCCACATATCGCGTGGTGAGATAAAAATCTCAGTGAATACAAATCACATGCATGAATGCAGGGAGCAGATATCAATGTCAAACAACTAATCATACATAGTTCATAAACAATAATCAACTAAACTGATATGCAAGTATGATGCACTCACTGTTGTGCCCAGCAGGTATGTTCTTATCTCTTTCTGGAGTTAAAACTGAGCTCAGACTATAGAAAATATCTTTCCCAGGGACGAATCCCATCCAAACTGGACCGAAGTCATGTTTTAAACATAATTACTTAATTTTTAACTCACAGCGCAAAGGCCAGCTTGAATTACTCACGGTCGAAACCGGCTTAAAGTGTTTCAATTAACATAAACATGACAATTCATTAACAATCCATAATATAGTAACAAGTCAAAATTCATACATATTCAACGTAAGCATTTTCGATAGTTTCGAACCTAATTTGTATCACATAATCCCTATTCCGATTCTAAGTCTCGATTCATAAGTATCAATCCTTAAATCAGTTACAAGAATACAATTTCTAACAATGATTCCTAATAGAGAATGGGAAAGAAGGGATTAGGGAGCACGTTCATAGAAACTATTGAGAAAGACACAAAGAAAGTGAGTTGTACTCACCTAAACTCAAATTTGAATGAAGAAGGACGGATCTAAGGTGGATCACTTGGTGATTCCTTGCTCCAAATTCCTCCTCAAGCTTCGAATCCACTTCCTCTCTCTAAACCCAGTCTCTCTCTCTCTAGGTTAAGAAGAAAAGAAGAAAGTGAAGTTGTTTTTCTGTCTAAGTTAAGAATCCAGTGCCTATAAGTGGATTCTCGCTCAAGCGAGCTATTCTAGCTTGAGCGAGCGGGTCAATTGCATGCAAATCCTTCATATTCTCGCTCAAGCGAAACTATCTCGCTCAAGCGAGAATGACCCAGGAAACACCCCCTCTCTGGACGATTCTCGCTCAAGCGAGCTCACTCTCGCTTGAGCGAAAATTGTCCAGAAAGCTTCTCAAAAGTCCCCTGCTTCTCGCTTAAGCGAGCCGAGAAATGCAGAAAACTCAAATCCTACATTTTGCTGCATAACTCGCTCAAGCGAGATATTCTCGCTTGAGCGAGACTACTGAAGTTTGGATTTTAGCCTAAGTCTTATCTCCTAATTCCTTAAACCTTCTTTTCTCAATTATTAACATACAATTCCCTATCTTAATCTTATGAAATTATAAAAGTCCTGATTTACGGGATGCTACAATTCTACCCCCTTTAGACAATTTTGTCCCCAAAATTGGTTAAGAGAAGAGCAAAATACTATACCTTAATTGAACAGTTCTGGAAATTGAGAACGAAGGACATCTTCCTTCTCCCAGGTTGCTTCCTCATGTGATTGACCTTCCCATACTACCTTAACCAAAGAAATTGTCTTGTTCCTCAAGGTTTTGGCACTTCTGCCTACAATCTGTGCAGGCTTTGATGGAATTGTGAGATCTTCCCTCAATTGTATTGATTCAGAGTTTTAAACATGAGAACGATCATGAATATACATTCTTAACTGAGATACATGAAAGACATTATGAATTTTTGACAAATGGCGTGGAAGGGCAATCCTGTAGGCCAGAGGGCCAACCCTTTGTAGGATCTGAAATGGACCAATGTATCTAGGATTTAGCTTTTTGGTTTTGATTGTTCTTCCAACTCCAGTGACAGGAGTTACTTTTAAAAAGACATGTTTTCCTTCCTCAAACTCTAAATCCTTTCTTCTGTTATCAGCATAGCTCTTCTACCGGCTCTGGGCAGTTGCAAGCTTTTCCCTAATGATCTTAATTTTCTCAGTAGTTTCCTGCACTAACTCTGGACCTAACAGGGCTTTCTCACTACCTCAAACCAACACAGAGGAGATCTGCACTTCCTACCATACAGAGCCTCATATGGTGCCATGCCTATACTGCTATGAAAACTGTTATTATTGTGATTGGATCAAGTTTCTGGTAGGTTTTTGTGTTAGCAATAATGGTTATAGTGCTGATTGTTGATTTCTTAAGTTTTGTTGGTAGGAGGAGGAGTGGATTCAATTTCCCTTACCTATGAGGAATTTTCAGAATGATTGTGATATTATCAAACTAAAGGTTTAGGGTAAAGGACCAATTCACCTAAGTTGATAGATTGTGTGATTGAATCAAGTTTGTAGTAGGATTTTAGTGTTAGTAAGATGGGTTATAGTACTGATTGTTTGTTTATTAAGTATTGTAGGTAGGAGGAGGAATGGATTCAATTTCCCTTACCTATTAGGACTTTTTCAGAATGGTTGTATTATTATGAATCTAAAGGTTTAGGGTTTAGGACCTATTCACCTAAGTTGATAAATTGTGTGATTGAATCAAGTTTCTGGTAGGATTTTAGTGTTAGCAAGAATGGTTATAGTACTGATGGTTGGTTTCTTAATTATTTTTGGTAGAAGGAGGAATGGATTCAATTTCCTTTACCTATGAGGGCTTTCTCTGAATGGTTTTGTTATTATCAAACTAAAGTTTTAGGGTTTAGGACCTATTCACCTAAGTTGATAAATTGTGTGATTGATAAATTGTGATTGAATCAAGTTTCTTTTTTAGATTATTTCTTTTTTTTTAATAACCAACACTTAGGTGAGTATTAATGATGCTTGGACTTGCAGTCTGACTTCTGTAAGTTCATGTACCCCTTTTAATATGATCAACTATGCCTTTGAATTTTGAATTTCTTGTTTTGAGTTTAAATGTTTGATTTAAGTTCTCCAATGGTGATATGTAATATGGTTTTCTATTTTAACATTATATTAAGCTCTTGCTTGAACTATGTTTGGACTTGTAGTCTGACTTCTGTAATTGTTAGAATTTCAAAATTAATGTTAACCAATATATCCAAATTTGTAATAATGTTTCTGAAATTTGTTACATTGTTAGATTTATATTCCTATAAATGATGACAATGTTCACTGGTTCCTACTGGTGGTGGACTTGGATCTAGATCAACTAATTATGTTGGACTCTTTTCCCACTCTGAGAAAAAGTGAAACAAGAAGGCGCAAGATTAAGAAACTGGTAGGTCTTCCTAATCCACACTTACAATCTAGAATTATCAAATTAAATTTATCTCTGCATTTTTATATAGGCTTTATTCCTAGAAGAAATGTTGTATGATGAGTGCTTTTATGAGGCGATAGCTACAGAGAAGCCCATTGTATCTGAATATGCAATTGTTGAGCATGAGGGAACAGGAGTGCAGGATGATGGCTCATAAGTAACTAAACTAGATTTTAATTGAGTGCCCTTATTATAACTATTTAATCAAATAGTTATAGTTAAAAATGCGTTTTTAATGGAAATTGTGTTTTGTATGCTAACAGAAATGACTGTGGTGTGTGGGTGGGTCAATGATTGAATGAGTCGCTTATCCATCATGACTAATGTGAGCTTCATGTAATGTCCTAACACCTTTATTTTCATAACCAGTTCAACTTAAATAGAAAATGACTTGACCACATCATTTATTAACACCATCATCTTTGCCTTAGTAGGTGAATACTGCAAGTCGGATGCGACTTGCTCTAGACCTAGTGCTGGGAGATTTCAACAAAATTAGGGAGGAAGTTATTGCTAAGGCTTGTAAGTTGTGGAATGATAACCAGGACTTGAGAAAGAAAAAGATCAATGTGCCCTGCTAAAAAAGTGACTTGTTGGAGGCTGTTTTTGAGCAACTGTAGTAGTTTATTTAGTATTTAAAGACTTTTTATCTAGTACTTTTTAGTACTTTGATTTCTTAAGGAACAATTCTGATGTTTTGGAGGCTGATTTGAGGTACTGCAGTATCCCACCTTACAATGATTACTTCATGAACAATTATGGTATTTTGATGAATTGTCATGTTTTGGGTTAAAGGTCTATTTGGATGTCATATTTTGATGGATTATCATTTCCTGAATTTGAACGTATTTTGATCAGCAATGTCTGGTGACGTATTTATTTGCTATGCTGATTTCAACATATTTTCTTAGGGAACTTAGGGTCCCCCTTTGGGGAGTGGATTCTATGACTTTGGCTAGGAAAAGTCACGGTGACTTTCTTCCTTTATAGGCCATAGGTTTAATTTTACGTCTAAGATTTTGCCACCTAATCTCATAAATTACAGACTGCAATGTATGTGAGAGGAAAATCACGATTGCAATATATCGAGGTTTAGATAGATGTAGTGAATATGTATATGTAGCAAGTCATTCTTTTGAAAATTGAAATGGACATTTTCTTTTTGGGATTGAAAGCCTTCATTTTTGTTTTCTTCTTCTTGTTGGTGGTGTAACGCCCGGAATTTCTTAACTTAGAATTTATAACGTGACAATTCGGTTATCAATATCTTCCCAAGAACGTAAATAATCCAACGATAATTTAACAATTCAACGAACATTTCTAAACGATAAACACATCTATATAGGTTAAAACCAGTGTATACATAACACCAATCTATCCTGTACATCAAGTCACTAATATTTACAAATCATCCCTCGAGTCTACTAAGATGCTACTGTCACATATACATTTATATACGGGTAAAACATTTCATAAATAAAAGAAAAGGAAGAACAAGTCCCTCCCGAAAGCACTTCATCTCCCGGTCTGAGAGTCTGGAAGAGGTGGTACCTGCTCAACTAAATAATCCACATATCGCGTGGTGAGATAAAAATCTCAGTGAATACAAATCACATGCATGAATGCAGGGAGCAGATATCAATGTCAAACAACTAATCATACATAGTTCATAAACAATAATCAACTAAACGGATATGCAAGTATGATGCACTCATTGTTGTGCCCAGCAGGTATGTTCTTATCTCTTTCTGGAGTTAGAACTGAGCTCAGACTACGGAAAATATCTTTCCTGGGGACGAATCCCAATTAATTAACATTTTTTTCAAAGTAAAACTTGGAGCCAATTAATTAGCTGAGGCACTACGATAATGTGCAGAAAGTTTGGAAGTTAAAGTTTGTTTTTTCGTTAACATGTGCTACTATTTAAAAATTACTTATTGTTTAATAAGATTAAAAATTATATAAGTTATACTTATTGTTTAATAAGCTTAAAAATTATACAAGTGCTACTATTTAAAAATTACTATAGTGAATGAAAAGTTAGTTGTTGAGTCTGATGCTCTAGAGTTTATTTCAGAGTTGCAGCGCAGGGAGTTCTTAGACCAACGATGTTTAGACCAACGCAGGTTAAAAAAAACTTATTAATCCAATTAACTATGAAATTTTATTGAGTATCTTTAATAATATCATATTATAACGAAAAGGTTGTGCATAATTGCAGTGTGCTATGAAATTGTTTGTGACCATCAAAAGGGTTATAACAAACAAATTGGGAGCAATGACCACAAAAAATGTCTGTTAAATACAAAATAACACTGTCCTACCCCACAAAACATCTCCCTTTGCTGAATATAGTTCATATTCATGTCCTTGACAATCTTAACCATTTAGAAAAGTTGAATGCATTTCCCAATGAGAGAAATCAATATTAAAGAAAATAACCATTTCCACATCTTTGCATTTCTCTTATATAACTCTAAATTGGCAGCAATCAAATTCTTTTCAGCTTTCTGAGTCTCTAACTCTTCTTTCAATGCCATTAACTCTTCTTTATGTGCGTTCAAATTAGCAATCAACTGTTCAGATTTCTTCGTCAAGCCATTCAAAAGGTTTGTTGAGTATTTTGGTGCAGGAGGATCATACCAGTGAAAGAACTCACAGTGTCTGGATGGTCCACCATAGTTTCCATATCCAAGGAACCTCCTACAAGGATTTTTTTAGGTCCATGAGGTCTGTAACTTGCAATGAACACCACATCTACAGAATTGTGGAGCATCATTGACGGTTGATGATGCAAAACTATTGCTACCAGAAGAAGGAGAAATGTCCATTGTAATTGCTTTTACATATGAAATTATAAATGCACAAAACAAATGGAAAATAAATTCTTTCAAAAGGCTTATAGTGGTAATTGAAGACAGTATAGTTAGTATTAAACTACGAGTTAGTACTCAAAGCATTTCCATTCCCTGCCTATAATCAATATAAAACCAAAGAATGGAACTACCAAGGTACATATCAATGGACAGTATATTGTTTATGTAGTTTGGCCAACCTTACCAAACTTAAAGTACATATCAATCAAAGTAGTCCTAAGAATGGAACTATCAAGGTACACCTTCAAGAAGGTCATATTAATCACATTCTCCAACACCTCTACCCACCAATTTTTGTTTCACTACCAGTACCAAAAAGATCAAACATTTTGCTTCTCCTGAAACTGAATAGCATTTTCTGGTTTCATTAAACCACCAGAGTTCAAGTCTACATTATGGGCAGGCTTATTTTCCACCTAATTTTTCTGTTCATGTCAAATCTAATTAACAACTACTCAAAGCATTTCCATTCCCTGCCTACAATCAATACAAAACCAAAGATCTATATCATAGTCAATGGAACTATTTTGAACATTGTTATTGAAATGGGGAACTACTTTGAGCATGGAAGTCCGCACCAATCCTGCAATTAAGGCATAACCTATACCCCACCATCCTTAACCACAAACAAAAATTAATCACCTTCATGTAAAATGTAATTAACAACTCATGCTTAGTTTAGACTGTAAGCACAATGCTATCTATTGTTTCTAGAGTTTGGCTACCCTTACCAAACTTAAAGTACATATCAATCAAAGTAGTCCTAAGAATGGAACTATCAAGGTACACCTCCAAGAAGGTTATATTAATCACATTCTCCAACACCTCTACCCACCAATTTTTGTTTCACTACCAGTACAAAAAAGATCAAACGTTCTGCTTCTCCTGAAACTGAATAGCATTTTCTGGTTTCATTAAACCACCAGAGTTCAAGTCTACATTATGGGCAGGCATTTTTTCCACCTAATTTTTCTGTTCATGTCAAATCTAATTAACAACTACTCAAAGCATTTCCATTCCCTACCTATAATCAATATAAAACCAAAGATCAATATCATAGTCAATGGAACTATTTTGAACATTGTTATTGAAATGGGGAACTACTTTGAGCTTGGAAGTCCACACCAAGCCTGCAATTAAGGCATAACCTATACCCCACCATCCTTAACCACAAACAAAAATTAATCACCTTCATGTCAAATGTAATTAACAACTCATGCTTAGTTTAGACTGTAAGCACAATGCTATCTATTGTTTCTAGAGTTTGGCTACCCTTACCAAACTTAAAGTACATATCAATCAAAGTAGTCCTAAGAATGGAACTATCAAGGTATACCTCCAAGAAGGTCATATTAATCACATTCTCCAAGACCTCTACCCACTATTTTTTGTTTCACTACCAGTACCAAAAAGATCAAACATTCTGCTTCTCCTGAAACTGAATAGCATTTTCTGGTTTCATTAAACCACCAGAGTTCAAGTCTACATTATGGGCAGGCATTTTTTCCACCTAATTTTTCTGTTCGTGTCAAATCTAATTAACAACTAATCAAAGCATTTCCATTCCCTGCCTACAATCAATATAAAACCAAAGATCTATATCATAGTCAATGGAACTATTTTGAACATTGTTATTGAAATGGGGAACTACTTTGAGCATGGAAGTCCACACCAAGCCTACAATTAAGGCATAACCTATACCCCACCATCCTTAACCACAAACAAAAATTAATCACCTTCATGTCAAATGTAATTAACAACTCATGCTTAGTTTAGACTGTAAGCACAATGTTATCTATTGTTTCTAGAGTTTGCTAACCTTACCAAACTTAAAGTACATATCAATCAAAGTAGTCCTAAGAACGGAACTATCAAGGTCCACCTCCAAGAAGATCATATTAATCACATTCTCAAACACCTCTACCCACCAATTTTTGTTTCACTACCAGAATGCAAGAGAAACTATTAAAATTTTAACACAATAACAGAATGCAAGAGAAATCACTCATCAGTGCAAAAAACTATTAAAATGTACCGACATCAACATCAATAAAATAGAATCTAAAATAAGCACAAAATAAAGGACAACATAGAAATTGCTATTTTGGAAGCAATTCATTAGTAATGACTTACGAAAAAAACCCTAACAATTTCTATCAGGGGTGAGCGAGCTGCAGTAGGTATCACAACCAAACATCTGGCAAGGATCAAAGGGGATGTTGTTGTTGCATAGCTCATGTCGCAGCAACGCGCCATCGAACGTTCAAGAGGCAGTCACACGATCGGGAGTGTAAGTATTTGCTATTATGAGCGAGCTGCTATAGGTATTTTGCGCAGGAATAAAAGGAAACTTCAAAGAGATTCTTTCGAAGGGCCACTCTGGTTTCAAACAACAAAACCCTAAGTATTTGTTGTGATTAGATGAAAGAAAATAGAACGAGAGATAAGCTTATGGGAGAAAGGAACCGCACAACAGTAGCAAAGAAAAACAAGTGCTTTATTGTGGGAATAAATATTTTGGGGATTAGGGTTTTGAGGAAGAAGGAACTGGGAAGCTTAGGTTCCTGGGAGGAACAGTAAGAAGAATAAGATGAACAAGAAGAAATTTTAAATGTTTTGTATTGTGATCTATTTTTTTATTTCAGTTCTGGATTTTAATTATAAAGTTAAAATAATGTTTTTAAATGCAATAAACTGATTAAGAGAATTGAAATTAAAAATTTATATATACTTGTAAAGGACTAAACTGTAATGGACTAAATTGCAAATACCTAAAAGTTTATTCAGTTTATTAATAAATGAACAGTAAATTCTCATTGGTCAAAATAGAGACTGTTCCAAAACCCCCACTTTCAGGGGGTGCTGTAGTCCTGCCCATTAATTAAACTGAAAAAGGGGAGTAAAATGATTTTTTTAGATAACTTATAAAACAATGAAGAGTTGCACATGATGCTAGAAGATGGGAAGTTTCTCTTGGTATGGAATAATTAAGAACCGAAAGTTGATCCTTTGATTTGAGCGTGTAACGCCCTAATTTCTGAACTCAGAAATAATGCTCGTTGGAGACACTATTTCTGAAGTTCTTGAAATCATTTCGTTAAATTTCTGATATCGTCATACATTAGCTTAAACTTTCCAACGATTAACTTAAGCCAAAACAAGACAAACGTTAAAGACCTTAAATAAGTATCAAACCTACTTAAGTTCAAGGAAGAATTCACACTTAGAGAAGTGTGATTCATTGAACTCATACCGGAAATCCGGCATAGTCTCCCCAAAATACCGGACAATTACCAATTTCAGCTTAACCTGAAAATCAGCAAAACCATTACAATTCAATATCATAACATTAAAACTAGGCCTCAGTGGCCAACTCAGAAATAATTACACTTATACAATTTACATCAATACACCTCAGCGAAAAGCCAATTAAACAAATACAAATACTCCAGGAACTACTTCTATTAAACTACTCTTCCAACTGAAATAAGGCTCAGCTCCACCCTCACCTTAACTTCCTCAACCTCACCGGAGGTACCTGCACCACTAAAATATATCCCCGAAACGTGGGGTGAGATAATAATCCCAGTGAATACATATTCATGCATGAATGCAGGGAGCAGATATCAATGACAATGTGACAATTTAACAAACCTCACATATAACACATTCATGAACTAAATACATAAAACATGATTACCAATAGTCAATAACAACTAAAAGCAATACATAATTCGATTAATATGAATTGTTGAGTAATGCAAGTTATGATGCTCATGATGCACTCACTGCTGTGCCTAGCAGGCATGATCGTATCACTTTCTAGAGTTAGACCTGAGCTCAGACTATGGGAACCGGCTTTCCCGGGGACGAATCCCACCCAAACTGGACCGAAGTCGTGTTTTACTTATTTACTTGATTTTTAACTCACAGCGCAAAGGCCGGCTTAATTAACTCACGGTCGAAACCGGCTTACATTATTTAAATGCACATAATAACACTTTTTGTAAGTTTGCAAGTATCGTAAACTTTGACATTCAAAGGTTTCTCAAGCAAATCCTAACCTCAATCACTCAATTCCATACAAACATTACGAATCCAATCAAATTAACTATATAGAAAAGGAATTAAAGGGATAGGGTTCATACAATGAGCATTTCGACAGTTTCGTAAATCTCGCTAGTTTCGACTATTTCGAGAGTTTCGAATCTACGAATAAAAAATCTCAAATTCAACTCAAACTCTAATCCAATTATCACAATCCAAGATTTACAATTAAATAAGGAAATGTAACCGATCCGGATATTAATATGAGTTACAATTGAGGGTTTTCAATAGTTACGATAGTTTCGAAAGCTTCGAAACTAAGGATTTCGACACTCAATTCTAAACCCATATGTTTAATCCATCGATTATCATTCCAAAACAGCTAGAATTCACCATTACAATCAATAATTTACGAAATAGAGAAAGGGGAATAAGAGGGTTGGGGAACATGCATTTAGAACCATACAACTACTACCATACAAGTGAGTTGTACTCACCTAAGTGTGGAATTCCAACTTGAAAGGGTAAAAGAAGAAGATCATTGCTTCAAATCACCTCCCCTAAGCTTGGATCCCGATCCTCTCTCTAGAACTCTCTCTCCCTCTCTCTAGGTTAGAATGAATAAAGGAAATAACACATGCAATCTAATTTTAAGTTACCGGTTTTAGTGTATTTTACTGATGGTAATCGATTACAGACCCATTGTAATCGATTACCAACAGCGAAAATAACACTAAAACCCTTTCTGGCAATCTGGTAATCGATTACAACTTATGGTAATCGATTACTAAGAATTCTGCTCTCAGGTAATCGATTACATAATCGATTACCAAAAATTCTGCTCTCGGGTAATTGATTACCATCCCTTGGTAATCGATTACCGAAGCTCAGCTCTCTGGTAATCGATTACAAACTCTTAGTAATTGATTACCAGCAACCCAAACTCACTAATTTTACTTATACAAAATCCTGAACTTGGTTTTATAACAAAGTTTTAACCCCTAATTCCTCAACTTACCTTTCCTTAATTACTAACACATAATTCTTTGTTTGTAACCTAATGAATTATTAAAACTCCTAATTTGCGGGATGTTACATTCTACCCCCCTTCAAGCAATTTTGTCCTCAAAATTGATTAAGAAACATAAATTAAAGACTATCTCGACTAAAAGTTCTGGAAGTCGTTCCCGTAACCTGGTGAAGAGCATCCCATAAATTAAAGACTATCTCGTCTGGCTTTTTGATGAGCTTCGTCTCTTCTTACTCATCTCGCCGACACACTATCTCTGACCACGCGCTCCACTTGCATTCAGTTTTCCGCGCGCCATCTCTGTTGGTCTTCTTATATTATTGCAGTGTGCGCATTCGCCGCAACTCATCGCACCATCGCAACTACATTATCCTTTCATTTTTTATTTTAGTTTTTAAAAATTATTCTTTGTTCTTTTTCATATTATTTTTTTATGGATAATTTTTCATATTATTTTAGTCCTTTCATATTATAGTTTTTTAAAATTAGAATTATATATAGAACATTACTAGTTGATCTGGAAAATATTGTTAAAAGTTGTAGAAGGAAAATAATAGCTAGAGAAAATAAGTGTTAGAATTGTATGCATTAGCTACATTTTGGAAGCTTAAAAAATAGGGTGATTGAATAGTGTATGGCAATAGTGTCAAGCATTAATATATGCATGGTTTGGAGATAAATAGGTTGTGTTTTTGCGTTCCTTTTAAGTATATTTTGAATTCTGTTTTACTTTTGTGTTGGGTTGGAGTTTAAAATATTTTTAATAAATTTGGGAAAAGTAAAAAAAATATGGGAGACTCTGTCTAAATTTTGTGAAAAATGAAATCTGTATATGTTAACACATAACTAATTGTTGAGATTGTTAATAATTTTATTACAATAATATATTTCAAGGAGGGTATTGCTATTCATGCCATTCTTTTTTACTTTTCACACCATCCAAATTTTTACTTTCTAGTATTCCTAAATTACCCCTCTCCTTCCCATTTTTCTCCCCGCCACCGTCATATCCCACGTTTGTTTTACTTCCAAAAATCTAATTTTTGATATATAATAGTGTGGCACACAATTATATACAGAAAAAATTAGATTTTTATATACGATTTTCGTTCTTAAAAATTATGTACTAGGAAATTAATTTTTGGTATAGAATTTCATACCAAAAATTAGATTTCTGATACAAAATTATATATTTCCGATGTATAATTGTGTATCGGAAATGAATTTTCCAGTACAAAATTGTATACATGCAATGTATGCTACCGGAATTACAATTTCTGGAAATGTGTATATATATAAATATATAATTTAATAATTTAACTTAATTCAATTTTTGAAAAATTTTATTAGATAATTAAAATACTTTATTTATTTAAAATATTTAAATATATTAAATAATTATTTAATTAAGATTATATATTATGAAAATTAAATATTTTTATTGAATAATTATAAAATTAAATATTTTTTCTCATATACATATATATCTACTAACGTATATATTTTTATATATCATATAATTATATATATTTTAACATAAAATTATAAATTTAATTAACAAAATTATTATATAAATAATTACATTATATGTTTTAATAAAAATAATAATTTTATATACTAAATTAAAATTTTTAGATTTTTTATAAAATTATTTTATTAAATAAATCAAATATTTTGTTAAAAATGTTTAATTGCAAATTTTCTAAAAACCAGAAACTGGTTTTATACTAAAATTATTTTAGTAAAATAGATTATGCAAACCAGAAACTCAATTTCTAGTATACTATTATATTCCATAAATTAAATTTTTGGTGTACAATATTGTACGAATGATGTACCAGAAATAAATTTATAGTACACTGTTGTATACTGAAAATCTAATTTTCAATAGAAAAAGTATAAGTATACATAAAATGGTGTGATACAACAATTATACCACACTTTATTTTAACATAACCAAATAAAAAAAAAGAGAGAAAGTGAGGGAATTAAGAACACAAATCAATGTGGTAAAAACAGTGATACCACTGTTTTATGTAAGTGTATCATAACTCTTTCCAATACATAATTATATAATTACGGGATTTCCAAAACATAATTTTTATTTCGAAGATTATATACTCGATATCTAATTTCTGATATGCAATTTTATTAAGGAAATAGATTTTCGGTACACAATTGTGTACCATAAATTTAATTTCTGAAAATGAAAAAGAAAAAGGAAAATGGTGAGATGATAGTTGGACACCGGTGCAACGTTGGCGGGATGGGGAAGGGAGTGTAATTTTGGAATAGTGATTTTATAAAAAAAATATGGAAATGCTATTTTGTGCTTCCAGTGCAAAAGCGCCCTGACAAGTTTTGTATGACGGTATTTCGGAAGCGCCCTTTTTTTATCCTCAAGGGCACGAAATAAAATGGTGCAAGAAAACGCCCTTATAATTAATGGAGAAGCGCCCTCAGAGGACCTTTTGCTATAGTGATTATGAGAATAAGAGCCCTAAGAAAACCTATATTTGTGTACTTTTGACCATATATATTTGTTTGACCTTTCACAACAAAATATAAATTGAGGATGAGAAAACAACAACCGATTCAGTTGTTTGTCCCAGCCAAGTATTGATTTTTTTCTTATTCACCGTCGAACATCGACCATTTGATGGGTGAATCATTATTTTCATCGTCGTTTAATCTTAATCAACTTTTTAAATAAAAACAAAAATCAAGAACCCATTATCATTCTGACAAAATATCCAGAAACTAACTTGCAAAATATTAAAGCTAGCTTCTCTATAGGTGGCTGCTTATTCATTTAAGCCTTTTATTCTTATAATAATAAATCTAATGATAAAAACTGAATGTTGTACCATTGTCTGTAATCACATTTTATTTTGAGAATTTATATAATTAATTATATCAGTAGAAAATTATTTTTAATGATAATGTATAACATTTTTGTTTTCATTTTCACAATTGTTTCTTTTATTTCCATTCTTTTAAAATTTTAAAATTAATTTATAAAATATTTCATATGTGACACAAGTATTTTGTGAAATATGAAAAATAATAAATGTAAGTGAAACTTTTTATATTTTAAAAGATGGAGTAGCAGAACAAAGAGGATGAGCATGAACAAAGAAATCAATTAAAACCTTCTATGCTCTCTGTGTTTTCCTCTCTCCTCTACATTTCCACAGTTTTCCTTTTGTCTGAAACTGACCTATATATCTCGGTAAAATGTTTCATATCCTTCAAAGTTGCCACCTTTTCCTTGTGTTTAAGCAGTTTTCTACATCCTCATAACACTTTCATATGGATGAGCCTTTGCTCCCATATTGTAGCCCCAAAAATGAAGACTCCGCCAATTGCCACCCCAGCTTTGTTTGTCCCCATGTCGTCATTCTTCCCATTTCCCTTTTGGAGTTCAAGGATCGCCTCATGTGTGGCCCTTCTTCTGTTTCCTCAAGAGACCCTTCATCTTTGGTTGAGGCCTTATCCATAGGACAAAACCAACATCCATCGCTCCAAAACTGCACCAACAACCAAGCAATGATTAATGATTTCAATCACCAACTTGCTGAGCCAAGACCCCAAATTGGTA
This sequence comes from Sesbania bispinosa, assembly GCA_026901365.1. Classification (NCBI taxonomy): domain Eukaryota; kingdom Viridiplantae; phylum Streptophyta; class Magnoliopsida; order Fabales; family Fabaceae; genus Sesbania; species Sesbania bispinosa. Next base: position 1,084,863 of record QLOH01000310.1, read on the forward strand.
GCAAGTCATCTATTGTCAGCTAGGCTTTTATTCTCCTTATTCTTTATTTGACATTGGGGATGGTCATTTATTGGTTGAATTGTCATAATCTTTTAGCAGCTTGATACTCATCTTGTAGTGGGCGCATTATATTTTTGTACAATGACAATAAAATGTGCACAATAGGCTATCATGACATTACTTCCAATAGTACAACAACAAATCTTCCCCATCTTAATTCTTTCTTCTCATTGAAACCATCTATGAATGTTGGACTATGCCTTTGGAGCCACCGTCAACCACAAACCTCGCTCCACCTGCATAGCCATGGTCCCATAGATGTCTCACACCGAACCACCTATTCTTGGAGATGACTTCTGGTTAGGACTTGTAGTGAATCCTTAGGACATTAAATAAAAGAAAGAAGACTTGACTTTTTTCTTAATTTCATTCAATTTGGTGGCATTTGTATATGTTTTCAATCAAGAACTTACCCATTATAGCACGTGATTGGAGATCTTTTATTGTGGAAGACCTAACAATAGGGTTGTTCATGGTTTACGGGACTAACTCGCTTCACCCGACCCGGCACTCCCGGTCCAGGTCGGTTCGGTTTCTCGGATAGAACTGAATTGACCCATGAAAAAAAGTATTTGTCAAATCGAGTCATGGATCTGGATTCTGGTCACCAGTAAAAACTTACCTGACCAGAGCTATACATATATATATAACCAGGTTGTACTTATTTTTTGCTGCAAAAGACTACACTCAAGTTTTTACAAATAGTTATAGAAAAAAATTTTCCGCTGCCTCTCAAACGAAAATAGCAAGCCCTAAGCCCTAGAAATATTTGTGACTGTGTCACCATTCACTGTCTCACACTCACCACCGTTGCCAGCCCTCCGTCGATGTTGTTCACACGAGTTATTTGTTCGTCCCTCTTCGATCTTCGCCAATCGCAGATCGAAGGTGCCTACATGTTCCTAGTCCCAAGCGTGCCACTGCCTTTCTGTTCTAGTCACTAATAAACCACTATTTTATATGTTTATTTTGGGTATATAAGTGAGTTATTTTGCATTTATGGTCATTTTTATTTGGGAAAAGAGTATATAAACCACCCTAAACTTTCACCCTTTTGCAAATAGGTACCATGAACTTTTATCTTGTCCTGATTAACCCTTAAACTTCTATTATTGTTGCAATATGTCATTTCATTAACATAGAGTTAAATAATTAACGAAACCAATCATAATTATTCAAGATTCTGCAATTAAAATATTAAAATTATATAAAATATAGTTTTAAAAAATGAAAAATAGAAAAAAAAAACCCTAAATTAAAAGAACACACCACCATGTTTTGCTTTTAGAATTTTAAATGTGTTTGAAATGTGACCAAATTCAAAAATAAAATATTAAAAATTTTACTCTTTTACATGTTTTTAATATTTGAAAAATAAAATATTGAAAAATTGATATTTATTATGTTAATTATTTAATTTCATATTAATGAAAGGATCTATTGCAATAATAATAAGAGTTAAAGGATTAATTGTGACAAATTTAAAGTTGATGGTGCTTATTTGCAAAAGGTCAAAAGTTCATGGTGGTTTATGCTTTTTTCCCTTTTTATTTGATATCTTACTTATTTTCCCTTATTTTGTTATAGAAACAAAAGGAGAATCTTTAATAAGATTTTGGCCAAAAATAGGATATTTGATGAGATAAAAGAGAATATTTATTGAGATTTGGCCAATAAAAGAAGATTGAAAGGGATAAAAGGATAATCATTGATAAGATTTGGAAAAATATTTGATGATGATTTTTGGGCTATTTTGAGTTGCACTTCCAGAGTTTCCAAATTTAAAAATATAAAAAAAGAGGAAATAAAGTTAGAAACAATTTGAGATACTTGCAACTCTTAAAAAAGGACATCATCTATGTAAGGAAAGATAATCTGAATCATCTATCACCTTCTCAAGGTTCTTCAAGAGCAGTAGCTTTTTGCAATAGGATTTGGGAAACTCCTGGAGTGAAGCAATTTTGTCAAAGGGTTTTTTCTCTTCTAGTTTTTCCTAGTAATTATGGAATTCTTAGGACTTTTAGTTTTAATTAATTTATGTTTTATTATGAGTAACTAATTACCTAGTCAAAGGGCTACGACGAATCTTAAGTTGTGAACTTGTTTTCTCTCTTTATAAATTAATGTTTTCTCTTTTTAATTATGTTTACCGTATTGTTTTACTATATCAAGATTTGGTCACCCTTGGTAAATCTTAGTTGGTTGGGTAATAGGTGATCTATAAAGTAAACTAGATCTAGGATTTTGAAGGATCAATCTTAATCATAGGTTTCCAGTCAGTTATTAGATTAACAAACTTATTGATTCTTTATGTTTTTCTTAATTCAATATCTTGCATGATCATTGGGATAGTGTTTTAAGAGAAAGATTATCAATACTGCATATGATCATGGGGTATTGATAATATTAGAATAAATGATTGGAAATTAGTTTGACATAATTTAAAAGGGAAATTGGGGGGGGGGGAATATAGTAAGCACTTAAGTGAAACCAGATGCCCTAGGCACTTCCGTAACTAAATCCAAATTGTAATTGCTTGCTTCCTTGTTTAACTTTCTCTCTTTCACCATTTAATCACAACGAACAAATCAAATCATAATTTTTCTCTCTTATCTTATTATTAAGGATTTAGTTTAATTTAATATTATTAATTAACCTCTGTGGGAAGATACTTGGGGTTTTAAGTGCTCCATTTTACTTTAATCAATGGATACACTTGCTCGGAGATATAACTCACAACAAATTTTTGGCGCCGTTGCCAGGGATTATTTCAACAATATTAAAAAATAATTAATCCTTATTAATCGAGATATTTTTTTTTTATTTTATTTTCTCCTTCAAGTTTAATGGTCAAAGTGTCAAATACTATGAAGAAAGGGTTCAACATAAGGACACCATTATATTGGTACAAGAGACAACAACTTATTCTAGTGGGCTCTACTTTGAGATGACACGTTAAGCTTGGGACGTTAAACAAGTGCTGACATGAGGCAACCTGTATCCTTAATTTTTATGTTTTTCATTTCATTATTATTATGATTATTTTATTTTATTTTCTCTTTTATTTCTTTCCCCTCATGTTCTTAGGAGTTGTGAAAGAACTAAAGTAAATATTATAGTCACATAAAGGGGGTTGAATTGTGATCGATTAAAATTTTTGCTTATATCTTCAAGAACTTATCTGCTCAAGAAAGTCTTCTTGGCTACTATTAGAAGCTTAGCGTTCAAGTTAGTTAGAATAACACAAAGCTAGATATTTCAGATATAAACTTATGATTAGAGTGATGCTAGTGTTATAAAAATAGAATCGTTTTCTTTTGAAAGACTTCTTTGTAAAATCACAAGTGGTATTTTTATGAAATCACATACATAGGTATTAGGTAGATTTGAAAATAATTGATATGCACCAGTGAAGGATATTCCCACTTCCTTTTAAAAGAATTGATAAAAGACTTAGAGCATAAAAAGATTAGGGAAACAAGAATGTGCTCACAGTATTTTATATTGGTTCACCATTTAAACCTTAGGGCTACGTCCAATCCCTACTCTTAGTTGGATTTTCACTATATCAAGCTTGATACACAGGTATTCTTTCTTCTCCTCAGCCTCCTCATGCTCCTTGGTGCAGCACACCGCCTAGTATTCTTCTGCAGACTTTATAGGCTCTCATAGAGTATTCTTCTGCAGCCTCTGTAGGCTCATAGTATTCTTCTGCAGCCTCTGCAGACTCACTATTACAACACATAATATAGATTCTGCAGTTTTTGACACACTTAATACAAGTACAACTCTCTGCAGAATGCACATATACCTCTTAAGAAGAACTAACACTACCTTTCTAGTCTTGAGAGTTATAATCAATGATTTAAAAGAATTTAAAGGTTCACGATTTAACAATGAAAAGAGCACAGCTGAAAAATAATGAACCTAAAGACACTCTTTCTGACTTTCCTAACTATTTTAGCACAAGACTGACGATTTGACAGAAAGTGGTATTTCTCCAGAAGGTACAAATTTTATTTTTGATGCACTAATAACTTCTTCTGGTGATGTGTATTTTGGAATGGAGAGGGGGCTCCTTTTTATAGCCAAGGATGGAGCATACTAGTCGTTGGAGTGCCTTGAAGAAGGGTTAAGCTCTTAGCTCACTGTAAAGGAGTTGTTACTGTCATGTGGCATGTAGCATCCCAAAAAGTAGGGCCTAGAAAATATAGTAGGAGCCTTAAACTGTGAATCCTACCAAGAGAAGGAGGTTAGAAGTAGGAGAAGAAGTTGGGGGATTAGAGTGTGAATCTAGACTAGAATTTGGTAAATCTACTAAGAGTAATGCGTCTTAGGAGATTTTGAAAGAATAGCCAAGTATAGTCAATCACGTCCGTAGACCGAATTTAGAGGAAATCGCACCTTGAGACGGAGAGAATTATAAGGTATAAAGATTAGGAAAGGTATGTGTCAGAAAGAATTAGGAAAAAGGTAGGTGGGACTGAGCTAGAATGGGTTAAAGTGAGAAATTAGGACTTTGGGTTCTGATGTCCTCGCTCAAGCAAGAAACAGGGGAGCAAGTCGAGTGCTCTCTAGAAGAATTTCGCTTGAGCGAAAAGAGTCTCGCTCAAGCGAAATTCACTCAGATTAGGGGCACTCTCTAGGAGAATTTCGCTCAAGCGAGAGAGTCTCTCTCAAGCGAAATTCATCCAGAGAGGGGGGATGCTTTCTGGAGCATTCTCCCTCAAGCGAGAGGCTTCTCACTTGAGCGAGAATGCGACTTCAGAAAGTTTTCTGCACACTCGCTCAAGCGAGAAGGGCTCGCTTGAGCGAGACCACGCGTCCCAGACTTTAAAACACAATTAGGGCACGATGTCCCTCATTCTTTCTTCTTCATTTTCCATCTAGAGAGAGAGAAAAGGTTTCTAGTGAGAGGGAGTGACTCTTGGACCCAAGAAGAAGGAGAAGACACCGAGGATCTCCAACCCTAGCTTTCCCCAACCTCTCTTCTCATCTCTTTGAGTTTCCATAGAGGTGAGTGAAGCTCACACGCTCCTACTTCATCATGTGTATGTTTCCCTTTTAATCCATATCCTCGTATTCCCCTTCCTTTTGGTTCGTGGATGTGGATTTATTGTCTGATTAGATGATATGTTTGATATGAGTTGTTTATGAGCTTATATGTGGAACCCTAGGTTAGGGGATTTTGGGATTTTGTGTGAATGACTGTTATTGGGTGATTTTATCGATGATTCATGATGAACGTTCCATGATGGTGATGTAAGATATTGATTATACATGGTCTATTGGTTAATGTGAATATTATCTGTTTTGGTTGTTCCTGGCATTTTCCAAATTTCAGTTCAGACTATGCACATGTATTTTTTAGCTAGAAAAATAAATTTGGCCTTGGCCACCAAACTCTAACTAATAAGCTTGACTTCGGTCCAGAATAAGACTAAAATGAATTTGGCTCCGGCCCAGAATAAGAATATTAGCTTCGGCCCAGAATTAGAATATTGGCTTCGACCCAGAATAAGAATTTTGGCTTCAACCCAGATTATTTGGCTTCGGCCTAGAATGCATGCATAAAACTTGACTTCAGTCCAGAATAAGGGTGGGATACGTCCCCAGGGAAGACGTTCCTTGTAGTATGAGCTCAGGTCTAACCCCAGAATCAGTGGAAAGACCTCGTTCTGCCGGGAAACATAGGTCATGCATAGCATATTTATATTGGATTGCATTTATATGTTCTTTCTATTGGGCTAAGACATGATTTTATTATGTAAGGTGACTAGGATGTATGATGTATTACATGTTGACTTGTGTTGTGTGTTGCATCTCATATGCTTGCTCTCCCCACACTGCTTGTTGCATGCTTTGCTCGCTGAGACCATAGTTTCACCCCACGTTACTGGGATACATTTAAGTTATGCAGGTTGGTTTGGTGAACGCATAAAGGAAGGAGTAAAGCGCGAAGTACGAGTCACCTCTCCCTAGATATTAGCTTGGATTCTTCGAGTGTTGTAGTGTAGTTGAATGTGTTATGCATTATGCTAGGATTCATGTATTTAGGAAGAATTATTTATGTTGAGCCACTAAGTGGCAAATGGATTATGGAATGTATGTAACTGTGTAATGTATTTGGCTTGGGTAAGCGTTGGAATTACTTGAGCGTTGGATGAGTGTATATGTAAAGATATCGGTAATGGCGTGAAATAATTTCAGAAATTTTAGAATAGTGTCTCCAACGGGCATTATTCTTGAATTAAGAAATTAGGACGTTACATTATGGTATCAGAGCAGTTCAATCCAATCCAATTGGACTGTGGTTAGGTTAGTTGCCCGTGACGTACTATGATCCTACAGTACCCCGTGCTCAGTATATGGACTGATCACCCCTCTATTGGGAGCGTTGTACGCGGAATTATGGTTAGTAACGTGAGTAGGAGGCCTTGGTCAGGAAGTTGGGACACTTCCCTAACAAGGTTAGCGCCATCCATTTGTTAATTAGAGAGAGGACAACATAGGTCCACCTTCAAGAGTCACACCCTCACCCTAGAGACCTGATAGAATGCTACCCTTAGGCCCTAGTGGGCATGAGTCACACGCAGAGTAAACTAAAATGAGTAGGCTGCTTAGCGGGTGAGGTGAGTGTTGGCTGCTTGAACGTGGGTTCTGGTAGTGTGATTTGTGTGGATTGATTGTAATGATTTTTGTGCTTGAATGATTATATTCCATGCATGCTTGGTTGTTTTGTTTGAAGTGTTGGTTTGTAGAGTTGAGGCTCGTTTTACCACAAACCTTGCCAGGACTTAAGTAGAGTAAATAATAGGATAGTTAATTTCCATCAAAATAGAAACCTTGCCTAGGACAAACTAAATTTCACATGGGTACGAGGGGAGGAACAAAACTAATAGGAACTTCTAGGGAGGAGTTTTGGAACACATAGAGTAAGTAAAACAAAGCAAAGTAGTAGGGATTAACTTAGGCACTTCAGCATCATTTAGGAGGGGCTAGAAATTGGAAATCCCATTGAGTAAAGAATATGACGAGTGTATTACCCGAATCATCCTAGGGCCAGTCTAGAGACTTATTGAACAATTAGGAGTGCCTTTTTACACCCAACACTTTAGCTTTACCCATGAACTACAAAGATGAACTCCCTAGACCCAACCCAACGGGTATATTGTCGTGGTGAGACCCCACACTTACCCTGCCTGTCTCATGCTTAGGAGACTCTTAGCAACTCTTCAGAGTGGCGTAGATGCAACCTAGCTCACCGGCACTCATTGCGGCAGCACACAAATGAAACTAAGAACGCTTAGGTGCGGACGCTTTAGGGTGTACACTTAATTCAGTAAGTTGGTGATTATCTAAAGTGAGGAAACAATAACTTGTATCCTAGACAACATAGGAATTCACAAGTAAGGAAACCTTATCCAGACCCTAAGACTGACCACATCAGTAGTAACCCTTGAGGACTTGGAGACACGTTCAGGAATAAGTAAGATAGAGATCCCTAGTGAGAGTAGTGGGAGAGACCAGAATTTCCTTAGGATAACCAACCAAATTGGAGCACCATCCACGTGCCCCATTAGGGACCTACCAGTATCAGTGTATAGAAGGCCTTAGTTGCAACTCCCTTAGAGGACGGGAATTGTAGTCGAGGGAGAGCTAGGGATTCAAGTCCAGATGATGGAAGGTAACGATGACGTGCCAACACACCAAGTAGAAATAGAAAGTATTAACCAAACCACCCTTAGAAGTAGCCTTGGCGCTTAAACTAGGAGAACCTGATTGGGTTTTGAAACTTAGGGTGTAGGCATAGAGCCTCCAGTGGGGGAATGAAGATTGGGAAGACTTGAAGGTTGTTAGGAAGGACCTGAGCCTTAAGGGGGGTAGCCTTGTAGAACAAGGTAGAGGAAACCACGGGGATAAACCCCGACACACTAACACATTTAAGATGTACCCGGTCTAAGGGTTAGATTCAAGGATAGGCAGTTAGACCTGACCCGAGGGTCAGGTTGGTTTATGAAATCTTTATAATAGTAGGGCAGATAGGAGTCCCCAGACCTTTAGAAGTTCCTTATTTTCTAGGAAAACCAATAGTGTAGATGACGTTAGATCACCCCAAGTTCCAGTTGAGACTTAGGGCCAAGTTAGGGGGAGCTTTGTTTCTGAAGGGGGGTAGCTGTAGTGTGGACCTGCGAAAGCAGAATTTACCAAGGTACATTGCGGGACTAGTCGAGATTCACCGGAACCATATCATGATCCGTAGGGGTTTTCACTTGCGGTAGTGGTATGAGTGCTACTTTTTTTAATCATAAGTATTCCCTTAATCCGGCTTTGTGCATCTTGTACAAGTCAGGTATTGTTTGTTTGTTACAGATGTTTCCTGTATAGGTTTACACTTCTTGGGCACGACTCAAGTGTCGGCTATTTCACCGGTGAAAGTATCGTGGTTCAAGAGGTTAAGTAATCGCATGTGTTTGATTTGTTGACACTAGTTTTAGAGGGACCATAGAATGAATTGGAATTTAATTAGAGGACACCAAAGGTAAGGCCAGGTTGTTAACAACCCAAACCATCAGGCTAAGTTTTAACCATCGAGGGTTAAAGTCCTCGACAATCTATGTAACTTCTAGTTTTTCCAAGGTTAGATGCATGAGTTAAGAATTGAGTTAGAAACCTGAGTCTTATGAAACCCCTTTTGGTTGCAACCCTGTGGGTAGTATGGGAAATTGGATATGACATAAGGTTGGTTATCCTAAGTGGAGAGAGATAACATAAGGTTCCCTAGGAAGCCTTATGTTAGGATTATGGTTGAAGGATACTTAGGGTCAGGGTGCCTACCCAATAAGGGAAAATAGGGAAATTGATTGGTTTTAGCGTAAGATAGGCATGGAATGATTTAGGAAATAATGACATTCAAGGTATGGCCTGTGAGTTTAGAGCCAAGAAGACGAGTTTAGGAGTGCAATCGACCCTTAGTTTCCCTTAGCCGCCTTGAGGAATAGAGGCATTGGTTTTTGAGCGACAACTTAGGAGATGTCAAAGTATCGGACATAGCTAAGAATAGGAGTGCGACCTTGCGTTGGGATAATCAGAGCAAATTTTGGGGACAAAATTAATTTAAGGGGGGTAGAATTGTAACATCCCAAAAAGTAGGGGCTAGAAAATCTAGTAGGAGCCTTAGGCTGTGAATCCTGCCAAGAGAGGGAGGTTAGAAGTAGGAGGAGAAGTTGGGGGATAAGAGTGTGAATCTAGACTAGAATTTGGTAAATCTACTAAGAGTAATGCGTCTTGGGAGATTTTGAAAGAATAGCCAAGTATAGTCAATCACGTCCGTAGATCGAATTTAGAGGAAATCGCACCTTGAGACGGAGAGAATTATAAGGTATAAAGATGATGAAAGGTATGTGTCAGAAAGAATTAGGAAAAAGGTAGGTGGGACTGAGTTAGAATGGGTTAAAGTGAGAATTCACGACTTTGGTTTCTGATGTCCTCGCTCAAGCGAGAAACAGGGGAGCAAGTCGAGTGCTCTCTAGAAGAATTTCGCTTGAGCGAAAAGAGTCTCGCTCAAGCGAAATTCACTAAGATTAGGGGCACTCTCTGGGAGAATTTCGCTCAAGCGAGAGAGTCTCGCTCAAGCGAAATTCATCCAAAGAGGGGGAATGCTCTCTAGACCATTCTCGCTCAAGCGAGAGGCTTCTCGCTTGAGCAAGAATGCGATTTCAGAAAGTTTTCTGCGCAATCGCTCAAGTGAGAAGGGCTCGCTTGAGCGAGACCACGCGTCCCAGTCTTTAAAACACAATTAGGGCACGATTTACCTTATTCTTTCTTCTTTCTTTTCCGTCTAGAGAGAAAAAAGGTTTCTAGTGAGAGGAAGTAACTCTTGGAGCCAAGAAGGAGGAGGAGACACCGAGGATCTCCAACCCTAGTTTTTCCCAACTTCTCTTCTCATCTCTTTGAGCTTCCATAGATGTGAGTGAAGCTCACACGCTCCCACTTCATCATGTGTATGCTTCCCTTATGATCCCTATCCTTGTATTCCCCTTCCTTTTGGTTTGTGGATGTGGATTTAATGTCGGATTAGATGATATGTTTGATATGAGTTGTTTATGAGCTTGTTTGTGGAACCCTAGGTTAGAGGATTTTGGGGGATTTTGGGATTTTGTGGGAATGACTGTTATTGGGTGATTTTACTAATGATTCATGATGTTCCATGATGTTAATGTAAGATATTGATTATACATAGTCTATTGTTGAATGTGAATATTATCTGTTTTGGTTGTTCCTGACATTTTCCAAATTTCAGTTCAGACTATGCGCCTGTATTTTTTCAGCTAGAAAAATGAATTTGGCCTTGGCCATCAAACTCTAACTAATAATCTTGACTTCGGTCCAGAATAAGACTAAAATGAATTTGGCTCCGACCTAGAATAAGAATATTGGCTTCGGCCCAGAATAAGAATATTGGCTTCGGCCCAGAATAAGAATTTTGGCTTCGGCTCAGATTATTTGGCTTCGGCCCAGAATGCATGCATAAAACTTGACTTCAGTCTAGAATAAGGGTGGGATACGTCCCCAGGGAAGATGTTCCTTGTAGTATGAGCTCAGGTCTAACCCCAGAGTCAGTGGAAAGACCTCGTTCTGCCGGGAAACGCAGGTCATGCATAGCATATTTATCTTGGATTGCATTTATATGTTCTTTCTATTGAGCTAAGACATGGTTTTATTATGTAAGGTGACTAGAATGTTTGATGTACTACATGTTGACTTGTGTTGTGTGTTGCATCTCATATGCTTGCTCTCCCCACACTGCTTGGTGCATGCTTTGCTCGCTGAGACCATAGTCTCACCCCATGTTACGGGGATACATTTCAGTTATGCGGTTGGTTTGGTGAACGCATAAAGGAAGGAGTGAAGCTCGGAGTGCGAGTCACCTCTCCCCAAATATTAGCTTGGATTCTTCGAGTGTTGTAGTGTAGTTGAATGTGTTATGCATTATGCTAGGATTCATGTATTTTGGAAGAATTATTTATGTTGAGCCACTGAGTGGCAGATGGATTATGGAATGTATGTAATTGTGTAATGTATTTGGCTTGGGTAAGCGTTGGAATTACTTAAGCGTTGGATCAGAGTGTATGTAAAGATATCGGTAATGGCACGAAATAATTTCAGAAATTTGAGAATAGTGTCTCCAACGAGCATTATTCTTGAATTAAGAATTTAGGACGTTACATGGCAACTTTTCTCTTTCATCAAGTTTGACAAATATTTCTTCTGAAGGACCATTCTTCTGGAGCAAGGATTTTTATTCTGTTTGAGCTTTCTTCTTCTAGAGTAATATGTAAGAGGTGAAAGAATACTGGGCAATTTCTTATTTCCAGATTAAAATGTATTTAACTTTTGTAATTTGAATTTGTCACTTTATTCATCAATTTCAATCTTTTAGAGGGTTCTGGAAATATGACTTCCTTCTGAGGCTGTTTTTGTGAAATTAACATCCATTTCATTTGGATTTTCTTGTAACATCCCAAAAATTAGGGCCTAGAAAATATAGTGGAAGTCTTAAGCTGTCAATCCGGCCAAGAGAGGGAGGTTAGAAGTAGGATGAGAACTTGGGGGATTGAGTGTACAATAAGACAAGGATTTAGGAGTGTATTAAGAGCTATGAGGTTTAAGAGAATTTAGAAGGGAAACCAAGTGTTATGTCAAACACAACTGCATATTGAACTTAGGAGAATCACACCCTGAGACGAAGAGGATTACAAAGTATAAAAATGAGGGAGAAAGTAGGGGTATTGAAAGAGGGAATTAGACCGAGGAGGAAGGAATGTAGTTAGGGGAATGACGAAAATGAGGGGAGGAGGTTTAGATTAAAGGAACTAAGTTAGAAAAAATGTTTTATGAAAAGGGGCTAAGGATAAAGGGTATTAATCAATGAGGAAAGTTGAGGTCCTCGCTCAAGCAAGAGTGCCTCGCCTGGGCGGGCATATCAATAAAAACAGGGGAAACTGGTATCTGTCATTTTCGCTCAAGCGAGAAGGCTCTCACTTGGGCACAATGTAGGGGAAATTCAGAGTATGGCCTCTGACTTGTCCTCGCTCAAGCGCCAGTTCCTCGCTTGAGCGCAATTCCTACAGTTCCTCTCCGGAATTGTCTCGCTCAAGCGAGTATCCTCTCGCTTAAGTGAGAATGCATATTCTTCCAAGGTTTAGTTTTCCTCTCTCAAGCGAGAAGGTCTCGCTTGAGCGAGAATACGTGAACTGAGTTTTTTAAAAAGAGAACCTCTAGGGCTTTGCCCTTGTTATATTTTTGTTCTTCCACTTCTAGAGAGAAGGAGAGAGAATCGTAGAGAGAGAAAGGAGCTTTGCTCACCCCAACCCCCCAACTACATTCCCCTTCACATTTGAGTTCTCTTGAGGTGAGTATAACTCACACACCCACTCTCATTCTTGCTTGAACCCCTTGAATGAACCCTAACCCATCATTCCCCTTCTCTTTAGTCTTGTATGTGTTTGATTGGCTGATGGTCTTCCATGATTTGTAGTGCATGAGTGTTTGATTAGAAGTATGGATTTAGGATGTGGTATGCTTAGGGTTTCACCCATCTCTTTGTTGCTGTCTTGTACACTCATGAATCATACTTGGACAATAGGGGATTGATGATTGTAGGATTTTGTCATGGGGTTCACATGTTAGGGTGTTATTATTATTTCTATGATAATGTTTAGATCTATCATGAGGTATTTGTTTTATGTTAGGTCTGAGCATTGCATTAAGGCCTTGAGCCCCAGTTAATTGGAAAATGAATTTGAGCTTCAGCTCCCAATTAAAAATGAACTTGGCTTCTGCCCCAGTAAACTAGCTTTGGCCCTAATTGTTTTGGCTTTGGCCCCAGTTCACCTTAATTAATCAAGATTGGAATCTGGTCCCCAGTTAATTGGACTTCGGTCCCCAGTTAAGACTCGAGCTTCGGCCCCCAGTTAATGGCGATGATTAGTACCCAAGGAAGATGTTCCTTGTAGTTTAAGCCCGGGTCTAGCCCTAGAATTAGTGAAAATACCCCTCTGTCGGGTAATGCAGGTCATGCATAACATATTTATTTGATTTGGGCATTTGATATAATGATAATCTGTGACTTTCTTGATGCATGACATATGCATATTCCCCACACTGTATCATTGCATGGTTATGCTCACTAAGACATTAGTCTCACACCATGTTTGTTGATTCATTTTAGTTATGCAGGATTGTTTGGCTGGATGCAAGGTTGGAGAGTTCGAAGCCCTTTGGGTGGATCTTTCCACCTCTAGCCGTTCATTTTGTATCCCATGAGGAAAACTGATATGTATGAATTGTATGATGTTGAGTTAGATTAGAACTTATATACTTATGGATGGTTATATTATGAGCCACTGAGTGGCATATGGATTAGAAGATTTATGATTTATGATTGATTCTATTTAGGCTTATGTAATTGTTGGAGTTACATAAGGAGTTTGTGAGTGTGTTTGTTTCCGATATCGATAATTGCGTGAAATAATTTCAGGAATTTGGGAACTTTGCTTCCAACGGGCATTTCTCAGATTTAGAAATTAGGACGTTACACTTCTCATCATCTCTTCTGCTTTGACACATCTTCTAAATATGAAGGTTTATTCTTGAATAGGACCTTCTTCTTTTATTAAATAAGCTTTAATTTCTGTATAGTTTCTTCTGGACAAGGTAATTCTGTTGCATAATTGTTGAGGTCTGCACTAGTTGTTTCTTCTTAACAGAATCTCCTTTGAAGATTCATTTGAGTTTTTCTATTCTTTTTCAAGACAGTCTAAATTGCAACCATTAGTATACAATGATCCACAATTATATCCAGTTTATTTTGAGAGTTTGTCATTATGAAAACATCTCAAGAGTATACTTGGACCTTACAAGAACTACTTGTACTTTGAAGCCATTATGACTATCTATGAGATTATGGTTCACTAGCTTTGGATACCGATATTCATAGCTAGGAGCTTCCCATCATTCCTTCTAATCAGGGGAGTATATCCTAGTTCCAATTTAGAATTTTCTTTATTATTTTTTCTTCCTTTATTTAGTTGCATTGGGGACAATGTTGAGCTCTAAGTGTAGGGAAGGGGTATCCTATTGGGTACCTAATTTGTGCTCATTAAATGTTGAATTGTAGAGTGAGAATTATGAGTCCTCATTAATAATCTGGTGCTCGTTTTAGTTGTCCCAAATTTGTGCTCATTGAATGTTGAATTGTAAAGTATGAATTATGACTCCTCGTTAATAATCTGGTGCTCGTTTTAGTTTGGCTTTGAATTACTTATTATTAAGGAACCCAACTTTTTTGTTTTTTTTTTTGTAAAAAATGCATTATTAAAAAAGAAAAGGGAATAATTAATTGAATTTCTAAAAATCAACGTAAAGTTTCCTTTAATTTTATTATGCATTGGATTAGCTTCTAAATGCAAGGTTTGTGCCAAAAAGAGGTTTCAATTAATTTTAATATTCCCCTTTATTTTGTATGTGTGATTCTTGTCTTGGATTGCGTAATACAGAACTTGACTTGCAACCATTTTGAAACATGTGTATTTAATTGTATATTTCAAAATGATTAAGGCGCTTTAGGAAATTATTTTTGTGGCCTTCAGAGATATTTGTATTTATATCACTTAGTTGCCCATTTTGAATTTATTTGCTATATACACTTCTTGGTACCCTTATAAAAAAAATCATTCTATGTGGTACCCTTATAAAAAAAAATCATTCTATGTGGTACCCTTAAGAACGTGAATGGAACACTTTAGAAAAAGAATTACTTTGGGAAATTCAAAAATAAAGAAGAAGAAAAAAAAAGGCATTCCTCTTTTCAAAAGAACAAGAAAAAAAGAAAGGAAGAAAAGAGAGAAAGGAGGTAAAAGAAGAAAAAACGTAAAGGGAAGAATACTTGAAAAAGGAAATTAAGGGCTCCCTTTAAAGCTTGAAGAGTACTTGCAACCATTTTATTTAATTAGCCCTTGTTTATCTTTTTCTTGGTTACCTGTCCTATTATATTTTTCACATGGTCACATTATAACCCATTAAAGAACTTTTGATTCTTGCATGCATTAAATGTTGGTTGAGATGTGGTTAATAATCAAGCCTATGACAATACACTTTCCATAGAGAAGATGGGTGAATTTTTCCTACACCCTTCACTATGCAAAAATTGGGTTTTTACCGGGCTCAAATTAACACGGTTACAATAAGCAATCAGGCTAAAATGCAGAAAGCATGAAAATTACCGCACTTCCGAAAAACAACCACGGTAATAGAATTATAGTTGATTTCTTTTTTTTAAAAAAAATTACACGCAATTACCGCGGTTGCTAACCGGAACCACGATAAGAAAACTCAAAATTTAGAATAAATGCGGGTGTGTTTAGCAACCGCGGTAAATTAGTTTTAAAATTTAATTTTTTATAATAATTTTGTGTACTATTTATCGCGGTCCTTTAATGGAACCGCGGTGTTTTTGTTTTTAAAAAGTTTCAGAACCCCTATCTTCTTCTCTGCGTAATACTCTTCCTTGCAACGTCTGTCCCCTTCTCTGCCTGAAACGTCCGTTCGCTGTCTGTCTCCGTCGCGTGCGCCGCCTGCTTGTGCTCGTCGCGGTCGCGTCCTCCAAGTAGCGTCCGTCGCCGTTGCGCGTCGTCCAGGTAGCGTCCGGTACTGTGGCAGTTGCGCTTCTCCGCCTGCAGGCTGTAGCTTGTGCCCGTGCCGTCGCCGCTGCGTCTCCACCGTGCCGTCGCCGTTGCACCTCCAGTGTGTCGCTCGTGAAGCTGACTGTGCCGCCCCTTTCAAGATTAGAAATGTTGGTAATAATATGAGTTTGTAATAATCTACTTGTTGCATTTTGTTAAAATTTTATAGAACTGACCCAGGATTGTTGATTAAAAGGTTTAGGGAATGCATTTTGTTAAAATTTTATTGAAATGTAGGGTTTAGGGAATGCATTTGTTAAAATTTTATTGAAATGTTGGTAATTATATTATGTGTGTGGAAGCATTTATGATCTCTTTCACTTCGGTCGTGTCCGTTCTCTTGAGCAAGCCAAAAAAACTGTAATTTGAGGAAAAAAAGTTTTTGTGTGTGTGTGTGTGTTTTTTTTTTCTTTTCCTTCCATTGAACTTTGTCTTTTCTCTCCACCCACCTCCCACTATTTCATTTTTCATTTGAAAAGAACCCATGTTTTTTTATTTTTAGTTCAACCCCATGTGTTGTTATTTTTTGAGCTGGTTCATGTCATGGGCTAAACTTGGGGGACTTCATGGTTTTGCGTGGCCTGCTGAATCTCTCAATTTTCATTTTTTTTCCTGGGTCTGTGTAACTTATGATAGTTGTTGTTTGAGTGAACTTCTTCATGTTATTCCAATCATTAGGTTTTGAATTTTGATTGAAGTTTGATGACTTGGATATGAAATTTACTTGCCTTTTCTTTCACTGCACTTTGTTGGGCAACTAATTGTGTGGTTTCTGATCATGATACTCTCTGACCATGATAGACTATGTTCAATAATAGGCTGATGCATGCTGAGGTTAGAACCTTGCAAGTATATAAATGTCAGATTATGGTTTAGGCTTTACACTTTAGAGAGGTCATGAATGTCATTCTGTTTCCATTTTTAAAACCAGCGTTTGTGGACTCAGATACCTGGCTTACTAAAACAAATTATGCCAATTTGTAATGTTGAATCCCTGTGTTGTCTTTGTGGCTGTAGAAATGTATGTCAATTTTTTTCACATTCAAGTACCGGGAATATTTTGACTTAATTTCATCTTGTAGCCGATTTCAGATATTCAGTTTATTCTGAGCTGGTCTGACCAAGATATTGGTTCTTGATACCCTCATTTTATTTGTATATGGCTGTGGACCTGTGGTATTGTTTCATCTAGTTATATTTTTTAGGATGGGTTTTACTTCCAATATATTTAACTACAAAAACAGTTGCTTAATCATTTAAATGCTCCAAAGTTCTGTTTGCTTTTGTTACCTCCTAAAATTTAACTAATGGTTGAAATTTTCCATTGAAAATTTATAAATTCAGTCCATTTGTTTGGCTTATTTAAATTGCTTTTAAATTCCTGATTACAATAGGTTGGACCTTAGCATTTTCTATTCACTTAATTGCTTACACTCAATTAATTAGTCTCTATGTAACATGTAAATATGATATTAATTAATTAGTATATATTAATTAATCATAGAATTTCAATTTTACAGTTGATTAAAAGGTTGTGCTTCACCGGGGTAATTTGACATTTTCAAGAAATCACAAAGTGTTGTCAATCAAGGTTAGTGCTCAATATATTTAAATAATGAGTTTAGCTTCCACGAAAAAAAGAAGACAAAATTGATAAGTCTGAATTTGAGGCTATGAAAAAAGAGTTGATCTACCTCCGGGTTAAAGTGGAAGACAATGATCAAACTATAAAAAAATTGACCAAGCAAAATATGGGTGAACCTTCAAGAAGTGGCAAAGATAGTTGTACACTAATCATCCCTGAGGTAATATAGTCTTCTATTTCAAAAATTATTGATGATACTTATTGGTTCATGGTATGTAGAGTAATGACATGTTTCATTATAATTCATTCATGTTTAATGTGTTATAAGGCGTCACTCCATGTGATTTATATTCAGATAACCCATCATTTCACATGGTTGGTGGGGGAAGTGTGTATAACCAACTTGGTGATACCCTACACAATTGTCCACTACCCGCAGAACATGTGAGAGTTGGTGTTGAGATTGTTTTTGAGGGAAATGCACCATTGCCCGTACCTAATGAGGATGCAAGACTGATTGTATTGGATGATGCATTAGGTACTCATGTGGCTTGGCCAATAGGACTAATTGATTTGAAGATTATGGTATGTTAGACTATGTGATTATCTTTCTATATATCAAATCTGTATGGTTGTTGAATATTAATTGAAATATACTTTATTCCATTTTACCAAGCCTTCCATACAATCAAAAGATCATGAGAAAGACACAAGAAACACAAAGGAGTTTGTAGCATCGAGAACAGAGAAAGATGTGTAAATGCCTGAAAACCTAATTGGTTTATGTGGGAACGGTCTTCCATACTATAAGTTTCTACTTTGCTATGTGAAAGAAGGATACGGTAAAGGTCATCAATGGGATGTTCCAATGCCCATGGAGATTTTCAATTATTAATATATTGAGATGTTAAGCCCTTCAGAAATTAGTGAGATTGTTCAACATGAATGACTGTGCAGTTCCACCATATGTCTGTATATCAGGTATTTGATATGACTATCAACTCTTTGTATTTGAAAGTGATTTTAGTTAAAATTTGATCATATTTATGATGCATTTATGTCTTCATGTTTAAGGATGTTGTATGATCATGCCTTGGTATCAAATATGTGGACTAGTAGATTCTCTTTTATAAATCCTGCAAAGATATCTCAAGAAAACCAAAAACAATGTCAATATATTGGTCAGACATTCATTGATAGAAACCAGCCCAACATGTTGTTTCTAGCACCATACAATACAGGGTCAGTATTATTTTTGTTTTTTTGTTTCTTTTTCAATTATCAATATGTGTAACATACATCCTAAATCAACATAATTTGTAAGGATCATTGGATCTTGGTTGTTATCAATCTCATAGAAGAAATAGTTTATTACTTGGATTTATTGGGTGTCAATGTTGGACAACATGCAACAATGAAAAACATGTTTGATGCGTAAGAATTAATGTGTTTGTTTAGACACTTCTTTACTTGTATATGTTCCATTATTCAACTCATTAACTTTCATGACATTTCTTTCATTTTTTAGAGCTATCAAGATATACCATGCTAACAATGGTAGTAAAGTGTCTAAAATCAAATTTAATAACATCAAATGGATTAAGATAAAGGTTTGTTTACAAGGCCTAAACCACTTACATGAAGAGGCAATTATATAACTCATTATAACTTTGTTTCTTTTACTTTGCAGTGCCCTCGCCAGGATAATGATTCGGATTGTGGGTATTATATATTAAGGTTTATGAAGGAAATATTATTCTGTAGTCAAAATGGAGTAACCCCACAAGCAGTATGGTTTTATTTTCATAATTATATACAATTGTCATAATTTCTTACATAATAATATAAATTTATATTAACTTGTGTTACTTTGATGTTTTAATTTGCAGTACTTCCCTACATACAGGTTCGACAAATACTCTCTTGAGCAAATAGAAGAAGTCAAGCAGGAGTGGTGCCGATATATCTTTTATAATTTTATATGCAAGTAACATTTACTCATTTTGGTATGCATGTATGGATTAATGTTGCTATTATAATAGTTTTTGTTTAATTTAGGGTTTCTTGGTTTGTACACATTGTGTATACAATCTATTTTACATGTGGTTGAACTTCGTATGCTGGAATAAAATGGTTAGAATTGAACTCTGACAAGTATTTAGCTATTTTGGGAAGTTGGTAATACAGGGGAAACTCTGTCAAAATTTCTATAGAATTTTACCCCATTTTGTTGACACTAATATGTATAACACAAACTGAATAATTGGTTAAGACTGAGCTCTGACAAACATTTCAGCTATTTGGGGAAGTTGAAAATACAGGGGAAACTCTGTCAAAATTTCTATAGAAATTCATTCCATGTTGTTGCCATTAATATTTGTATCTTGAAATGAATTGGTTAAAACTGAGTTGTGACAAGTACTTAGCAATTCAGGGAAGCTGATAATATAGTTGAAATTCTGTCAAAATTTTTGTACAGTTTTACTTATTTGTTATTGGCACTAATATTTTCCCATGAAATTAAAGCATTTGTTAAAACTAGAATTGTATAAGTCATAAATTTATAACTTGTTTTGTAATGTTACTTTTATATAGATAGGTTGTAAATAATTTCAGGTTTATTTTCATTTGAGATAGAAATGAATCAAATTTTAAAATCTGAATTTAAAAAAAAGGGATTTTTTACCGCGGTTCAAATATCTAACCACGGTAAAAGAGTATCAAAATTTCACGCTGCCCACCCCTTTTTACCGCGGTCACAAAACGGAACCGCGTTAAAAAACTTGATCAATTACCGCGGTTTCGAAAATGAACCGCGGTAAAAACCTTTTATCTCACCGCGGTAGAACGCGATTATAAAAGGCCTTTTCGAACCACGGTAAAACGCTTATTCTGTTATAGTGCTTAAACACTTTTGAGAGTGGTAAGAAGAGCACCCATATTTGATGCATAGTTTAATTTTAGGGAACTAAAGGCCTCTTATTGGGCTAACATTTAATTGTTCCTTTAGTATTCAAAATTGTGCATTTGTTACAAGTTATTTCATGGGTTCCTTGATTATGTGTTTTTTATTGCATGTTATTTAAGTTTTAGCCTAGATTATTGCTTAAGGACAATCACTACTTAAGTATGGGATGTTGATAAACAACTATTTTTATATATTTATTTTGAACATTGAAGTGAGTTATTTGCACTTATGGTCATTATTATTTGATATTTCACTTATTTTCCCTTATTTTGTCACAGAAATAAAGGGAGAATCATTAATAAGATTTTGGCCAAAAAAGGAGATTTGATGAAATAAAAGAGAATATTTAGTGAGATTTTGGCTAAGAAAAGAAGATTGAATAAGATAAAAGGATAATCATTGACAAGATTTGGAAAAGGATTTGAAGATGATTTTTGGGCTATGTTGAGTTGCACTTCGAGAGTTTCCAAATTTAGAAAGATAAAAAAAAAGAGGAAATAAAGTTATAATCGATTTGGGATATTTGCAACTCTTATAAAAGGACACCATCTATGTCAACGGAAGATAATATAAATCATCTATCATCTTCCTACTTTTGCATCTTCTCAAGGTTCTTCAAGAGCAGTAACTTTTTGCAATAGGATTTGGAAGACTCCTAGAGTGAAGCAATCTTGTAAAGGGTTTTTTTTTCTCTTCTAGTTTTTCCTAGTAATTATGGAATTCTTAGGACTTTTAATTTTGGTTGATTTATGTTTTATTCTAAGTAACTAATTACCTAGCCAAAGGGCTTTGGCGGATCTTAAGTTGTGAACTTGTTTTGAACCCTTTCTCCCTTTATAATTGTGTTTACCATATTATTTTACTATATCAAGATTTGATCATCCTTGGTAAATCTTAGTTGGTTGGTTAATTGATAATCGTACCATTCTCAATTAACGGATCTATAAAGTAAATGGGATCTAGGGTTTTGTAGGATCAATCTTAATCCTAGGTTTCCAGTAAGTTATTAGATTAACAAACTTATTGGTTCTTTATGCTTTTCTTAATTTATTATCTTGCATGATCATTGGGGATATAGTGTTTTAAGAGAAAGATTATCAATATTGTATGATCATTGAGTATTGATAGTATTAGAATAAGTGATTGGCAATTAGTTTCACATAATTTATAAGGGAAATTGAGGGAAAATATAGTAAGCACGCACTTAAGTGAACCAGATGCCCTAGACACTTCCATAACTAAATCCTAATTGTAATTTATTGTTTCCTTGTTTAACTTTCTCTCTTTCACCATTTAATCACAACCAACAAATCAAATCATAATCTTTCTCTCCTATCTCATTATTAAGGATTTGATTTAAATATTTAATATTGTTAATTAATCTATGTGGCATGATACTTGGGCTTTCAAATACTGTATTTTACTTTAATTAATGGGTACACTTGCCCGGAAATAAAACTTATAACAGTCACCATAGTCATGGTGCTGCACCTTATTGCCGCCATCGTTGATGGCTTCATCCCAACCCTCGTATGTGATGTCGATGATTCGTTCACGTCAGCAACGCCAACAATTTCTGCAAGTAGAGCCAAATCTACAGGGTTGAGGGTTCCTACTGAAAGGAGGATGATTAAAGTTGTCGATCTGTGTTATTGTGCTCTAAAGGCTGATGGAAGTCGTGCTGGTGTGGGGTTTGTGTAGCCTGCTGGTGGGGCTTCGTGGTGTTTGGTGTGAGAGGGTGAGAGGAAGAGATTGAGTGAAAGAGTGAGGGTAGTGGTCGATGGGGGTTGCGCTTCTAAAATATAGTGTGAGAGAGACCCTTTTGTTTATTCTAGATTTGCAATGAAGTCTAAAATGACCACATCCCTTTTTGTTATGCTTTTTATTTCCGCCACCCAAACCGAACACCCAACCGAGCTCGACTCATTCACAATTGGTTTGGGTTTGGTCGGGTCACACCCACATAAATAAATTACTCGAACTAACCCAACCCGTTTTATCCGGTCGGATCGATTCTAAAACATAGGCAAACCTGTCCTAACCCACGCTCACCCCTACCTAACAAGGTATTGCACGGTGTACACACCTTATTTTTAGTGGTTGCATTCCATGTCTGCTACAATGACTGCGTAGTTACTTGCTTATTGAATTTAATTTAGTAAAATGTTTGCAATTGTTTTAGGAGACTAGCTAAGAAATAAAAATAAAAGTTTATTATATTAAAATATAAAATTGGTTAATACTTTTTAAAAAACTAATTGAAATTTGTTTTTATTTATTTAAATTTTCAAGGCACCTAATTATTTGAAAAATTATTATTAAAAGATCACCTTTTGACTAAGTTAGAGATAGATTTAAATATGTTTTTAATTTCTTAAAATATTATAATTTTCTTATTTGGTCCTCATTTTAAATTTTTTAAACAAACCTTTTATAAATTATATTTACTTTTCAAATAGTCCTTCCTTTATGTTTCTTTCATCATTAGCTGCTCACATTTAATTCTTTCTTTATCTGTAAAACATATAATGATTTTTAAATAATTTTTTCATTAATTATTTTTATTTATCAAATAGTTTCTCAGTTTGTACGTCACATGTGTACTTAACTGTAAAATTTAATACAAAGACTGTATGATAAATAAAATAATTCATGGACTCATTTGGAGAAAATAGAAAACTGAAAACCTTTTTTGTTGATAGTTTTTAAAAACAATTTTGAAAAGTGTGATTATTTTTTAGTTTTAAAAGACTATAATTCTGAACCTACTTTTAAATATTTTAAAAAACCATTTTTTAGTTTTTTATTTCTGTGTTAAAAATCCTATAAATAAATAATTTCATTTATAAAAAAAATTTTTAAAAACAGTTTTGTAAAATAATTTTTAATACTAAAAAAATAAAACTAAATCAAACACTCTGAATAAAAAATCATAATATTTAGGAATCAAAACATATTTAATCATTTTGGAGATATATATAATAGCACAAACTACAATAACTATAACAAAAAATTCCAGTAGCACGTTTTTTAATATATTATTTTTAACACATTATTCTTTATTATTTGGTGAAATTTATGATAATATCAACATATCATGTGTGTACCATTTTTTATTTATTAATGGAACCTATTCTTTAATTGATGAGAAATACATGAATTTTATTTAATAACCAGAAATAACACTCGTGCGTTGCATAGGTTTATCTATATTGTATTTTTATAATATTTTTTGAGATAATTTTTTTTTATGAAATGTAAGTATTTTTTGACCAAACAATAGATACTTAATATAATAATAATTTACATTGTTATAAACTGAAAACTTAGCAATAATGTGATACATTTAATTTTGTGTTCAAGTGAATTTTACATATAGATACAAATATAGATATAGGTAAGAGTTTAATATATGTACACTGTCAGTGTAAAAAAGTTTTACATAGACATCTAATGATGTGCTGCCACATCATTTGTTGAATTTAATAACACATGAGGTGTTATATTCATTAAATGATATGACGGCACATCATTTGATGTCCGTGTAAAACTTCTTTACACTGAAAATAGTACGTAGTATATTTGAGAATTATAACATTCCTCTAACTTTAATTATTTTATATAAAATAAATTTGTAAATTATTTCAAATGTGCAAAAAATTTAAATATATAAAGTCGTTATCATTTTTCTTGATGGAGGTACATGGATGTGAGTAGAATAAAAAGCATATTTATGTAGTAGGAGACAAGAACAATATTATAATAATAATAATAATAATAATAATTTATACTATTGTATAAAAAGAATACCTTTTTTGGTTTCGACATCTCATTAGACAATTTTATCCTTATATTAAATTTTAAATTTTTAATAATCACTTAATTATACAAAAATAACTATCTATCTACCGTTACTTTTCTTTTCTTTTTTATTTTATTTTTATTTAAAATATCTTTCCCATAATAATAATAATAATAATAATAATAATAAAAGAAAAAAAAGAAAGAAAGAAAGAAGAAAAATGAAAACGGTCAACCAATTATGATGCAACACACACTTATAACATGTTAGCCACTCCATTTAAACATACAAATACAATATAGGATATAAATAAGTGCCTTGCACGTAAAATAGATGTCGCGTGCTACCAAACCCAAACTCTTCCTTACATACACGTATATTAATGTGTATATATATACATGTGTGTGTGTGTTCGTTGACAAACCTGTGTTACTCACCATATTCCTACTACAACAAGCGTGAAAACACTAAAAGTAGCACAAGCCTTAACCATGTCATCCTTCAAATCCTACGGGAAAGTTGATGAACACGAGCAAATGGTGTTGGAAGCCAAGAGGAAAACACGAAAGAGAATCACAATCATAAGCTTGTCCACAATAATCCTCGCTGGGGTTGTATTTGCTGCTGTATTTGGAATCGTTAGCAACTCTAGTGACAACTCACAAAGTGGAAATGCTCCTCAATCTGTGGCCAATTCAGTGAAGGCTGTTTGTGATGTGACACTGTATAAGGACTCATGTTACAGAAGCCTTGGCTCTGTTGTGGACTCTGCAGGCCAGGTTCAGCCTGAGGAGCTGTTCAAGTTGTCCATTAAAGTGGCCTTAACTGAAGTGTCTAAAGCTGATGAGTATTTCAGTGAGCATGGAGTTTTCAAAGGCTTGAATACTGATAGCAGGACTAAAGAAGCTTTGAAAAATTGCAGGGATCTTTTGGATCTTGCAGTTGATCACTTAAATAGCACTTTGATTTCTGGAGAAAATTCTTCCCTTCTTGACGTTTTTGAAGATCTTCAAACATGGTTAAGTGCTGCAGGTACTATTTATAACCATATATGTTATAGGAACCAAATCACATATCTCCTTTGCTTGTCCCTTCCCAATAAAAACTGTGACACTTCATTAAAAAACATTTCTTTTTGGAACATTGTTTTTGTTAATTGTTAGTTATTTTTTCTAGTGTGTCATTTTTTTATTGGAGGGGCAGAGAAGGGGACATGAAAAACGAGACAGATAATTTCAATTTTCAATCCATATATATGCATATATGTTCTGTTTTGGCCACATACTACTAATTTATTTTGCTCCATTTCCTTAAATAATGATCCTTGTTAAGGGTTCTCAATTTCTATTTACTATGTTATTGGTATTGAGCATGCAAAGTGTGCCTAGCTAGCTAATTTGTTTGCCAAAAAAATATTCTAGAACTTCCAATCAAATTTCAACATCAAATCTCCAAATTAGACTCTTGTGGACCTTTTGCTTTGCAACAAGTAACAACAGAATAATATGTTTTCTTGTATTGTATGCTGAAATAGGAACATACCAGCAGACATGCATTGAAGGCTTTGAGGATGCAAAAGAAGCACTGAAGGCAAGTGTAGTAAGCTATCTTAAAAACTCTACAGAATTCACCAGCAACAGTCTTGCCATCATAACCTGGATTAACAAGGCTACAAGCACACTGAACTTGAGGCGCTTACTGAGTTTACCTTATCAGAATGAAGCACCGGAATGGCTTCATTCAAAAGACAGGAAGCTTCTTAGAACACAGGATTTGAAGTGGAAAGCTGATATTGTTGTGGCCAAAGATGGAAGTGGGAAATATAAAACTATTTCTGCTGCACTTAAGCATGTTCCTAATAAGAGTAACAAGAGGACTGTGATCTATGTGAAGAAAGGGATTTACTATGAAAATGTGAGGGTAGAGAAGACCAAATGGAATGTGGTGATGATTGGTGATGGAATGACTGCTACACTTGTATCTGGCAGGCGTAACTTTGTGGATGGCACCCCAACATTTTCAAGTGCAACATTTGGTATGTGATTCTATTAATTAATTTTGACTTAAAATGTAATACTAATGTGTATCTTTTCATAAACAATAAACATAGTTGTGATAACTTGGGAATTTTTTCCTTTTGTTTTTGGGGTGTGATCAGCTGTGTTTGGAAGGAATTTCATAGCTAGAGACATGGGGTTTCGCAACACAGCTGGTCCTCAGAAGCATCAAGCAGTAGCACTGATGACAAGTGCTGATCAAGCAGTGTACTATAGGTGTCACATTGATGCATTTCAAGACACTCTCTATGCTCATTCCAATCGCCAATTTTATAGAGAATGCAACATCTATGGGACAGTTGATTTCATTTTTGGCAATTCTGCAGTTGTGATCCAAAACTGCAATATTTTTCCAAAGTTACCTATGCATGGCCAGCAGAACACAATCACAGCACAGGGAAAATTTGACCCTAACATGAACACAGGGATCTCAATTCAAAATTGCAACATTTTACCCTTTGGGAACTTGAGTACTGTCCAAACATACCTTGGAAGACCCTGGAAGAATTACTCAACTACAGTGTACATGAGATCCAGAATGGAAAGTTTTATTAACCCAAATGGCTGGTTACCATGGGTTGGGAACTCAGCACCAGACACCATTTTTTATGCAGAATTTCAGAATGTTGGTCCAGGTGCTTCAACAAAGAATAGGGTGAAATGGAAGGGTTTGAGAACCATTACTAGTAAACAAGCCAACAAGTTTACAGTCAAGGCTTTTCTTCAAGGAGATAGATGGATTCCTGCATCAGGTGCACCCTTTAAGTCTGATCTGTGACAGCAACCATAAGATGTAATCATGCAAAAGCTACCTTTGTCAGAATTGTCTGTACTATTGTTATATTTTTTTCCTTTCCCATAATCATCTTGCTTTGTATTATTATTTATTATTTTGACACTTTATATTGATTCTTTTGATTTGATTCTTCTATAAAACTCTATGAATGATCCTACTAATTGTGCCAATCTCTATCTCCTCCTGTCAAATTTCTTTCACTTAGAAACATGCTTGCAACTCCACACATACTTTGAAGTAAAATAAAGGCTGCATTGAGATAGCAGTGTAATTGTGGACCAATACTAATTGCTTTGGAATATATTATTTCTGCTAACTTTTACATATTTTTTAGTAAGACCTGAGTTTTCATCAGGACATTCATGACTCTCATCCCTTTTGGATGATGATCTTCCTTTAAAACGAAAATCATATAGTTACATTACATCTAAGAAATAATGAATCAAATTTATTTCTTGCACTATAAACTTTCAGCTATCTAATTTTGTAATCCTTCAGCATAGGGTATATCTGTGTCAGGAAGCCATGTATTTCCCAATGTAAAATTAAAGACTGTGAAGTTCCAAGCTTGAGTAGCATTCAACAGAGAGTAACCAGGCCATTGTACTCTATTGTTAGTGTTAGAACCTGGTCCATAGTTGTTAAACTCACCATAAAAGAGGGTGTCTAACCCAACTGTCCCATTCCACTCTAACCATCCAGAAGGTTGAATTAGATCTCCAATATATGACTGCAGATACACAGTTCTTGAATACAACTTCCATGGCCGGCCTAAGTAACTCATGGTGGAATTTAAGTCTGCAGCCAAGTCTGGTGCAGCATCAATTGTGCAGTTTTGGATTGAAATGCCAGTGTTTTGATTGGGATCAGTTCTGCCTTGTGCTGTGACAGCATTCTTCTGGTTTGGCAATGGTTTTCTGGCGTAGATGTTACAGTTCTGGAAAACCACAGCAGCATTGCCAAAAATGAAGTCAACAGTACCATAGATATCACAATCCCTATAAAATTGCCTCAAAGAGTGAACATAGAGTGTGTCTTGATATCCTTCAAAACTACAACGATAGAATGTGGAAAGGTCAGCATTGTTCCTCACTGCTACTGCTTGGTGCTTTTCAGGACCAGCTGTGTTTCTGAATGTAACATCCACTGCTATAAATCTTTCTCCAGCAACAGCTGCATCCAACACAAAAGGAATAATAATAAAAGTTTCAGTCTCATGTAGTGATTTTGAGTTATATTTTAACACAAAAGGAACAAGAATTAAAGTTTGAGTCTCAAGTCATAAGTTTGAGTTACACATTGTATATTAAATTAGAGTTTAATTACTATACACTGTCAGTGTAAAGCAACTTTACACAAACATGTATAATTATTAAATTCATTAAGTATGTGTTTGGATGGAGAATTTTAGAATTCTCAAAATTGTGATAGAGAATGTTGAGTGAATTGAAGTATGAGAGAAATTGTAAATGGCAATCTAAAAAGTTTAAACATAAGAAATTTTGAAATTCTCTCTCAATATTTGTAATTTGAAATTCTCTATATTTGTCATAAAAAATATCTTCTATTTGTTATTTGAAATTCTTTCTTTTACTATTTTAACATATGAATTCTAATAATTTTAAATTTCTCTGTCCAAACACAAGGTAAATTATTTGGCAGAAGAATATGACATGTGATTAATGTTAACACAGTCATAGTACTAATGCAAAAAGTTTTGGTGTTAAGTGAAATCTGAAGAATAGTTTTTTTCCTAATTAATATCTCTAGACTTGTTATTAGGACAAGTAAACTTGTCTTTGAAAATGAGGAGAGTTAAGAAAGAATGAAGTACTTACCAAATGTGGAAGAATTGAAAGTTGTCCAACCATCAATGACACTATGGTTCCCTGTGATGACAGTCTTGTTAATACCATCTCCAACTAGAAGGATATTCTTCTTTTCTTTGGGAACAATTACATATTCCTCATAGTATCCTTCTCTAACATAGATAAGGAAATAGCCATCTTGTGGCTGTGTGTTATTGGGTGCAGCAGCAATAGCATCTCCAATGGAAGTGTAGTTGTCTGTCCCATTATAAGGGCTCACAATCACAAAATCGTACAATAGAATTCCTTGGCTACTGCTTTCTTTAAGAATCCTTTCAGTTCTAGTACAATTGGATGATTTATTGCATCTATACTTTGTGCGAAGAAGCTGCAACAAAGTAAATGTTTCTATTTTAGCCTTAATTTCAATAAACTCTTCCATGCATTTAATATTGTATATAATCAAATTTAACTACGAGGAAGTAACACTAAGACAAAATTCATGCATAAGTGAACATAAAATTATATTGTTTCTTACCAAATACATTATATGCATATGTATGTATGTAATAGCATGCATAATTGTTTGACAGACATGAGAGAAAGTTCATGTGATAAGTGAGTTGTTCCATTTTCTTTCTTTGTCTTTATTCTTGAATATTATTATTAAATATATCTGAAAATAATTTTGTTTCCAAGTTCATTAATCATTATTGATCTACTCTAGCTTAAGAAATGGACACTTGCACAATTGTTTCTCAAGATATGAAGTTTTTAAGTCTTTAAGACAATAATTGAAAATAATTGTAAGAATTATGCTATAAGCAATTACACTTTTTTTTTTGCTCATTTATGAAACTTAATAACATATAGGAATCTTTGCTCATGAGTGATTAAAAAAACGTACTTAAGGTTACATTATATGGAATATATAATTTATAATTAATTGCGTGTTGTAAATATAAGGTTAGATGACACGTGCATGGTCTATTTTGGTGGTCTAAACAATCAAGACCTCACATGACTGATCATGAAGTTGTTAGATTATGTCCAGACATTCAACGTTAAAAACAGAGGAAAACAGAGCTTACTGGTTTGATCTATGGGCAATCCATGCAAGATGCAACTATGCAAGAGTCAAGCATGTGGTTGACTTGACCTATCATTATTTTTTAAACTACGTTGACCAGTTCATCTTAAAATTAACGAAGTCAAAAGTTTTAGTTTAGATAATAAGTATATTTTTTTTACTCCATGTCATTAAATAGATATATTCTAGGGAAGTGTCTAAAAATAATTATGTCAGATATGACATTTGCCAGTTTTATCTTTGAATAAATAAAAGATGAAATAAATATTAAAAAAAGATAAAAATGTGTTTTTTCTCTTATAAATTAAATAAATATTGAATTTCTTGTAAAATACATTTTTTTTTCATTACTGTTTTTTAAAAAATTTAAAATTTTGATAATCATGTTCATTGGTGACATGACAAATAAGAAATGGCATATAATATAAATTAGTAGCTAGTTGTCAATTTTTTAGCTTAACAACATTTTTTAAGATTTTATATTTTATAAAATATAAATATAAATTTATAAGAACTTAAACCAAAACTAACTTATTTTATAATAATCTAAAATATATTCTATTAATGTTTGAAAGTTTAGAGATAATAATGTGATAGATTAGGGTTTGAGATTATATGTCGTCCATAGTCTGTTTTCTATTACTCTTACTGGAAAACGACATGTTATTGCAAAAGTTCTCTTTTAAGCAGTAATTTTTTTTGTTAAAATGTTACATTTTAATGGTTTTGATAAAATCAACACTTAGGGTTGAGATAAGATTTCCAAAAATGAAAAAAATTATTAAAATAGAAAATATTTATTATTTACTTATATTTCTGGTGTAATTAATACTTTTTATTTTAATAAAAAAATTAATTTTAAAAAGTCTTATCATGAATCCTAAGAGCTAATTTTATCAAAAATTCATCTTTTAATGGGAATGATACAAGAACAAGAAGGGTGGGCCATTTAATTCCATAGAAAGGGAGGGAAGAAATAGAAATGAGCAGAAATAAGTGAAAGATAATAGTGAAAAAATTTGAGTTATTTGGTAGGAGTGAAATAGAGTAAAAATAGGGTATTACTTCTCTCTAATCTTGTTTTGTAGAAAATAAATAAAAAAGAAATAGAGTGAATTGAGTGTAAGAGTAGATTTTCACTCTATTTATCTCCTCTTGAAGAGATAAATCTTTTTGGATAAGAACCACATATTAAATTTTTTTTTCTCTAATTTCTCTCCTACCAAACTAACAAAAATGCTTCTCTCTATTATATTTTCTCTCCCTCCACTCTATTTTCCCTTTATTTCTCCTCTACTAAATAGAGGAGAAAAAAAAACTATTTTTTTTTTATTTTCAAGAGGGTATGGGTAGGGTATTTTCTTTCTTTCTTTTTTAATTGGGAGTTTGAAATTTTATGAAGGGAAAAGAATATGAAAGTCCAGTCGGATGTGTTTGATTCCATTTTCTAAAAACAGTTTTTCATAAATGAAATGTTTTATTTATCATATTTTTAACACAAAAACAAAAAAAAATTAAAACACCATTTTATAAAACATTTATGAGTAATTTTAGAATTTTAGTTTTTTTTAAAAAAAATAGTTACACTTTTTAAAATCGTTTCATAAAAACTATCAGTCAAATAAATTTTTTAATTTTTTATTTTTAAAATTAAAAAACATTTTTTAAAAACTGTAAATAAGCGTTGTGACTCTCAATATATCGTTCCGTTCCAAATTACATTTTTTTTCTTTATTGTATAAAAATGCTATTCACATTTTATGTCATAAATTGTTATTTAATAAAATGTTTATAACAGTTACCGAAATCTATTAAGTGTATGTTTTGTTTAGTGTTCAAAACTGTCAAACTCAAGTTTGGATTCTCCAATACAACTATTTCTAATGTTTAAAACATGAGTTTACCACGTTTTAACGCTAAACCAAATATTCATTAAGATTTGTGTTAGCTTTGGATCCTCTGAATGGAAATTTCACCTTAACATCTCATGAAAATTTTGTATCTACAAATAGCAGTGAGTCAGTGATGTAAAATTTTCACCTGAAAGAAAGTATTCAGATACATTTGTCTTACGCAAAAAATAAGCTTTTGACTCCCACACAGAAGCGACGTGGACATACTTATGAGCGCGTGGTATGTTTTGTTAGACATAATAGTTATCAAATAAAGAAAATTTGAAAAAGAAAAATTACTATTTACTATATATATCAAAGAAATAAAGATACAATTGGATTCTGAATTAAAGTTGACATATTTTATATGATTTACTTGGAAGTCAAAACTGCTTATCATAAGGAAGGTATAAAAAAGTTATGAGTAAAAAATCAACAAAAGGTTAAATTAAAATCAATTAAACTCATTGAGTCGTGTTTTACTGCACTTTTCTCATGATTAAATGGACGAAAAATTGGGGCATACATCGTTTCCCATGCAAATAAAAATAAATTAATTATGCTAATCTAGTTATAAGATTAGATCATACATCTATATACTCTCCCATATAAAATTAAGACCATGTAATTTGAACTTCTGAGGTGTCACTGACATAAAGTGAAAGCATAACCTCACAAAAAAAAAATGATCAGAAAATATATAGCATATAAAAAAAATCAAAGATATTAGAAGAATTTGACACGATTAAAATGAGAAATCCAATTTAAAAAATTATAAAGTTATTAAAATGTTAACCATTAATTTTCTAATGAAAAGTTATGATTTTGCACCTTACTTTATAAAATCAAATCTTGAAAGCAACACAAGATGAATGCAGAAACTATAGCAGAAGCAATCACATAAAGACATGAATTAATTACCTTGATGAGCTTCTCAAGTGGCTGCCTAACCTTGAAGGACTTAGTAGGAAGGCCATGTTTGCGTGTTTTATTCATCTTGAAGTTTTTGTTAAGAGCCTCAGTGACCAACCCAAGTGAGACACTATACAATTGAGTCCCATCCTTGAGTGGCACAGCAAGAGCATTTGCAATGTTGCTCTTAGTCACCACCAACCCATCATAGCAAGTGTAATGGTTTGTGGCCACAGCACTCAAATGGCTTTCAATTTTCTCAACCAGTTCTGTGTTAGAACCAGCTGATTTTAGCTCCTCTGAGATGGACCCCAAGTAGTCCACATTGAGTTGATTGAGGTCTCTGCAGTCACCTAATGCAGCAATCTCAGCATGGTTTAGAGAGGAAGATTGGTGGCGTTTGAGGAAATCCTCAAACACTTTGGATAGTTTCCTTGCCTGTTTGAGGCTCTGTTTGATGGAAAACTTGCCATAGCCATATGGATCAGATGGTGAGGAACGGATAGCTGAGAGTATGGAACGGCAGAGTTTTGGATACATTGTGAACTTGCAAGCAGAAGCAGTAGAAGATGAAGAAGAAGGAGAAAGAGAAGCATTGTTTGATGGAGATTGAGCTAGGAGTAATGGTGCAAATAGTAAAAGGAAGGTGAGACAGAGTGAAAATGAAAATGGTGGTATGGACATTTTTTATTTTTTCTATTTGTTTGAGGTTTAGAAATGGGGTTTGAGGATTTGCTTATATTTTTTGGTTGTGATCATATGTTTTGGAATAATGGGGATTTATAGGCAAAGAGAGGTGAAGCGTAAATGCGCGTAGAGGAATTATTAAAGGAGAGAAATAGTAGTGTGGGGTGTGTGTCGGTGTGATATACTTACATGGATTAGTGTACAATGAATGCATATTGTTAGAACAAAGGAACGTGTAAGGGAAGACTTTAACTAAAGCAATGGTTATTGGTACATAAAGATGATGCATAGGTAGTTACAGTGAATCAGTGATAAGGTACATGTTTGATGTTTGTTAGTTTCTAGTTCTACACCAGCAATTATTACTATTTGGTACAACAACAGGGATATATATCAACAACAACCTTTTCTTTAATTCTATTATTTTTTTCCTGTCCTTCTCTCTTTATTTCCAGCTATTCAATAGTGAACATTACATTTTCCTTGAAAAAAAGTAAGGTAGTCAAATATAGAATAATTGAGTTTGAATCTCACATAAGGTTTATTTTGTTTAGAATTGAGTAAAATTGATTTTAGAAATCAATAGTTGAGATGAGTGATACACGTTAAACAAAAGTGATTTAAAATCAATTACACAAAATAATGGTTTTATACCGTAGCAACATCTAACCAAATGAGCTAATATTCGTGTGCTCCATCAATTCTATTCTTAATCTTTTGTTTTATTTTTACTCATATTTCAAAAATTTTACTATTCTAACAATCTAACATTTTAACTATACTCTTATTTAATATTTTTATTTATTATCATAAATAATTATTTCAATTAATTATAATCAATGAAATATTAAATAAAAATAAATGAGAGTATTTTAATAAATATTTTTAATCTATGTGTATAATTTTACATAATAGATAATATGGAGTTAATGAAGAAAGAATATATGCATACTAGTTAAAGTGTGAACTATAAGATTAAGGACTTTAACTTTAAGCAGTGATGGTGCTTGCGTATTAGTATTGAAAATTAAACAAGTACTCACTCCGTCCCTATTTATAAGACCCTTCTAGAAGAATTGAGTGTCCCTTAATATAAGATCCTTTGCAAATTTTTAGGTAAAACAATAATTTTTTTCATACTTGTCCTTCGTTAATATTCAACTCTTTTTATTTCTCATATATTGATAAGTGTGAATAATTAATGAAGTTTTACCTACATACCCAATTACACCATTGGAAAATAACTTTTATTATCTTTCACTGTGTCACAATTAATGTCTCTAAAATATAGTAACTTTTAAATAGAATATATTTAGAATGTTATTATTTTTTTTAAAATATCAATACATTAACTAGCTTTTTGAAAGGTTCTTATAATAACGACGGACGGAGTAACACATAACAGATTTAGCAGTTTTCGCAAATCAAACAAGATTCATTCAATGATTTTAATGGATATGTGGATATAAGTAAAAGTTCAAAGCCAATAGAATGAAAAAGATCATAAGCAGCTAGCTAGTGGTGGCATTATATAGTGCCTAAAATGCCAGCCCAAATTCCACAAACTCCACCGTGCAGGTCAATGTCACAATGATGGAAATGTGAAGTCTAAAAATGTTTCTGTGACAGTGGGCACAGGGCACTAGTTCTTTTTTTCGATGTGGGATATAT
The DNA here is from genome assembly GCA_026901365.1 of Sesbania bispinosa. Classification (NCBI taxonomy): domain Eukaryota; kingdom Viridiplantae; phylum Streptophyta; class Magnoliopsida; order Fabales; family Fabaceae; genus Sesbania; species Sesbania bispinosa. Next base: position 1,119,937 of record QLOH01000310.1, read on the forward strand.
CAAGAAGCTTCTTATGTTCACATTACTGACACGCATTTTCTCAACTGCATGGGTCTCTGCTAAAAGAAGTTCAAATTTGATATGTACAGTCAACTAATTAGCTGTACTCTACCTCCCAAGTCAACATTATACTAATGAAGAATATTTTCTCAATATCGAAGCAAGATCAGATGGGCATCAGCGTTTGGTATATATGAGACAAAAAGAAGAGTACAATTTCAAATTATATTGCAGTTACTTGATTAATCATTTTTATAGAATTGATGTAATGATGTCCATAAAGCACATATGTGAACTTTAGTTACATGATTTGGATCAGTTTAAACTATTTACTATAATGACATTATTAATAGTTAATTAAAATTAAAGTGCGTCATACCATCTTCGTGAAATTAGTTGCTTACAGCACAATTTTGGTCCAATAGCAGAACAATTTGGTGTGGGTACAGAGAATTATAGATTGAGATGAAGCAAGCAAAGCAAACCCATGTGGATTAAGCTAACGAGTCATGACCCGTGGCCCCAAGAAAAGAGAGCTTCCCACTAGGCAACTAGGTATGTCTTCCAACTATGTTGCTTCTTCAATCAAAAGCTCGTGAAGTGTCTTATTAGAGAGCATTCATATAGTTGAGGGATATATAGAAAATCTAAGGTATATATGCCCCTCTTGTGGTATATATGTCTAAGTATATATAATATGAATGAGTTAAATATAAGGCAAAAAGATGTCAAAATAAATAACTCACAGGACGTTTGACTAGTACTCTAAAACTTTTTTATGAAGATTCTTATGGTATACCTGCTGTTTTGTCTTTCTTTGTGCTCACTTTTATCATAGCTGTTGAGTAAACGACACAAAGCCGCGTACAGTAAGGTTGGCGAGTGAATAAATAAAGTTGCAGGAATCAGTTGGAACGGGTAAGCAGGTTGCAGGTTGAGCAATAAATAGTGGTCTTCGTTCAACAGTGTACGTGCCTCACGAGACACGCCTAGCCCTAGGATATTTTCTAAAGGTTTGGCACACAGATTAAACAAATAAACAATTTTAATTTTTTTCATATTCTATTGTAGTGTATCTTATCATTTCAAACCTTTTTTTTTTCAATCATATCACTTTATAACATTACATCTTTTATGCTATTCTCCAAAAATAACGTGCAGATTGGTACAGGTGATAATGATGACATGCAGGTCCGGCGTCCAATGATGTGGGTGCATTGGTTCCCAACGTTCAGATGCCTTTGTGGATGCAAATGGGCCACACTATTCAGATAATCAGCATCCTACAGGCCCAGTTCTTGCCTATATTGAAACCAATTCCCCTAAGTCAATTGCTAGTGGGCCATCAGATATTGGGGTAACTGTCTCTATAAAAAATAATGAAGCTGTTGGAACATGTGATATTGGGCTAATTGGTTCTACCAAAGACTTGGGCCAAACTATGATAACTGGGGAGAGAACGGAGTTATCAGCGGATAGCAAAGAGGTGGACCACCAACATGCTACTCCGCATGTTTTGGGCCATAAAGATACTGTCTTAGTTGAAGCTTCTATTTTGTCTCCCCCTATGGCTACAGTTCAAGGCTCCATTCTGCGACCAAAAAAAAAAAAAGGCTCCATTCGAAATTCTACCAGACAAAGAAAACCATCAATTAGGCTTTTAGATCAATCATTCTGTTCGACCAAAAAAAAAAAAAAGATCAATCATTCTGTAGCGTGAGCAAAGGAAAGAGGCCGAAGAAGGAAAATGTAAATAAAGTTGTTGCCCCTGGCAAGGTAAGGGCCTGTTTGGTTTGCATTTTCATTTCCTGTTTTCATTCTGTTTCCTGTTTTTTAAAATTTTATAAAGGAAAAACTGGAAAAGAGGGATAAACAGTTATCTAAGAACAGTTATCCAAGATCAGTAAACAGTTATCTAAAAACTCCGTAGAGAGGATCCGGATTCTCTACATTCAACCAAAAGACACAATCACTACAGTCACTATTTATAATTGTTCGAGTGGAAATCAGCAACGGCGGATTCCGGTGAACTCGTGCAGTGGTTGATGGAGGAGCACGGTGGTGGTGTACTTGCAGAGACTCCGTCGCTCAAATCAGTAAAGATCTCAGCAGAGTTTTAATAAGTTGGAATCAAAAAGCGTACATGATTCTTTAAGTGGATGTCCATTTATAAGTAAAAATAGGCGGGAAATTTTGTTAGACCGTTGTAACAGAAAGTGTGTGTCGCAATCACGCGCCGATGTGAAGTGTAGTTCATGCACTATGGGAAAGAATATACCTGATGTATTATAAAGAAGAGCTGCCGAGATGGTTGTCGAATTAGCATTCGTGATAGCACGCGAAGTATTATTCAGACGTTGTCTCATAATTGATCTGAAGTCGGTCACCAATTAAGAGGATCGCGGAAACATGTATTCTATGTCGGACCGAGATAATCTCACTAAAATATGCTAATCTTCGATGATAATACAAGTCGGCATGGAGCGACTTCAATGTCGGTCCAGAACAATAATATATTTAATATTACAATCACCAAACATAAAATCCAAATAGGATCCAGATTCTCTACTTGGGTCATCCTACCATTGTACATCTCATTTGCTTGCTTCAACCTTTGTGCGTTTTCTTTGCTTTTGACTATAATATATTTAATATAGCATTTACCTTTTGATAACAGCTCGAAAAGAAATGAATCAGGAAATTTTCGAACAGCGGAAACAATGGTACAATGACGTCGAAGAGAAAGGAGTTGATGGGTCGATGATAGTAGCTTGGTTCCAAAGCATTCCTATAACTTGGAGTGAAACGACATGTCTTTCACAATAACATAAACGACATATTGCTTTACTTAATGAGAGAGATGACATGGTAGATCGTAATGCCATAGGATGAATCCAACGAGTATAAATGATATTGTAACGCCCCCGAGCCGCTTGTAGGAGTGATGAGGGTCCCCACAAACCAACACGAGTCTTTCCAGTATGTTTTGTCCTCACTTGCACACTTTCCGGGAAACTTCCCAGAAGGTCACCCATCCCAGAATTGCTCCAAGCCAAGCACGCTTAACTATGAAGTTCTTATGTTATGAGCTTCCGAAAAGAAGATGCATCTTGTTGGTATAGTTCTCCCCAACAATTTCCTTTAAGCTATTTTCAACTGTGCAGTCCCATACCTGCACAGTCTCTAGATCCCTCTCATTCGGGTGTGGGCTCGGTTCATCCATGTGTCCCTTCTTGCTTAGAAGCCTGCCAGGAGCTGCTCCTTGTCCGTGCCTCTTTGCACCGACGATCACTCCCCGCCCTCATCAGCCTCCGGCTCTCACATGCCCACCAGCTTCCGCCTGGTTCGTCCCCGAACCACACCGTACTGGGAGAGGCTCGACTCTGATACCATTTGTAACGCCCCCGTGAAAAGTTGTAACACCCGCGTTTTACCGTTTTTGCCGTTTTAAGTGTTTTATTGGATTTTGAGTGATTAAAATTATTTTTAATCATCAAAATTTATATTTTTGGATTTAGAATTAAATTTCCTATTTTTAGGGAATTTCTAGGAATTTTTGGGGTTTTTCCTGTGAAAATGACCTTTTTGCCCCTCCTGTCTCTTGAACCGGGCCCAAATAACTCTTGATCCGGGCCAGAAAAATTTGCACAAGCCTTCCTTTCTCTCCTTAAAGACCGTGCAGCCAGCCTTGATGCATGGGAGACACTTGTCTTCCCATCTCTTCCATTCCACCAATAGCTTGAAAAGGTGAGTATGTCATATAAAAAGCATTTTTCTCCTTTTTCTTTCATTTGTTGCATGCAAGCAAGGAGAACTTTCCTTTTCTCTCATCTTCTGTCTTCCTTGGCCGCGGCTTCCTCTCCCTTTTCTCTCTCAAAAACTTCAATCCCTCCATAAACACCACCAAGCTTAGGTTCCATTTTTTAGCCTAAGCTTAGAAACACTAGCTTTCTAGCCTTTAGATCTTTGTTGGTGACTAAAGGAGGCATCTTTGGGGGCTGTTTTGGGACCAGAATTATGCACTCATTTTCTTGGAAATTTGAGGTAAAGGGGGGGAGAACTTGAACTCTAGTAGGATTGGTAACTAGAGTCAAGGATTTGCCCTTAAAATCCTTGTTTTTTTTACTCTTGTTCTCCTTGAAAAAAATCACTTTTTGAGCTTTTCTATGAGCAAATGTTTTGGATTCTTGGAGCTGGGTTGTTTACATGTTTTTAAGTTTATTTTGATGCTTGGAATGTGCTTGGATTGTGATTGTTGGTGCATGCAAGCCAAGAAACAATTTTGGAAAAATTTTCCCCTTTTTCCTCTAATAGCTCTCGACCTTGAGGGATTTTGGGGCTGCATGTGTTTCAAAATTTTTTTGGTTCTTGGAATGTGTTTGTATGATGAATCTATGAACATGCATGAAGTTGGTTGAAGGTATACAATTGTTTTGGATGATTGATCTTTGAAAAATAGTGTTTATGAACTTGAAAATGGAGTTATGAACTTTAATGTGTATGTGGATGATTTTGAGTGGATTAGTATGATATTTGGCATTTAGATTGTTTGTTGATGAATGTGTGAAGTTTTGGTGAAGATTGGATGTTGTGAAAAATTTGAAGTTTTGATGAACATTCAAGTTGTTCTTGATGTTCATGAGTTGTTCTTGATGAAACTCATCAAGAATACCTTTTTGATCTTAAAAAGGTCAAGGGTATGTTGAAAACATGTTTATGGGCTTTGGTGGTCCAAAAGGACTAAGAAGCAATTTTGCAAGTAAAAGGACTAAAGTGCAATTAAGAATAAGTCTTTAAAAATAAATAAAACAAATTCTGATTTCCAATTCCAACCAAGTAAAAGTCAACTTAAAGGTCAATATTTTAGGTTGCCATGACTAAAAATAAGTTCCTAAGAGTTATAAAACCTTTAGGCTTTTAATTTAAGTTTAAAACCTTTAAGAAAAGGAGTTAAAGACTCATTAAAAGTCAATCAAGATTAGATTATGAAATTAAAAGTTAGATTGGAGTTGGACTTCAACTCTAATCCAAGTTATTAAGAAATTAAAACTTAGAAATTAATTAGTAGACTTAGCTAATCTAATTACCTAAGTTAAATTAACATAATCTACTTAAGTTAATTAAGTAACGGATGATTAATTAAGGTTAAAGTTAATTAACCTTAATAAAAGTATTAAGTAATTAATTAGTAATGATGATTAAGAATTAACTAACTATGATTAACCTTAATCAAATGTAATTAAAAGCTTAGTCCAAAACTAAGGAAGAGATTAAGACTTAATTAAGGAGGATTAAGATTAATTATAACCCAGTTAATGAAGATTGATTAAAAGTTAAATCTAATCTTAATTATTTATACAAGAAGAATTAGGATTAGTAATGCCTTTCATAAGACATATCCATAAGCCTTAGTAAATTGTAGGACTTAAGTGAATATGATTATCAATAAAGCTAGCACAAGCTACCTTAAAAGATTATAACCAATACTTTCTCTCTACATAAAACTTGAGAAGCTTGGCAAGAGAGTGTGATTTGGTTTTCCTCAAAAGAAAGACCTCGAGTCTACGAGGTTGCACCACGGTAAAGTGGTGACGTAAAAAGATTCAATGGGCTTGTCTGTAAGGATGTAATATTGTAAGTGTTTGCGGTGTGACATACATCATGTGCATCAATAATGATTAAGGTTCAAAAGCCTTACGACCTATATGGCAATACCACTCTAGTACAGTGTGAAACTGGATGGGACGGGTGCACTGGGTTTTGCAAAGAATACCAGCGGTCCGATAAAGGAGACCAGCCCTGAGGATAAGTCGGGTCCCGAAATGGCACAAGTGACGTAGGCTCGCCCCCTACTGTCGTGTAAGCGGGGTATAGGCTTGAATATCCTGTCGCTCTCAAGTTTTCATAATCAGTGAGTTTGTCTGTAAGTCGGAAAATCGTCTTGGCCAGAGATTGAGCAATGCTCTTCGTACTATTTGCTAGTACAGACTATACTCCTGATATATTGTACATATATGGTCGAGCAGTTGCTGTGTTCTCTGCTTTTGGTGATGTTTTCCCGGGCCCTCATGCATTAGTTATGTACATCATGATAGAATCAATTGCACACTTGTGATTGAGATTATGTGAATGTCTGTGAATATTTTATGGATGCTCTAGTTACTGTATTCTACTTGATATGAGTTCATGTGATGTTCTCACCCTTCCTTTTCTGCTTCTGTTATTTCCTGTCGTCGTACTTCTTCGCCACGTCGACAATTGGTATTGGAGAGCTTCAGGATGTCAACTATAAGGATCACGTTGAGGTGGGAGCCACGGGGCCAGTGGCGGATTACAGACGTCCCTAGGCGATGTGTTTTCACGGGGGAGGTGCGCGTTACCATTTCTCATCCCAGCCTTCCCCTGGTACCGGAGATAGATTTCACAGTGCCGGCGATCCTTGAGTTTGAGACTCCGCCTAGACTCCGTCGCTACACTACTTTTCTCAATCGTCGTCATCGCCCCTCTCCATCGACATCGTCACAGTCCTCACGGATGGCGACCATGGGCGAGCCAGATTCCCCTCGTTACTCTCCCGGTCCAGAGGTGTCACCTCCACAGCCCGTATATCCTGACGCATTTGGCTGTTCCCGTCCGAGTAAGCCAGACATGATCGTGATTGATGACACTACATCTGAGGAGGAGGACCCAGAGGAAGACCCGAAGGATGACTCTGAGGATGAGGAGCCGGAAGAGGATTCTTCCAGTGACGACCCCTCAAAAGACTTTGGGATGATCAACCTCGGGGGTACTGGAGGGAGGAGTTGTGGGTGGATTCCTGCTGAGACGGATGACGACGAGTAGGATAGCGTAACTGGGGGGTAGTTACGAGTCTAGTTAGTAGCAGCTCTGATTTAGTGGCCTCTTGTTTTGTTTCGTTTTGGCTGAGGTCTTATTTATTATAGTCTACTACTAGAACTCTTGTTTTGTATGGTGGTATTGTTTACTCCGGGATTACTTTGACACTATGGTTCTATATATATGTTATGATGTTTCTTCCCCATGATCCCCTTATATCTGCGTGTATGTTGTGTATGTATGCGGAATGATTGAATCGTCTAGATGTTTTTAGAAAATGAATTTCAGACTTAAGGAAAGGACAATTTCATGAATACTTAAAATGGAATTAGAATGCGATTAGTTAATGATGATTAAACTCTTTTCAAAAAAAAAAATTTCGTATTTTCTTAGTTTAAAAACAGTTAATTCGACGGTTACGTTTTGCAATGTGATATTCTTAGTTGTATAACTAAGGGTGTCGCATTTAGTGGTATCAGAGCTGTTCTTTCCTTTTGGCCTCGGGTATGGTCTGCAATACCCTTCTCTCTGTGTTTACTCCGTGTTGATTGTTTGTTTGTGTTGATTGTTTGCCTTGTGTGAATTGGTTGCTCTCATCTTACTATCTTAGTAATATGAGGATCTGTGTGTAGCATTGTTTATTCTTGCTTGAATGGTTCTGCATGAAACGGAAGAAGTTGACTTGTTCTGCGAATGCAGGATTCCATGGCAGAAAGAGGCAACCCTGAGATGGGCGATCTCCTGGGAAGGAGACAAGGTAGCATAGAATCACACCTCATAAAAGAATTAACTTAACACCCTAATTAAAATTAAGGTAGTATGAATGAACCAAGTAATCAAGCTTCTAAAACAAGTTTGCCAAGACCTCTAGGTCCTGAGATGGTACATTAGTGTAGCCAATAGTTGATTTGACTTGTGGATTGAGGTGCTGAGTGAGACATCAAAGGTCAGGATAGGATGACCACTAAGGATAAGTTCTCATTCCTTTAGATGAGTAACCTAAGGGATCGATAATGAATTCGAGGTCGTAAATTCAAGGTTAAGATGATTGATCATTGAGGTTTAATTATTAAGGTTTTGAAATTTGGGGATTTGTACTAATAGCTCTTGAGGATTCAGTTATTGAAAATATATATATTTTGGCAAAGCGAGTTAGAAGTAATTGATGACTTGGGATATACTCAGGATGAATAATGATGGAGTTTAGGATAAGAATGAGAAACATATGAATTGAGAGTTGATCTTAGTAATTAAGGTATATTTGGATACCCTGTTGATGAACTTGAAGTCTAAAAGGGTTTGACTGTGGAATGAGTGTCATGATTGAAGTTGATAGATACACTAGAGTATGATCGCTATCTCTAACGGATTGATAAAATAAGGATTTATAGAAACAAGTGGAAAAACTCGATTTAAGACAAAGGATGCCAAAGTATTGAGGCCAATAGCACAAGATGTAGTTCTTAAGGAATTTTAGTCGTATGGTAGGGTATGACTAAGAAAATGATCTGTTAGTATCAAGATTACGCAGGAAATTGAAGAAAGAGATCATGTAATGGAGAATTATATGCACGAGTAAGCACTACAAGAGCTACAATGGTATGAGCTAAGTAAGGATAACACTTCCATGAGGTTAGTAGAAATAATAGATATGTCAAATAATGAGCGATTATCGTATGTGTTGATTTTGATGACTAAGAGTATACTTGATTGATGCTCCTATAGATTGAATAAGGTATGTGAATGGAATCTCATAAACGATTAAGATTGGAATTGGTAAGAATCATGACGCGTTGATTTAGTATGGTCATACCAATTTACAGGATTAGTTTGTACATTAATCTTAATGGACTTAGACTCTCAAGGAAAGGTATATAAATTAGTAAATATCTAGGAAGGATTTTAAAGATTGGATTGGAATAGTACTAGATAAGTAGGTGGCATTTCGCGTAAGGATGCCCTAGGGGACAAATACAATCCGTGGGAGTAGGATAACCATAAGGAACAAAAAAAATATAATAATATTCCCTGAGATAGATTGCTTTTATCTATATACCGAGACTATAGGTAATCTTACAATCCGCTTTGGACTTTACCATGAATGCTACATGTGTCTAGTAATTCCATCTGGATTGGTTGTCATTGGTGTTCCTTTCCCTCCTTAGTGAACCCAGTTTTCTAACCTCATTTAAGCCAACTTATCCTCATTCTTTCATGCCATGTTCTCTCCTATTTCTAGGATCCAATGGTAAAGTATAGCATTCTTTGGAATAATCTTGAGAGATAGGAAGTTGTATGCTAAGCTATCTAAGTGTGAGTTTTGGTTAAAGGAAGTGAATTTCCTAGGTCATGTGATCTATAGTGGACGAGTTAGCGTAGACCCAGCTAAGGCAGAAACTGTGTTGCAGTGGGAAGCACCTGGGACTTTAACGAAAGTGAGAAGCTTCTTGGGGTTAGCTGGTTACTACCGTAAGTTTATTGAAAATTTTTCAAGGATAGCAACTCCGTTGAACCGTTTGATTAGGAAAGACCAACCTTTTGTGTGGAGCCAGTAGTATGAAAATAGTTTTCAGGAATTGAAGAAGAGGTTAACTTCTGCGCCTGCGTTAGTTTTACCTAACCCACAAGAGAGTTTTGAAGTATAATGTGATGCTTCAAAACAAGGATTAGGCGGTGTGTTGATGAAAAAAAAAGAAAAGTAGTGGCTTATGCCTCTAGGCAACTGCGAACACACGGAGTAAATTACCCTACGCATGATCTAGAATTGGCAGCCATAGTTTTTGCTCTGAAGATTTGGAGGCACCATATGTATGGCGCTAGGTTTGAAGTCTTTAGTGACCATAAGAGCTTGAAGTATCTATTTGATCAGAAGGAATTGAATATGAGGCAGAGACGATGGATGGAGTTTTTAAAGGATTATGATTTTAGTCTGCAATACCCCCCTGGGAAAGCCAATGTAGTGGCTGATGCTTTGAGTAGGAAATCCTTGCATATGTCAGCAATGATGGTTAAAGAACTAGAATTGATAGAAGGATTTAGAGACCTAAACCTAGATGTTGGATTTGGTCCTAAGAGTATAAGATTGGGAACCTTGAAGATTTCAAGTGATTTCTTAGAGCAAGTTCGCGTAGCTCAGGAAGTGGATCAATCTCTGCAAGTTTTGAAGGATCTAGTCCCTAAGAAAGGAGAATCTGAGTTTTGTAAGGGAACTGATGGGATTATTAGATTCAAAAATAGGATATGTATACCTGATGATAAGTGAATAAGGAAACTGATCTTAGAAGAGGCTCATAAGAGTAGGCTGAGTATTCACCCTGGAGCGACTAAGATGTACCAAGACCTGAAGAAGATGTTTTGGTGGTCTGGAATGAAAAAGGAAGTAGCTGATTATGTAGCTTCTTGTTTGGTTTGTCAGAAAGCTAAGATTGAACATAAAAGACCATCAGGAGAGTTACAGCCTTTAGATGTCCCTGAGTGGAAATAGGATAGCATATCTATGGATTTTGTGGTAGGTTTACCTAGAACTTCTGCAGGTTTTGATGCTATATGGGTAATTGTTGGTAGGTTAACAAAATCTGCTCATTTCTTGCCCATTAACATTAAGTTTTCTCTAGAAAATTTAACTTATGAAGTATTACCTGTGCGAATCGGAGACCGAAGGACTAAGCAGCTGAGAGGAAAAGAGATTCTGTTGGTAAAGGTTATTTGGAGTGCAACTGATGAAGGGAATGCAACCTGGGAGTTGGAAGAGTAATTGAAGAAGTCTTATCCTCATTTATTTCAAGAAGGTACACACAAATTTCGAGGACGAAATTTCTTTTTAGAAGGGGAGAGTTGTAACACCCGCGTTTTACCGTTTTTTCCGTTTTAAGTGTTTTATTGGATTTTGAGTGATTAAAATTATTTTTAATCATCAAAATTTATATTTTTGGATTTAGAATTAAATTTCCTATTTTTAGGGAATTTCTAGGAATTTTTGGGGTTTTTCTGTGAAAATGACCTTTTTGCCCCTCTTGTCTCTTGAACCGGGCCCGAATAACTCTTGATCCGGGCCAGAAAAATTTGCACAAGCCTTCCTTTCTCTCCTTAAAGACCGTGCAACCAGCCTTGATGCATGGGAGACACTTGTCTTCCCATCTCTTCCATTCCACCAATAGCTTGAAAAGGTGAGTATGTCATATAAAAAGCATTTTTTCTCCTTTTTCTTTCATTTGTTGCATGCAAGCAAGGAGAACTTTCCTTTTCTCTCATCTTCTCTCTTCCTTGGTCGCGGCTTCCTCTCCCTTTTCTCTCTCAAAAACTTCAATCCCTCCATAAACACCACCAAGCTTAGGTTCCATTTTTGAGCCTAAGCTTAGAAACACTAGCTTTCTAGCCTTTAGATCTTTGTTGGTGACTAAAGGAGGCATCTTTGGGGGCTGTTTTGGGACCAGAATTCTGCACTCATTTTCTTGGAAATTTGAGGTAAAGGGGGGAGAACTTGAACTCTAGTAGGATTGGTAACTAGAGTCAAGGATTTGCCCTTAAAATCCTTGTTTTTTTTACTCTTGTTCTCCTTGAAAAAAATCACTTTTTGAGCTTTTCTTTGAGCAAATGTTTTGGATTCTTGGAGCTGGGTTGTTTACATGTTTTTAAGTTTATTTTGATGCTTGGAATGTGCTTGGATTGTGATTGTTGGTGCATGCAAGCCAAGAAACAATTTTGGAAAAATTTTCCCCTTTTTCCTCTAATAGCTCTCGGCCTTGAGGGACTTTGGGGCTGCATGTGTTTCAAAATTTTTTTGGTGCTTGGAATGTGTTTGTATGATGAATCTATGAACATGCATGAAGTTGGTTGAAGGTATACAATTGTTTTGGATGATTGATCTTTGAAAAATAGTGTTTATGAGCTTGAAAATGGAGTTATGAACTTTAATGTGTATGTGGATGAATTTGAGTGGATTAGTATGATATTTGGCATTTAGATTGTTTGTGGATGAATGTGTGAAGTTTTGATGAACATTCAAGTTGTTCTTGATGTTCATGAGTTGTTCTTGATGAAACTCATCAAGAATACCTTTTTGATCTTAAAAATGTCAAGGGTATGTTGAAAACATGTTTATGGGCTTTGGTGGTCCAAAAGGACTAAGAAGCAATTTTGCAAGTAAAAGGACTAAAGTGCAATTAAGAATAAGTCTTTAAAAATAAATAAAACAAATTCGGATTTCCAATTCCAACCAAGTAAAAGTCAACTTAAAGGTCAATATTTTAGGTTGCCATGACTAAAAATAAGTTCCTAAGAGTTATAAAACCTTTAGGATTTTAATTTAAGTTTAAAACCTTTAAGAAAAGGAGTTAAAGACTCATTAAAAGTCAATCAAGATTAGATTATGAAATTAAAAGTTAGATTGGAGTTGGACTTCAACTCTAATCCAAGTTATTAAGAAATTAAAACTTAGAAATTAATTAGTAGACTTAGCTAATCTAATTACCTAAGTTAAATTAACATAATCTACTTAAGTTAATTAAGTAACGGATGATTAATTAAGGTTAAAGTTAATTAACCTTAATAAAAGTATTAAGTAATTAATTAGTAATGATGATTAAGAATTAACTAACTATGATTAACCTTAATCAAATGTAATTAAAAGCTTAGTCCAAAACTAAGGAAGAGATTAAGACTTAATTAAGGAGGATTAAGATTAATTATAGCCCAGTTAATGAAGATTGATTAAAAGTTAAATCTAATCTTAATTATTTATACAAGAAGAATTAGGATTAGTAATGCCTTTCATAAGACATATCCATAAGCCTTAGTAAATTGTAGGACTTAAGTGAATATGATTATCAATAAAGCTAGCACAAGCTACCTTAAAAGATTATAACCAACACTTTCTCTCTACATAAAACTTGAGAAGCTTGGCAAGAGAGTGTGATTTGGTTTTCCTCAACAGAAAGACCTCGAATCTACGAGGTTGCAGCACGGTAAAGTGGTGACGTAAAAAGATTCAATGGGCTTGTCTGTAAGGATGTAATATTGTAAGTGTTTGCGGTGTGACATACATCATGTGCATCAATAATGATTAAGGTTCAAAAGCCTTACGACCTATATGGCAATACCACTCTAGTACAGTGTGAAACTGGATGGGACGGGTGCACTGGGTTTTGCAAAGAACACCAGCGGTCCGATAAAGGAGACCAGCCCTGAGGATAAGTCGGGTCCCGAAATGGCACAAGTGACGTAGGCTCGCCCCCTACTGTCGTGTAAGCGGGGGTACAGGCTTGACTATCCTGTCGCTCTCAAGTTTTCATAATCAGTGAGTTTGTCTGGAAGTAGGAAAATCGTCTTGGCCAGAGATTGAGCAATGATCTTCGTACTATTTGCTAGTACAGACTATACTCCTGATATATTGTACATATATGGTCGAGCAGTTGCTGTGTTCTCTGCTTTTGGTGATGTTTTCCCGGGCCCTCATGCATTAGTTATGTACATCATGATAGAATCAATTGCACACTTGTGATTGAGATTATGTGAATGTCTGTGAATATTTTATGGATGCTCTAGTTACTGTATTCTACTTGATATGAGTTCATGTGATGTTCTCACCCTTCCTTTTCTGCTTCTGTTATTTCCTGTCGCCGTACTTCTTCGCCACGTCGACAGTTGGTATTGGAGAGCTTCAGGATGTCCACTATAAGGATCACGTTGAGGTGGGAGCCACGGGGCCAGTGGCGGATTACAGACGTCCCTAGGCGATGTGTTTTCACGGGGGAGGTGCGCGTTACCATTTCTCATCCCAGCCTTCCCCTGGTACCGGAGATAGATTTCACAGTGCCGGTGATCCTTGAGTTTGAGACTCCGCCTAGACTCCGTCGCTACACTACTTTTCTCAATCGTCGTCATCGCCCCTCTCCATCGACATCGTCACAGTCCTCACGGATGGCGACCATGGGCGAGCCAGATTCCCCTCGTTACTCTCCCGGTCCAAAGGTGTCACCTCCACAGCCCGTATATCCTGACGCATTTTGCCGTTCCCGTCCGAGTAAGCCAGACATGATCGTGATTGATGACACTACATCTGAGGAGGAGGACCCAGAGGAAGACCCGAAGGATGACTCTGAGGATGAGGAGCCGGAAGAGGATTCTTCCAGTGACGACCCCTCAGAAGACTTTGGGATGATCAACCTCTGGTGTACTGGAGGGAGGAGTTGTGGGTGGATTCCTGCTGAGACGGATGACGACGAGTAGGATAGCGTAACTGGGGGTAGTTACGAGTCTAGTTAGTAGCAGCTCTGATTTAGTGGCCTCTTGTTTTGTTTCGTTTTGGCTGAGGTCTTATTTATTATAGTCTACTACTAGAACTCTTGTTTTGTATGGTGGTATTGTTTACTCCGGGATTACTTTAACACTATGGTTCTATATATATGTTATGATGTTTCTTCCCCATGATCCCCTTATATCTGCGTGTATGTTGTGTATGTATGCGGAATGATTGAATCGTCTAGATGTTTTTAGAAATGAATTTCAGACTTAAGGAAAGGACAATTTCATGAATACTTAAAATGGAATTAGAATGCGATTAGTTGATGATGATTAAACTCTTTTCAAAAAAAAAAATATTTTCGTATTTTCTTAGTTTAAAAACAGTAAATTTGACGGTTACGTTTTGCAATGTGATATTCTTAGTTGTATAACTAAGGGTGTCGCAGATATGACTGTAGCGACTATGTCTTTTGTTCGACTGTAGTCAATTTGAATCCCTGTAGAGAACTCTCAGAACTTTTATATAGAGAACAATAAGGTTATGAATTTCAAAGTTAATAGTGATGTTGTTGCCTCTGTCAAGAAGGGGGTACCTTGTCTTTAAAACGAAATTAGCTTCTTTAAATGTTAGAGGTTTAGGGGAAGGTTAAGAAGAAGGAAATTTTATCTTTCGTTAGGAAGGATGAGGTGGAATTCCTCTGTCTGCAAGAATCCAAAATTGAGGTGGTTGATTTAAAGACTTGTGAAAGATTGTGGGGTAATTCTTATTTTGATTGGGTATACAAACCTTCTATGGGCAATTCTAGTGGCATTATCAGTATATGGAAAAGATCAATTTTCAGTTTCCATTTTGCTTTCTCTGGTAAAGGTTATGTTGGTGTGGCTGGAAAATGGGTTAATTCAGAGGAAGTTTTCTAAATTATAAATATATATGCTCCATGTGATAGAATTGACAAAAAAATAGATTTTGGAGGATATTCTGGAAAAAAAAAGGATGTTGTTCCAGGGAGACTTATAGTGCCTAGTCGATGACTTTAACTGTGTTTTGAAACCAGAAGAAAGGAAAGGGAGTGTTAATTTTGGAAAAAAAGTTGGGAAAAGATAAGATATGTTGGATTTTCGCAGTTTTGTATAAAACATGCAATTGTTAGATCTACCAATGATCGGTAGAAAATTCACCTGGTATAAAGCAGATGATAAAGCTATGAGTAGGCTTGATAAATTTCTTTTGTCTAAAGAATGGGTTAATAAATGGGGGAATTTTAGGATAGACCACTATTTTTTGGGTCTATGGTAGACCTTTACTAAAAATAGTATGATTTTAATATTAAAATATTTAATGATATATTTTATTAATTTAAATTTACTTTTTATAGTAATAAAGTGTTGGGGTCTACGGTAGGCCCAAACTTAAAGGGTCTATCCTAAAATTGCCCTAATAAATGGCCTGGTTTGGTTCAAAAAGGCTATAAGCATGATATCTTTGATCATTGCTTAATCACTTTGTATTCCTACCCCAAAAATTGGGGCCCAAAACCATTCAGAGTTATTGATGCTTGGTTTTAGGATCCTAAGTTTGCTACTGTGATAGAACAAAAATGGAAATCTTTACAGGTTGAGGGTTGGAGCATGTATGTGCTAAAAGAGAAACTAAAAATGTTAAAAGTGCATTTAAGAGAGTGGAACAAATCATGTTTTGGTCACTTGGACTCAAAAATTAAAAAATCTCTTGAACAGATAGAGTGGTTGGTTTGAAAGGAGAAGATGAAGAATTAAAAGAAGATGATATTCAGTTGAGAACAGAATGTTGGGCTCAGTATTGGCACTCCCTAAAGATAAAAATTAACTTAATTTACCAAAAAGTCCAAATCCAAGTGGGGTACAAGGTGACAACAATTCAAAGTACTTTCATGCCTTGTTAAATAAAAAAAGAAGTCAAAATTCAATGCAGAGTTTTTGGAGCTTGTTGAAAGAGGACATACGTCAAATGATTTGGGACTTCCAACAAAATGGGAGGATAGTGAAAGGATGAAATTATTCTTTCACTAGTCTTGTCCCAAAGAAGGATAATCCCAAAGAGTTAAAGATTACAAACCCATTTCTCTTTTAGGTTGTGTCTATAAGATATTAGCCAAGGCTCTTGCTAATAAACTTAAAAATGTGATTGAAAAGGTCATCTCTGAGAATCAGACAGCTTTTGTAAAAAACAGACAAATCCTAGATGGAATTTTGATTCTAAATGAGGTCATGGATGAAGCAAAAAGGAAAAGAAATAGTTGCTTGATGTTTAAAATACATTTTGAAAAGGCTTTTTGATTCAGTGAATTGGGCCTTTCTTAGAATTCATGATGCAAAAAATGGTTTTTTTTGTGAAAGATGGATTACGTGGATTATGGAATGTGTATCTTCTACTTCAGCTTCTATCCTAGTTAATGGGAGCCCCACTTCTAAATTTTCTATTAAGAGAGGCTTAAGGCAAGGTGACCCACTCTCGCCTTTTCTTTTCCTTATTATGGCTGAGGGTCTAACTGGTCTCATGAAATGTTCCGTAGAGAAAAATCTCTTCAAAGATTTCAAGGTGGGTAAGGATTGTATTGGGATTTCTATGCTTCAATATGTTGATGACTCGAGCATAATAGGTGAAGCTTGTGAAAGAAACATCATCACCTTAAAAAGTGTCTTGAGAATTTTCGAATTAGCTTCTAGATTAAAAGTGAATTACCATAAAAGCAAGCTATTGGGAATTAATATGCTACCTGAACAACTTAAGTTTATGGTTGATTTTCTAAATTGTGATGTTGGGAACTCAAATTTAGTCAGAAAGGTATGTTGTTATCAAAGCTTACACTTTGATGTTTTGTTCTCAAACCAATAGTTGCATTTGCATAGTTTGTTGGGCAAAGACCTTATGGATGAACATTTTGTATGGCTGTACATTGGACACTTTTCTTTTGCATTCTTCCCTCTTTAATAATTCTCAAGAATTATTTGATACATTTATAATTAAGGTTCAACACTTGATCATTGTTTCACATTTTAGTTTATAACATAGTAAGTTGGTATCATTGAGTTTGGACATGTTAATTGATGGGAGAAACTTTCAGTGTATCATTTAGTGTATCCAAATTAACACCTCTCTAGTCTCAATCGCAGTTGTATGTTTCCACTTTTAAACTTTTGAACCCATATTCTCTCACCATGTTCCAAATTTCCTGAAAGCATTTTATTGCATTCAAAATAATTATCAACATAGTTTATAAGTATCCTTAAATAAATACTCATTTGCAACCTGAACTAGGTAACTCCTTCCGAGAACATGAAGCTACAAAATGCTTTCTATCCATCTGAGGACGAATGTAAATTAGCATAAAAATATAAAATATAAATTATAAATTAGAGTATGTATTGATATAAACATATAAAAGATACTATACATATAGCTAAAACTATCTAATGGTATCCCAAAAATATCTAATACAATGTGTCTGGTGTAGTGCACAAACCATCTCAATAGCTAATAGGAAGGGTCCCTGATTCGAGAGAGGGAAAACTCTCTAGAAAAAGACAAAAGGGAAGAAAAATAGAAAAAAGGTTGAGAGAATAATTCTTCATTGTTCAGAGTGATTACATTCACCCTTTTTTATCATGCACAATTACAACTTTTTTAGCCACGTCATTCATATCAAAACAGAATCCTAACTGAATCCAAATTCCTATTTTGATACAATTTTAAGACTATATTTTTAAAGCACAAATTCATTCATCCAATTGGGCTTCTTAGTCTCACGTTTAGGTCTAGTAGCCAGGCCTTCCATTGTCTCTTCCTCCTGAATATTTTGACCTCAGATCGTATCATTATTACAACCTCGAATATCTTGACCTCGGATTTCCTCTTGACCTCAGATCGTATGATTACCCGACCCTTTGCGATTGATCTTGTCCTCAAGGTCGGAAGTAAGTATTGCCACAGAAATAGAATCTATATCCTCCCATGTGGCTTCTGTTTCACTCTGAGAGTCCCAGTGGACCAACACTTCTTCACGCTGACCCTGCCGACCAATAATGGTACGATGTCCTAAGATGCGCCAAGGAGATAATAGAGGATGGAAACCTTGGGCCAGCGAAGGAAGGGGGCATGTTTGAATTCCTGGTTCACCATAGAAACGACAAAGAAAGGAAACATGAAACACCGGGTGAATCTTTGCATATGGTGGAAGATCAAGCTCGTACGCAACAGGGCCAATGCGATGGACTATTCGGAAGGGACCGTGAAAACGAGGGGAAAGCTTCTAGGATTTGCGACGTACAATAGAAGTTTGTCGATAAGGTTGGAGCCATAAATAAACCCAGTCATCCACATCAAACTCTACCTCTCTACAATGCCTATCTGCTAATTGCTTCATGCGATTGTGAACCCCCAACAAGATTGGTCTTTAATTTGACTAACAACTATTGGCGATATGCTAACCATTCATCATATGCTGCCACCTTGGTGCTACCAGACAAATATGAGGGAATTGTAAGAGGAGATCAACCATAAAGAGCGTCGAAAGGTGTCATGGCAATGGAGAAATAAAATGAGCTATTGTACCAAAATTCAGCAAGGTGGAGGAATTGAGACCAACGTCGAGGCTCCTCTCCAACAAAACAATGCAAGTAATCCTCAAGGCAACGATTTAAAACCTCAGTTTTCCCATCACTCTACGGATGGTAAGCACTTGAATAAGCTAATGTGGTTCCCTGAAGCTTGAAGAAAGCTTTCCAGAATTGACTCAAAAAGAGGGGATCACGATCACTAACAATTATTATGGGATTTGGGAACACCATGAAGCCGATAAATCTCGGAGGAGAACAAGGAAGCCCATTGATGGGTTGAAAAATGAGTTGGCAAGGAAAGAAAATGAGCGTATTTTGTAAGACAGTCCACCACAATCCAAATAACAGTCTTGCCTTGCGAAGGAGGTAAGTGGGTAATAAAATCCATGGAAATGTTTGTCCAGACTTGAGTCGGAATAGGCAACGGTTGAAGAGTAATAAAATCCATGGAAATGTTTGTCCAGACTTGAGTCGGAATAGGCAACGGTTGAAGTAAGCCGACTGGAGCTTGAGTCAGACTTTTGTTATGCTGACACATATGACATTGACGAACAAAAGTCTTCACTGAGTTATACATACCATGCCAATAAAAAATGGCAGGAAAGCGAGCTAAGGTGGCTCAAACTCCAGAATGTCCTCTTAAAGGGGAAGAATGATACTCCTGCAATAGGGAATCCTGTAAAGAGGAGGCAGGGGGGAATCAACAGTCGTCTGTCATAATACAATAAATCGTCACGCTCATGAAACAGAGTCGAAGAAGGATGTCCCAAGCGATACTGTTGCAGATGTTGTTGCCCCTCTGGATGAGAAGAATAAAAGTGGTGTAGCTGGGCTATGAATTGGAATAGGAGAGGAGATGACAAAGAGGATAGAGTCCAGTGAAGTATCACAACAATGAGAAAGTACATCGGCGACTTTTGTTGGAGCGGCCAGGGCGATAATGGATGTCATAATCAAAGCCCAAAAGCTTAGTGAGCCATATTTGTTGCTCGGGAATTTGAATGGTTTGTTGCAGGAGGTTGCGCAAACTCGATTGATCTGTATAAATGTGGAATTTCCGACCCAGGAGATATTGGCGCCATTTCTTCACGGCCTTCGTTATTGTAAACATTTCCTGAACGTAAGTGGAGGAAGATTACATGTGAGGAGATAATTTCTTCATGAAGAAAGCCATTGGATGGGAATTTTGAGAAAGCACGTCACTAATTGCAACAGCAGGCATCAATCTCCACATTGAAAGGTAGCTCAAAATTAGGAAGCTGCAAAACAGGTAAAGTGGTCATAGCTTGTTGTAATCTCTATAAAACTTTTATATAATAGCTTGAACTTTTAAGTTAATTAGTTCATGACAAATTGACAATCATACAAGAGTGATGTCAAGCTTTTGATTCTAGATGTAAGGAGCTAAATTGATTATGCTACAGTATCCTTTTAGTTTTTTCTGGCATACATGTTCTTAGCCATTTAAATTGGTTTTTTTGGCTGAAGCCTGAAGGGAAAAGCAAGAAACAGAAAATCTGAATGTGTCAATTTGCAAATTCCATTATAAAATTACTTCTCTTCTTTTCAAATTTATGAAAAATTAAATATAATTTTTGGTGTATTGCTCTTTTCTAGTTGTCTGTTCAGTTGGAATTTTTTTCCTGCCACTCTAGGTTTCTTGGGCCCATTTTTAGTAAATTAGTTTTGTAGAATTCCTATGATTGAACTATGTTATCGATTAAATTGGTAGATTGGGTTTGGTCTTTTTTGGTGCTTTTGTTCTTGTATTCTTAATGCATACCACATATCTAATATTATTTATTTAATTTTTATCAACTTTATGTAATTTACACTAATATTGGGACTGTTTTGGATATATAGGAACAACTAACCACTTACAATATATGCAAATGGTCACCCTTTTCTGCTTCACAATTTATATATCCATAATAAGCATGCACACAATTTTGGACGCTAACCCTTTGTGCAGATCTTAAGAAAGGTTACTTTTTATTATTATATACTAGAGTAAGAATTTAATTTGAAAGAGCCAGAGGGGTTGGCTGTAGGGGTCACAACCCCTTGAAAATTTTTCATTCTTTGTATTATTACATTGATCTCACATAGAATATTGTATTAACTATTAATTTAGTCTTTCCAATTATTTTATAAATTCTATAATATTATCTTTTTAGGACTCTTTTCACTATTTTTTTTATAATTTTTGTAAAAATTAATTTTTCCCCTTATTTCCTTTTTATATATTTATTATATTAATTATTTTTTCTTATTTAGAGATGATAAAATAATAATTAAAATTAAATAAGATTTTATTTGATTTAAATGTAATTTTTTAAATCAAATAAAATCTTATTCAATGAGCATGTCAAAAAGTGTGTTAGTAAGAGTATGTCAAAAGTGTGTTAGTAAGAGTATGTCAAAAAGCATGTCAACCAATCACAAGGAGTGTGTTAGTAAGAGTATGTCAAAAAGTGTGTTACTGGCCCTTTTCTTCTTGAAATACTATTTATCCAAGAAGAATTATGTTTCCACACCATTTAACGTGGAGTAGGGGTGCAAGCGGGTCCGACCCAACCCGTGAACCCGATTAACCAAATCCAAACCAAAGGATATTTAACGGTTCGGTTCAGGTCGGACATTTTCTTTCGAACCCGATCTAGTTCGGTTCGGGTCTCGGGTTTGCCTATATTGAACCCGATAGACCCGAACCAAACCAAACCAAACCAAGAAAAGAAGCCTTAATCTTATTTCATTTTCCTTCCCATAAAGAATAAAAATAGGCGCAACGGTAGCACAAGCAGCGGTGGTTCCCCAAACCCCATTTCATCTGCTCCTCTCATTTTATGTTTCCATATTTCTTTTCTTTTTCTCATTTAATATTTTAATTTCATGTCATCTTCCACATTTTTTTAAAAAAAGGAAAATGTTCATGACCCGATGACTCAACCCGAACATATTCGGGTTAGTTTCGGGTCGGGTTACTCACCTAAAAACCTTAACTAACCCAACCCGTCATCATTCTATCGGTTCGGACTTGATGTCACCACAAACCCGACCCGACCCAACCCGATTACACCCCTAACGTGGAGGAATAATTTTTTTTTTTTGTTAAAAATGGATTAATTTTATATTTTTTCTATTACTTTTTATTACCCTTCATTAGTCATGATTCATTACGGCGAGCAGCCATATGTGAGGTTTGTAGAGTAGGTCAGGACTTTATATTATCCAACATGTAAAGTGCTAACTAAAGAAAATAAAGATAAACTTTTTATCTTTGGGGTAAATTGCTTTGGGGACTGAGATCGATGAAAGGGGGGTGATTTTAAAATAAATGGGTGGATTGGCATCTTCTGCAGTCCAACAAATATATTGGATAATTGGGAAAAAAAAAAGCTGCTATAAGTTAAACTCATCATTGTTTCTCTGAAAAAAAATACATGGCTTCTATTATTTTTTCTTATCTCTACGGCAAATTATCCCTACTCAATACAATGACACTCTCTCCTCATAATTTTTCCCATTAAAAAATTTTACTCTTATTTTTCTCGACCACCGTTGGTCGTTTTTTCTTCTAAGAATGTTTTCTTCTTCCTCACCTTTCTCACTTTTCCAAAACATTACTTCTCCTCCTTCACTTCCCCTCTTTCTAAAAATGTTTCTTTCTCCTTCTCATTCACTTTCTCTCTCTCTCTCTGAAGTGTTTTTCTTTCTCCTAGAATCCTCACCCTCTTTGTTTTCTTACTCCTCCTCCTTCCCTCCTCTTTCTTTCTTTCTCTCTGAAAATTTGCTCCCATTTGATTTGATAGAGCTCGCCTCTCCTTTTTTATTTTTTCCTTCTACCACACACTTTCATTATTTGTTCTTTCTTTGTTAAAATTTTGAATTCAAATTTTACTCCTCACCCGGTCATTGATATAGCAACAGCTTAAAATTTTGAAATCCTTGTGGCCATTATCAACTTCTTCTACACCTTCCTATTAACCATTTTCCTCTGCCTCTCATCACTAGAGGCACGTCTCTTTTCTTAGAAAGCATTTGAAGTGTTGATTGTTGGTTCAAGAAGAGGAACACAATAAGGAGAAGAGCTAAGACGTTGTGATGGACCGCAACAGCTGATGTTGATAGACCGCTTCTACCTTCTACAGAGTTAGAAACAACCCTCTGTTTTTTGCGCAATGGATTCCATTTTTTAGTAACCTTAAGTAAGTTTTTTCTTTTGCTACTTTTTCCTTCATTTATACTAAAAAATTGTTATAAATTTACTTTTGCTTTTACGTTTTTTAATTTGAAGAACTTTAAGTATTTGTTTAGCAACTAATGGAGTTTCAAGAACTATACAATTGTCAATAACTTTAACTGCTAAATGAAGTATTAAACTTAGAAAAATTGAGGGTAAAAATGGATGTGTTGGTCCAAAATGATAATATTGGAGTGGTGCATGGAAATTAAAAAAAGTAAGAAAGATAGCGTGATTAGAAAATGATGATAAAAATATTATCAATTGGATAGTAAGGACCTAAGCTGATGCCACTTATGCAAATAATGCTTTTATATATGCCCATTACCCAATTACTCACTCATCATTCCATGTGAGGCGGCATCAAACCATGGAGGGAAATAAAAGAAAGGCAATTTGTAATGCCATTGCTGCATGTTTCTAGCAAATTGTAATGTTTGATTAGTTTTTAATATATATTTTATTTCATGAATCGTGCATACCATAAATTAGCGAAGTGGAAAGCATATCAATTGTTTTGTTTCAGGTCAACTACAAGGATGCAAAGCAACTTCCACTCTTGCTGGTGACTTAGCTCAGATCAATTTTGTTATGAAAGGTTTTAAGAAGACTTGTAATATCAAAATTAATGTCACCCCCGACATATCCCAGTAGTGGTATTTATTAGCCGATGAAAGCTTTGCCTTCTTCTAAATCATAACATGTTTATTTGATTAATTCCCTGGCAATAAGTTGATAGATATATTCTTCACTTGGTATTGTTTTATCAAAGCCACTTCCTTGAGACAGTTGGGGCATGGGAAGCTATTGACACAATTATCTGAATAATATTGAAAGATTTGTCCTATTTCATTTGCCTTATGCTTATTTTTTTAAATGATATATATTTGGTTATTTTGACAAAATTTAATGACTAAAACTCTAACTACTAATGCAGTAAAACATCTTGCAATACTCTCCAATTTCATCTTCAAATGAAAATAGGATGAATAAATTTTTAATAGTCCCTATCCTATTTTATTTTTAAGAATAAAGTCATTTAATTAGGAGTGGATTGAAGTTTGCTTGCTATTTGAAGCAACCGATAACACTTATCCAATTTAACTTTTTTACTTTATATAGATCATAAATATTGTTTGTTTTCAATTGGCTAGCATATGAATAATAATGGAATATGCTGGAATAATAAAATTGTGGCTTTCACTCAACAATGCAATCCATAATTGCGGTTACTGTTAGAGGTTAAGTTATCTTTAAAGTATTCATTTTTGCTTTTGTTTTCTATATGCTTTTATTTGCAATTTGTAAGTTTTAGGATATTATACATGTTGGTGTGGTATTTGTTCATGCGGTAGAATCTCTCATAAAATTTGCAAGGGTGGAGCATATGTATCATGTGATCAATGGGATTGTTTTCTCTGAAAGTTTTACAAAGATGTCTTAAGTTCCCTTTATGAGTGTTCTGGACCGGCAATCCCAGATCAATGAGTAATTGCAATCATTGACTGATTTGTTCTCCAAGATCATACCCAAATTCCTCTCATCATAATGTTAAGTAGGCCTAAGCAGTACACCTTCAATTCTCTATCTATATGCATACTATTACACTTTTGGAATCTTTCGTCATTTGTGCATATTATTACCAAATGGCCATTGAAGAACTCCTTACTTAATTATTTTTACCCGGCCCTTAACTGTTATCTTTTGCAAGTTACCTATTGAATTAAAGAAACAATTGTCCTTTGATTGGATCTCACACCTTACTCTACTTATTATAACTGTTGAAATATTTGCAACTGATAACTTTATTCCTTTCTACAGACAACAATTCCTATGTGCTCAATGATACACTATTCATATGTAATTAATTGGTTTCTTTTGCTTTTTTCAGGGGACTGTACATAGCCTTGAATCTTTGTTGGAAATGATTGTTTTATATTTAGATTAGATTTAGATGCCAAGAGATGTTTTATCTACTCATGCCACATATTTCTTTATATTCAAATACTACATATTCATGGTATTGCATAGCAAGTTTGAATTAGATGTTGAAATTAGTATATATTTTTTAATTTAATTTTGATTTTAACACAAGTGTGTAAAATTATTTCACACTATTGTTCAATTTTTTATATGGTTTTTAGAGTGATTATAATAACAATTACTTTAGAGGTTAACTCTTCTCATGATGCTCAAGACGAGATCAGATTATAGTGTGAAAAGTTTAAACCGGATGGCATTCAACTAATTACTGGACATGTTGTAATATGTCCATGCATATTATTGTTTTATTTCAGCCATGTTTTGTTCTTTCATTTTTATATGTGAGTAGGTATTTTCCCCTTACACAAGAGCAACATGTGCATCTTATATGGCTAGCAAATAGGTGTTCAAAATATTTTGCCCGTGGCACGTTTTCATTTAGATAAAGAAGATGATGAGACTTAATTGTTGTTTTGGATGAGCAATTTGTATATAAGATAATGATATGAATATAGATAGTTTTGTGACAGTGATATGGAAGGCTTATTCACTTTTTGCTTTCTTTATTTCAATTTGAATGGCGTTCATAGATTCAATCTATTTACATGTGCGCAATATGTAAGAATTTATATGTTTTGCTTACTAAATTATCAATTATTAATTTGAAAAAAAATATTAAACCTAATTTTGTTGCTATTTAAATATGACATTTACAGGGACTACCAGAGAATTAAAATAGATTTTACAAAAGCAACTAAGAAAAGAATAAAAGAAAATACATAAATTCATGCAAATTATATACACAGTTCACCACACGGGAATGATACTTGAATTTACGATATTTTCTTTGTCCCAAATGTTATGATTGTTGGAGCTGAATATAAATCCTTTATTCTAGCTAATATTTGTATAAATTAAATACTTATAATTCAATTGTTTTAAGTTAAAAGCATCTGTATTTAAAATAGAATGTCCCGTGTTGCACGGGCCACGTTGTATACATTACACTAAAAGCGTTGTTTAAAATAAATCAATTAATAAACTCCCTCAGTGTATATATTGTCTTTCATATTTTTTAAAGGATTTAATTAATATAAACTGTCAGTGTAAAGAAACAGATATCAAATGAATATACGGCCACTTCATTTAATGAATGTGACACTTTATGTGTTATTAAATTCAATAATGATGCTATACAAAAAAAATTGTAATAAATAATGTGGCAACACTCATTGGAAGTCTGTGTAAAATTTGTTTACATTGACAGTGTATATATATTAAACTCTATTTTAAAATAATAAAATATCACTTTTTAACACATTTTTTAAAATTTCATTTATAATAATTTTCCCATATTTATAAAAGAATTACTCTTATAAAATATAGATAAACTTGTGAGACGCATAACATAACTTTTAGTGATTAGAATAATTATTTTTTATGAATTAATAATTTAAATTTAAAATAATTATGTTTTAATATAACATTTAAATTAAATCTCTAATTCAAATTAATTATCTTTTAATATTTATATATTGAATTCAAATAATTATACTATAATATTAATATTAAATTTTATTTTTATTTAATCCTTATTTTAACTTTATATTTTTTTTATTATTACAAATAAATAAGTGTTTAAAATATTAATTATGTAAAAATATATTAATTTTTATAAATTCTATGGGAAAATATTAATTAAATATTAGTTATATATTTAATTCAATTTTCAAAATCAGCAGAGATACGATTAACAATAAACTTAAAGAATATCTTAAATTGATATGAAGATATGATTATATATATCAACGGTAAAAAAAGTAAGTTAATTAAATACTGAACGGTCAAAAAGTTTTAACCGTACCAAAAAAAAAAAAAGACCACAACCTTGAAAGTTGAAACCGCCTTTACGAGGGAACTAGGAACCAGTAAGTATCAAATAAGCGCGCGAACAGCCCTCTGAACTCTGATTAGCTTTCAAAATCTTCTTCTCTTTTCTTCTTCCGTTCGTTCCAACAAATCACCTGTTCGAAATCTGAAGGTTTTCGCAGCTTCTTTCTACTCAGGTTTGCTTCTTCTTTGCATGGGAAACCTAAGAATCTCCTTTTAGGGTCCTCTCTCTATAATGTATATATCTTTTACTTTACGATGGATGATCTGCAAGAATATATGTTCTCTCCGACTACATTGATCAGGGCGAAGTTTTATGTGCTTCCCTGGTGCAAATTTAGGGTTTCGATTTTAGGGTTCTTTTTGATTTATTCATTATTAGGGTTTTCCCAAGGATCGGCGATACTGAAATTTGGGGGTTTAGGGTAACCACGTTTTACGTGGCTAACTAAATTACTGATCTTTCGTCCAATTCTCTTATGTAACTTTGGCTATGGGAAATTTTGGTTGCAAGAGATATTTGATGCGGAAGTCTTTTGCGGCTTGTGGTCTTTTGGGGGAGAATTTTATTGATAAGATACAGCGACTGATTTGGGATGCTATTGAAATGTTTGTTTTTTTAGAGTATTATGGATATGAGGGTGGCAAGGAGAAGTAGAACTGAACGAATTGGGACAACATGTGTGTATTGGCTCGCTGGGAGATGCAACAGAAATCCTTGCAGGTTTTTGCACGAAGAAACAACACTACCATCTACTTCTTATCATAATGCCTATACTGCACATCCTTATCAAAGGAAGCGCCTTTCCTCCTCTGAGAACACCATCCCTAAGTACAACTCAAAGACAGTGTTGATCAGAAAAAGTGCAGATAGAGGGGATGGGACACGTGTCACTGAGGCTTCTAAGAAGCCGTCACCAACTATATGCAAATACTGGATGAATGACAATTGCGTGCACGGTGACAAGTGCCGGCATTTACATTCATGGTTTTATGGTGATGGGTTTTCCTCGTTAGCAAAGCTTCAAAACACAAGAAGGTACCTTCTTTTAATACCACCTTTTAGTATTCAACAATACAGCAAACAAGTGCTTGTATATCCAATTTTGTGTTTTAATATAATTCTTCTTTATTAGCCTTGGTTTATGTATTTGGATGGGAATCTGAATATTTTAATAATTCAATTGAATTTGATCTGTGACTGAATTAAAATTTTTTTATGATATTTTTATGATCAGTAATCAGATAGCAGAGTATTAAAAGTAGCTATGTGCTCTTTAATTTGGGAAATAAACCAAGTGTGAGCCAAGAATGTTTCTTAAAATTTATTCCCTTTCTATGTTTCATAGGAAATGCTAGAAGTAGTGTGTGGCTTTGTTTATGTTAATATTTTTGAGTAGCTAGATTAAAACATTTGGCAACAGGTTGTCACTGGGATTGCACTTCCCGATGGATCAGACAAACTTTATTCTGGCAGCACTGATGGGACAGTTCGGATATGGGACTGCCATACTGGTCATTGTGCTAATGTGATAAATCTTGGTGCTGAAGTTACCTCTTTAATCCATGAGGGCCCCTGGATTTTTGTCGGTCTGCAGAATGCTGTTAAGGTAAGCCTCTTCTCTTCTTACTTCAGTCCTTGTCTTGTTTCTTAGTTTGATCATGTCCCATATATCGGAGCATTGCATGTAAGCTGATTATGTGGCTGTGATTGTTCTGAAGGCTTGGAATATTCAGACTGCTTCAGAGTTTACCCTTGATGGACCCAAGGGGAGAGTCCTTGCCATGGCTGTTGGCAATGATACACTTTTTGCCGCAGCAGAGGTAACTACCCATACAGTGTTATATGGTCAATTCAGACTTTTTTTCTTGTAGTTAGTAACTGGATAGTTTTGTTCTTTGATCAGAAAATTCTCTTAATTTTAAAATAGTTCTGATTATTATTTGGTTTATCATTTATGCATCATCTGATTATTTAAATTGCAGGATGGCGTAATTTCTGCATGGAGAGGCAGCTCTGGCTCTAAGTCTCCTTTTGAACTGGTTGCATCACTAAGTGGCCACACTAATGCTGTGGCCTGCCTAGCTGTTGGAGGCAAGATGCTGTTCTCGGGGTCAATGGACCAAAGCATAAAGGTATATCTATTGTCTGTCAATAAGGACTTTCTACATTTGTGTATTTTTAAATGCATGTATAACTTTTAAAAAAATATGTGCTTTTATTGGACTAGATTGGACAAATTTAGAATTATCTGATGGTAAGTTCTTCATAATGATGTAAACTATGCTAAAATCTGTGGTCTTTCTGTTGTGTAACGATGAATTAACATTAATGTGTTTTGTGGTTTAGGGTTGTATATATGTTTTTGTCATTATGAATCTCAAGTGTTTTATTGTTTCCTATATTAGCTACACAATAGCTTGTTGCTTTTGTCTATGTGGTAACTTGTCTGAGAGAGTTATTTGCTACTGTTTTATTCAGGTTTGGGACCTTGATACATTAGAGTGTAAAATGACACTCAATGAACATACTGACAAAGTCACATCCCTTATTTGTTGGGACCATTATCTATTATCCAGTTCATCTGACTGCACTATTAAGGTCTGGGTTGCCACTGAAGAGGGACCTTTGAAAGTGACATATACACACACTGTGGAAAGTGTAAGCTCTTCTAAATCACTATAACATCTGTGCATAAGTATAACCTTTTTATTTTATGTCAAATGCTTTTTAGTTGTCTTTTTTCATTTATAGAAATCAAGCTGATATTTCTTATAATGTGCCATGAAGGAGTTAAGTAATTCACCCACTCAATTTTTTTAATTTTTATTACAGGGTGTTCTTGCACTTTGTGGGATGACTGATGCAGAAGCCAAGCCAATATTGTTTTGCTCATGCAGAGACAATTCAGTTCGTCTGTATGAATTGCCTTCGTAAGTAAACATAAACTTGCATCCATGTTTTTCTGCAACTTTGGTTGTAATTTTTCTTTGTTGGGCATATTTTTACCTGCTGTTACAGCCCCCTGACCGCGTGTCTATTTTACAGATTTTCAGAGAGGGGTCGATTATTTGCAAAACGAGAAGTTCGATCAATTGAGATTGGTACAGGTGGACTTTTCTTCACTGGAGACGGGACTGGTTTGGTGATGGTGTGGAAATGGTTGGAAGAGCCCAAGGTGGCACCCTCTTGAGAAATCTCCTTTTTTTCCCCACTAACTGCCCGCTTGATGTCGGTGTTATTGTACAACTGCCTAGGGGTGGATAATTCTTAGAGAAAATGCTACTAACATCTTCTCTAATAAATTCTTTCCAACGTGACTTTTAACTACGTGGCTTTTAACCTATCACAAAAAATTGTGTTGGAAAAAAGTGCCAAAGATTGAGTTACTTTCACTTTTCAGTTTTCTGGAATGTATTGTTCCCTGAAAAGGAGGCAATTTTAATTGTAAAGGAAGTATAATAATATTAAATGAAGAATTCCAATTCCTTTTTTTTCTTTCCTTCTGTTGTTAGTTCTAGTATGTATAGGAGTTTTATGTTAATAGTTAATACAATTAATAATATAAAATATCTATATCTATAAAATTAACAACAACACCTAACACAGTTAGTAGATAATTGGGTCCTTTAAGCATCTTGACAGAGGTCCGATTCCTGGTGATGTGTATGGAAAAAAATTTGTTGAGAGAGGCAAAACCCAGTTCAATGATCTCTACGCCTCAAAGGGATTAGTCTCTAGCTATTGGCGGGGATACCTTTGGTTCACACTAAATCTATATCTATAAAATTGACTTGAGTTTTACATTAATCATAATATTAACTTCGTTTCTCTTTTTCTAGCTACAAGCAATGGTTTAAAAAGAAATAAAATATGAAATATTAAAAAATTCTAAAAGATAATGCATAAGCTTTTCAATTATATCAATATTGTAATTATTCTTTTGGTAAAACATATTTTTTTACCTATTTTTTTGGTTAATTTTGGTTTTCGTTCCTCACTTTTAAAATATTTATTATCTTATACTTTTAAAAATCTTAATCATAGTCTCTGATGTTAATTAGTCCTATTAAATTGTTGACTTGCTTAATAAACTTTCACATAAAATACCTTATTCTAATTTTTTATTAATAATAAAAGAAAGAAATACAATGAAAAAATAAATGATATTATATTTTTTTGTGAGGAAATGAAATTATATATTTAAAATACAATTAAATATGTTTAAATGTTTAATTTTCCAAAGTAACGCGCACACATATAACACGTAGTGCTGTTAAATTATTTTTAAAATTACTTTTAAAAAATATTTATCAACAATTATCAATATCATTAATTAATTTTAATATTTAAATTATATAAAAAATTTTATATTTAATAGTACATATATTTAATACCATAAAGTGCTATTAAATTATTTAATGATATAATTGAAATTTGAATTTGAATTTTATTTTGAAAATTATTAGAAAAAACACTTTAACTCCTTGATTAATCGCTCTCTTGATAGCATTTTTTTTAATTCTTGCATCTCAACTTTGTTTTCTTTGCTTATTTAATTTAATTAGCATTTAGTTATTAGTTTATCATATATTTAATTATTAGTTATTTATTTATTCAGTTTTTATTCATTTATTACTTATTTAATATTATTTAAATAATTCACATGTTAACCAAAAAACAAACATGTTGAAATTCTCTCTGACGAAAATCTTCTCTCTCGTTCTCTTGTCGCGTTTCCTGTCCCTCCTATCAAATACTAACGTATCAATTAAAATTTCCAACTCAGATTTCCATAGCCTTTAACGATTCTTAACATCGTTTTCTCTTAGGGTGTGTTTGTGAGTTTGAGAGGAGGGAAATGAAAGAATTGGAGAGGGAAGGGAGAGGGAGAAGAGGAGGGAAAAACTTTGTAAAATACTTAAACTCACAAACACAAAGGGGGAAGGACTTCCAATAAACCCTTCTCTTCCCTCTTTTCCCTTCCAAAATTCAACTCACAAACATACCCTTAGGGTGTGTTTGTGAGTTTAGAGAGGAGGGAAATGAAAGTATTGGAGGGAGAAGGGAGGGGAAGAAGAGGAAGGAAAGATTTTGTAAAATACTTAAACTCACAAACACAAAGGGGAATGGCTTCCAATAAACCCTTCCATTCCTTTCCTTCCCCTCCAAAATTCAACTCACAAACATGCTCTTACTCTTCTTTTTTTTGTTCAACCCTTCTCGCTTTTGAGAAGGCCCCCTTCTCTATCATTCCCTCACTGATGAAGTCTTATTCCACACACTAATCGAATCAATTTAGCCATTAACGATTCTCAGAGCCCTTCTTCCTTTGATAGTGGTGGCATCAATGATTAGGACACTCAAAAGTCGAAACTATAGTGCAGTGCACACACACAACTACTCTTCACTCACACGCTTATTGAGAGAAAATTGGAGAAGCACATAGATTAAAATTGGAACTAAATAATTTCTTTTTCCTTTGTCTATTAATGATACAAAAGCTAATTTACACAATATATATCTTTGTTTCCAGAAGAAAAGTAATTTGAACCTAAACAAACAAAATAAAACCTTCTGTAAATTTTATTTTGGTTTATATGACCTCTATCCCACTGATTTTTTCCCTAGCCTACGAGTTCTGGTCTATTTTCAAAAGCTACCATCATCATTATATATATTAACCAATTTTGGATTAAATACTCTTACTGTTTTAGGTTTGTGCATTTCCATTTTTTAAAAACAAGATCAATTATGTCTCTTCTTGTATATAAATAGTCTTACTCTTTTTCTCCCTTTTCTATATATGCATTGCACTAAAGCTCACTGTCCACCCTTTTAGAATCACGAGTGGGTTTTCCTTCTCGCTTTCACTTAACGTCACTCTAACACGAAATAACCTGTGACCTGTTAGTGTAGAATGGGATTAGGAAGCAAGGGGTGACATTTAACATGATCCCTTCATAAAGGGAACCATGGTTCCTCATTTTAACACCATTAGATTATGTTTAAAAATTGATAGCTATATAAAAATGGAAATTTGCAAATATGGTCATAACAAACTATCATATATCTTTAGCATCTCTCCCCTTTCTCTCTCTCTTCCTCTTCATGTCTCTCCTCCGTGGAGCCAACACCACTCCTTCTTCCTCCATAAGCACTTCTTGTTGGATTTTTTTATTTATTTATTTATTTCAAAAGTTTTTAAGAGAGTGAAATAAATTAATGTTATTTTTTATTTTTTGAAATATTTTTGACTTGGTCAAAACTGATCAAAACCTTATATGATTTGGTCAAAACCTATCTTTTTATTTTTCTAAACCCTAATTATTTATTATATAAACTCCTTTTCTCTTAATCTAAAAAGTATGTAGAGCCTCCACTCTCTTTTCTTCCTCACAAATTTTCTTAGTTTATCCTTAGTTTAATGGAATTATTCCGACTAGTTTTGAGACCTCGAATTTTTCGGGAAGGGCTATTAAATCCTAGAGGATCATCACATAGGGCAAATGAATCCTTAAGAATAAGTATATCTACGTGGCTCAGGTCTTTATTTTTTGTTTGCATAGGTTAATTTCACCAACAATCTTACGGATTCAACTCATTTCCCATTGCAAATTTACCTTTGCAATTATTCCCAATTGTGGGGTTAGGGTTCCAATTCATCGATTGCTCTACACCCGGCTTCCACACTCAGCCTCAAGGAATGGCAGACCAGGACTCTCTCTCTCATCACGAGGACTCACAGCTGTAGGGATGTGGCTAGACGGTGCGCGGCTGCAAATGGTTGCAGCGAACGGCGGCGATGCGCAGGGGCAATGAGAGGTGCGATGGCTGCAGCGAACGGCGGGGATGACTGTTGGAGGTTCTGCGAGGATGAGGGCTGCAGGGACTCCGCCGCGGTGGCTATGGGTTGGACTGCGGTGAGTGCTGCATGAACGTAGGGGGCTGGAGACAGCCGCAGAGACACAGAGGGCGTGTGTGGGGAACAGGGAGAGGTTGTCTGAAACGACTTCACACACCGGCGCCAGTAACGGAAGAGAATGCTGAAACTCGGGAAGGCATTTCACAATTTCATGATGGCGATGCTGCTCATAGACAACAGGGGACCAACCTCCGGCTACGTTGTAGATTCCGGCTGCGTCAGGACTTTATAGTATAATTGAGTTTTCTTTTACTATTCCTCCGTGCCGTCTCTTCCGCAAAGCTCAGCCACCGGCTACAGCCGTTCGTTCGATTCTGACTGGAGGTCATTTATATCGTTCGCGAATCCGAATCATAACTCACAGGTATGTCCATTGTGACCGCTCGAAGTGGTTGGTTGTTCGTTCGTGTGACTTTGGAATTTATTTCTATGGTAGAACTCGTATTTGGTGTTTTGATCTGTTTGCTATTGGAGTGATTTTTTTTTTTTTTTCGTTCATTAGGTAACGAAATTAATAATTATTGCCTAAATAAGCAATAATTAGGGGAGAGAATATTAGGAGCTGTTGTTTAATTGAACGTGGACTTCAATTCTTAAGCTTGATTGATTTTGAGCTTCAATTTTTCTGGTTTTATTGTTCTGGTGTTTCAAAAAAAAATGTAAATCATAATTGAGCTTTGAAATTGAAGGTTCTGTTGTTAATAATTCAACTTTCATTTTGGTTCACGTTGTTCTGGAATAGTTGTTCTGGAATAATTGTTTGGATGAACCAATGTTACTAGTGTTTTGATATGCAATGCTCAACACATTTATTAAACTCTTACATGTTCCCTACTATTAATCTTTTGGTCTGTTGAAATCTTAAGACTTGTGCTTAATTCTTGTTGGTTAATTCTGAACTGTGACTTTCATGCAAAAGAAGGTGAATTGTTAGAATATTAAAAAAAAACCACAATTGTTCGTCTTTGGCAATGTGTTTCATGTTTAATGTTGTCTTTAATCATTTAATTGATAAGGAAACTTAATGTTGCCTACCCTTTACTATGACTTGGACTGAGTAGCAACAGGAAACAATCTTAGTTAGATACATGTGTATATTTTTTTTCATGATCAAATATGTGGGTCTATTTGAAATTGTCAACAGCTTAATTACTTTTTTAAGTATTAGAGTTCTGTCAAATATTTTATGGTTGTCAAATTTTGTTATGGTAAAAGCTGGGTGAATGTTAAGAATATACATACATACAAATATATAATTTTGGATGAGCAATTTAAAAAAAAATTATGATGCTATGTTAAACATATTATTGTCTCTTGTTCACTTTATGATTTTATGATATGAGTAGTTTTTATGAGACATGAATTGTGTTCTTTAATTAATTTTAATTTCTTATCTTTATAAATGCTCTTAGTGAATTTATGAGATTTTGAGCATCAAATATGGGGTTACTTTATATGTGACATAATTTGAGGTTGAGGTGTCAAATATGCATTGCATTGGGATATAGAACAAGAATATAAATTTCCGCATGAATAAATTATAGGTGCTGCATGCATGCTTCTTATTAAGCATATAGATTTCAAAGTTCTATATTACTTTATCTTATGGTGTTATCTTGTGCATTATTTTTTTTTTGATATATGCAGAATTGATAATTTAAAATTTTATAACGGGCTAGTACCTTGAGTTTGGAAGCGATAGCTTTCATGAAATGATGGTGATGTTTATTGCATGATGAACTTGAGATTTTGCTATGAACAAATTTTGTCAAAATAGTATATTACATGGATATATTTTTGCGGGACATGACAAACTCTTTGTTAATAAATTTGGTTGTTTCTTATCTTCTCAATATAATATGATATTATATTTTAGTTCGCAATGCTCCTACTTAATATTTTGCAATACGGAATTTCTATCCCCATTGCTTTGAGTTTATTTTGAGAATTCTTTTATGCATGTATGAGTACAGTGACTCGGGATGTTTCATTTATGATGAAATATTATATTTGCTTGTACATTTAAAGAGTACTGTTTGAACATTATTGAGAGTTATATATATTAAAGGGATGAGTTAGACAACCTGCAATTTGGGGAGTTAATTTCATAAGGAAGTGTGATAATATTTTATCACTTAAGGAACTTCTTAGGAAGTTTTGATTACTTTGAAGTAATCTATTGAGTATCCCTTATGATATTAACTAGAGATGTTATATTGTCCAATTTGAGTAAGCCCAAATTATTGGGAATTTATTTTATTTCATTGATTTATGAGAAAATAAAATTGTTTGCTATGTCTGTACTCAAGATGATTTGAGAGGTACCATGAATTATGGTATTGTATATAATGGGTTACCACTATATTATAATGATATAGTGATGATGCTTGTATTTGATTAGATGAGATTAAATTTAATAAATTCACAAGTGAATTTATGTTTACCCTCAATGGAGGAGTTGTCGCTTGGTAGTCCAAGTAGACCTGTATAGTCTCATCTATGATGATGACCAAGTTTATTCTTAACTTGGTAAGATGTGAAAATTGTTTGGCTAAGAAATCTCTTAGCATATATTTCTTTGTGGAAGGAACATGAGTCTTCCATATCTTGTGATTGCTACGTGGAAATAGCAAGAATAAATTCAATTTATAATTGAAATTGAGACGTATACGTATACTTTTTATTTGTTAAAGTAGCTTCTAAATGATGGGGTTGTATCCCTAATCAATGTGTGGTCAAATTAAATTTGATTAATTTATCACAAAGCAATAAGCTAGTGATATACATCGAAGGGGAATTGGACTAAAAGCCAATTTGATACTAATGGTGATGGTAACCCAACCTTTGTGATTGGAGATCCCATGAAGAAGATTCATATGGGTAAAAACAAGTCACTTATTAGTTCTGCTAGCACAATATTTATAGTCCCTTCCTATGGTGTGAGGTGTGCTTGACTGCATTATTGAGAGGATAAGCTTAAAGCTTTTAATGAATTTCATATCCCTTATGGGTGGTGTATGAAGTGCAGTATACACTTGATGAAATCACCTATATGAGTGTCAAGTGGGGCCGCTTGTATGAGATTGAGGTGAAATCTCTAGAGCACTCATGAATACCAGGCGCGCATGGCCTATTAGCGCAAAACGACGTTAACAGTGGAAATTGTGGGGGTGAAATGTGATTGGTAGACCTCTAACATATATCAAAGTGTTTTGGTTCATAGAGTTTGCTCCACCAATTCACTTGTATGTTAAGTACTATCAATCTAGGGTCTGATTCATAGTCCAAAAGACACCAGATTCGATGCATTTATCCCATGGCATTAACCCAAGAAGATTTTCTTTTCAATTTTTAAAACTTTTGAAATATGTGGGGGATTGTTGGATTTTTTATCTATTTTTTATTTCAAAAGTTTTTTAAGAGAATGAAATAAATTGATGTTGTTTTTTTTTTTTGAAAACATTTTTGACTTGGTCAAAACTGATCAAAACCTTATATGACTTGGTGAAAACCTATCTTTTTATTTTTCTAAACCCTAATTATTATTATATAAACTCCTTTTCTCTTAACCTAAAATGTATGTAGAGCCTCCACTCTCTTTTCTTCCTCACAAATTCTCTTAGTTTATCCTTGGGTTTAATGGAATCATTCCGGCTAGTTATGAGACCTCGGATTTTTCAGGAAGGGCCTGTTGAATCATGGGGATCATCGCATCGGGTGAATGAATCCTTAAGGACAATGTATATCTACGTGCCTCATGTCTTTTTTTTTTTTTGCTGAGGTTAATTTCGCCAACACTTCTATGTAGGAAGAACTTCATTTCACTATTCGAAGCATACAAAAATGAAATGACTCTCAATCTGGTACGGATTCATGGGATTCATGAGGAAGAGGAACACTGGTACACCACTTATCCTCTGTTGCAAATGGCTCTAGTTTTGACTGTGGTGGTTCGGGAAAGGGTTGAAATGAGGATGCGTGGATTTAGGGTCTAGGGAGAGAATGATGGAGAATGTGGGTGTGCTTGAATATGGAGAACGAGGAGAATGACTCTGACGCTACCGATTTGCGATGGAGATCTAGGAACGGTACGACCAACACAGCGACGATGGTATGGTGGTTGTGTGATGCTCACATTGGGAGCTCCTGGCAGCGCGATGAGGGCAACCGTAAGGAGCAAAGAAGCGCAC
Organism: Sesbania bispinosa; assembly: GCA_026901365.1. Taxonomy (NCBI): domain Eukaryota; kingdom Viridiplantae; phylum Streptophyta; class Magnoliopsida; order Fabales; family Fabaceae; genus Sesbania; species Sesbania bispinosa. The sequence goes on from QLOH01000310.1 coordinate 1,157,844, forward strand.
GACAAAGGGGCAAGAAAGTGCACGACCATGTAAAGCGTTGTTGGGCATTCAAGTGGCGTTTCCGGCGATCATTCCAACACTACAGCGACTCACCAATGGCTCCTGTGGTGAGCTCATTCCTGCTTGAAGTCCGTAAATCATGAGCAGTGATGAGCACAAAGGGTTTAATGAAGAAAAACAAAAGTCTGGATTTGGTGTAATCACACATTGGTTGATTAAGAGATGTAATAATGGTTGCAGGATGGAGAGGGAATGGAGATGAACAAACTCACCTCTTCAAGCTTGGCTAGCAGCCTCGTGATGGTGAATTTCCCAGGACTTTCGTACTCCAATATGGTTTTATTTAGGGGGTATACAGCAAATAAATTTTAAGGACCATGCATGGTGCCTTTTTGGAAGTCACCATGGTAAAAGCCACCGAAAGCAAGGTTTGTAAGATGTTGGTTAGAGTAGTCATTAATCCGAACTGGAAATTTTAATTGACATGTAAGCATTTGATAAGAGGGATAGGAAACGCGACAGAGGAAAGGGACAGAGGATTTTCGTCCCATTCTCTCACACTTCACGTGGAATTGACAGTTTAGAGCCTTAGATAGTCTTTCTTTATTACTTTTAGTTTTAGACATGAAATACCTTGTGGACAAGGTAGGCTGTCCATCAGTCGGTTTGGTCGGATTCGGGCCCAAAAAAGCCAATCCGACCAAAACCGATTATAAAAGTATTAGGCCCAATTTCGACCGTTGTAAGTGTCGGATTAATCGGTTCTCGGTTGGTCGGTTAGCGGTTTTTCTCGGGAGGATAACCACGGTTGGGCCACTATTAGGCTTGAATAATGAGAAGTAAGTATTTGGTCCATTTAAAATTCTGTTTTGCACAAAAATCATTTCAACTAATAAACTTTATCCCAAATTATTATTATTATTATCTTAATTAAGAATAACTAAAATTTAACTTGCAATCATCCCAAATTCCCAATCTCCAAATCTAGTCTTCTGGTTACAGACTTACAGTAGAAAAATAACCAAAAAAATAATATCAAGTATAATCTGCAATGGAATCATACAGAAATCCACATAAAAGTAGAATAAACATAATGATAATTATATACAAATATTGCAAAAAGATATGAAACAATCTCTTGATGCTCCAGAGTTTCAAGCTGTCCAGTGTCCACAGATCCATAGATCTGGCCGCCTTCCTGCACCGCACCATCTGGCCGCTTCCTCCACCAGGCTGCAGATCTGTCACCTTCTTCCTCAGCGCCTGGAACGACCATAGAGGGAAGAGGGAGATCTGTTCAAAACAAAATGTAGTAACAGAGTGAGAAATCACTTAACTGGAAACAAAGAAACATAGAAGGTGATGGAAAGGAAAACCAAATAAAGAAAAATAGAGGATGAGAGAAGAGAAAGAAAGGGAGGCGTGCGGTCATGGTGTTGTTCTGCCGTCCTCCACCGCCCCATCGCCCACACCACCGCCGCGTTTGCAGAAGAGGAATAGGAAAAGAAGGGGCGGGAAAGGGAGGCTGTGTCGTCGGAGTTCAGAATAGGAAGAGGAAGAGGAAGAGGAAGGGGCCGCGAAAGGGGGGCTGCCGCCGTCGTCGGTTGGAAGAGGAGGGGAAGGGGAAAGGGAAGGGGAAGAGTTTCTGAATGTGGGGGACTGGGAGACTGAGAGAGTGAGTGGGAGTGGGAGACTGAGGGTCTCATACATTAAGGTGGAAAATCTGTTTTAAAAATATAGAGAAATCCTTTTGTGTATCTACCGTTAGATCATTGTGAAAGCAATCTCAGCCGTCCACAAGAAGCACAATCCATGTGCTTTCTTTACAGCCACTCATGTTATGCCATGTATCGGTCGGGTACGGGTACTGACGATAAAAAATTCCTCACCCAAACCCGCCCGCGTCTACCCGTTTCGAACTTGTTTCTTTCCACCTGTTGACCGTGACCCGACCCCATCCGCCCGCTGAGTGCTTTCTTTCACCGGTTTTTTCGGGTTCCCAGTCGGGTACTTGCTTCCTGGACACCCCTACAAGGTATACTTGCCTTAGGATTTTCATCTATTTATTTTACATTAATTAATTATTCACGTTGTCATGGATAAACGCTCTTAGTCCCAACATACATTACATATAGAGTAAGAAAAAGCATCTTACACCCTACTTTATAGGGATGTTATGGGATGGATTTCACCACTCATAGCCATCCTCTCATAGCCTCCGTGTTATTACCTTGATCTCCTCCATCTTCTTCTCCCATGTCTAAT